>PKML01053358.1:90347-178851 GCA_002933935.1 Eutrema yunnanense | reverse complement strand
AAATTTTCAAAATTATTTCATAATTTCTGAGCTAACCCCTACGAGAATTCAGTTTTTCGGTAAATGCAGTAACTAGTGAAACTAATCATCCTATGTCAATTTCTAAAATATCTAACCACAATAAACCTCTCTATTAATGTTAAGTAAACTAGGTTAAAGGGTTTTTGGTTTCTTTAATTATTTTATAACAAGTAATTCAATAAAGTTTATTATTCGCTTTAAATTTGTTGACAACAATATGAGATCTAGATTTTTTGGAGATTCGGAGACAATTAGGGATCCAAACATTTATGACCTAGTTTCAATATTCAGAAAAATATATAGGATTCTGAACCCTTCAGAAAAATATATAAATGATTCTGAAGGGTTCAGAAAAATATTAAGGATTCTGAACCCTTCAGAAAAATATTTTTCTCAACCTTTATATGGAGTGCTTCTCATTACTCCTTTAGAAGGCTATAGTTCCTATTTCTTGTCTAAGCACTCTATATTGTCTGTTTTACTCAATAACCGTCCGTTCTTAGCATTTTTGGCCATATCTAGCCTACTTAAGAGCCTACCTTTCCTTTAGAGCATCGGTTCATTGGGACCGGGCTAGCAAAGGTGTGAATGTGCTTCAGGTTTTCGGATTTTCGGTTTTTCGGTTTTAAGATGTAGAAACCGATCGGGTATTTTCCAGGGTTTGGGTCGGGTTCGGTTATTTACTTTCGGATTCGGTTCGGGTTCGGGTATCCCAGAAATAATTAAAAATAAATAAAAAATTATTAAATTTAAATAAAACTGGTTAAATTAAATAAAATTTGGTCAAATCTTAACAAATATAAGTAAAAACTTCATATATTTTGATTATTTTGGGTCTCTCAATCATTTTGTTATAAAATTAATTCATATCTTCGCATTTATAATTGTAATTTTTGGTGATTAAGTCTAAATATAATTAATATTTTGGATATATTCAACCACAAGAGTATCACAAGGAACCACACAAACCAAGACGATTTCACAACGTAACACCTAAATCAATCGATCACTCAATTTCTGGCTTATACGAGCCTACGGTCGCGCACTCACCTTATCGAGAAAATTCGCGTACCGACGAACACACGTTCTCAAACACCAAATAATTCACCTAAAATAATACGTTGGTCACAAAAATATGATTAGCATACCATCAGAAAGATTTTAACTAGACCAATCTGAATATGAAATCGGTTTCCCTAAAACCGGTTTAAAACTTAGTGAACCGGTCCAATTTGCACACGGTTCAAAAGTAAAACAAACCCAAATCACAAACGGATGTCTAGCGATCACTAAGAACCGATTGGATACAAATCCAATTGAAATAACAATTTTTATAATTTAAATTTAATTACACAGAAAAAATTAATTCAACNTTGATCTGGATCATGCATACAAGAGCCAACTGAATTTATATGCCCTAAACCAACATATGGATTTACCCGTCTATGCCATTGAGCAACAAGGGCCTGTTCATGATCCTCGATTTCGATGTAATGTTACAATTTGCGGACAGACTTTCCAAAGCCAAGAATTTTTAATGACCAAAAATACGGCTGAACATGCAGCTGCTAAAATCGCATTGGCTTCATTGAACCCAAATGTTAGTTCCCAGTCCCACTCACTTCGGACCATTATTAGGTGGTTTATCTCAATTTAATTTTTTCTTTTGTCTCATTTTGTTTATCCAGGGAATTGATGTTTCTTACAAGAACCTTTTACAAGAAATTGCTCAGAATAGAAATTCTCTTTTACCAGTTTATGCAACTGATACATCTGGTCCATCGCATTCACCTTCTTTCATCTGCAATGTTGAGTTTGCTAGGAAATTTTTCATAGGAGAAGAGGCAAAAACCAAGAAATTGGCCGAAATGAGTGCTGGGAAATTTGCATTCATGTGTATCAGACATGGTATGTATTTATCCTTTAACATCCCTTGCGTTTTCTATTTTATTTACTCCTTAGAATATCATCAAATCTTTCAAAATCAACAAGTTGCAGTTGTTGCCTGATATGGAATAAATAATGATAGTGGATTGTGTTGTCTTACGGTAACTTACCATTGTTCTTGTGAGATCTTGCCAGAGGAAACAAAAAAGGAAAAGTTGGCGCAGGCGCCTGGTATAGAACTGAGAAGAAGCAGCGGCATTGCAAAGTTATCATGCGAAAGCGCTCCAAAGTCTAGTAAGTAATCATAACTGTTCCTTGTTTTAAGTTTATTAGTAAGTAATTATAACTCTTCCTTGTTTTAAGTTTATCCTAGCATGCAAAGGATAGNTTCCAAAATGATTATGTGTTATCCAAGTTTCTAAATTGTTACGTAGTGGTAGTGGTTTATAGGGATTTAAAAACATTGAACACATGTTAAGATAAATATTAAGTGCCGTGAGCCATAGTAAAAACAAAAATTTGATAATAATAGCAAGGTAAATAGTAAGTGCCGTGAACCATAGTAAAAATTTGATAATCATAGTAAACATTTAGTTAAAACAGGCAAATATGCTAACGTTAAAAAAGAATTTTGTATAGTCAGCAAGACCCCCGAAAGATATCACGAGAAACTCGTCCAATCACGATGTTCCCCCGGACGCAAAGATCAGTGTAGCCGAGATACTGAAGTGGCTAGAGAAGAAAGATGAAGAATTAGTGAATATTCGAGAGCTTGGTGGTGAAGTATATTTATTTGCTATGCTCTAATGTACTATTAATTATGTTTTCTTTAATATTTTGGTGTTGTATTTTTGTTTAACGGGTAGTGGTTAAAAGTTATATAAACATTTCCGGTTATTACTCTATTTGACGTTATGGACCCACACTGCCAAGAGATAGGGAAAGATTTCAATTAGAAGGCTTGTATATGGCAAGTCAAGATTCTCACAACTAAGAACAAGGCTAAGGCTAACGAAGCCTAGCTAGCTTCTGGGTACTCTCTCAAGCTGACAATGGTAGTCTAGAATAGAGCTATGAGGTGCCGTATAGCTCCGTGTCTCTAGCCTACTTAAGAGCCTACCTTTCCTTTAGAGCATCGGTTCATTGGGACCGGGCTAGCAAAGGTGTGAATGTGCTTCAGGTTTTTGGATTTTCGGTTTTTCGGTTTTAAGATGTAGAAACCAATCGGGTATTTTCCAGGGTTTGGGTCGGGTTCGGTTATTTACTTTCGGATTCGGTTCGGGTTCGGGTATCCCAGAAATAATTAAAAATAAATAAAAAATTATTAAATTTAAATAAAACTGGTTAAATTAAATAAAATTTGGTCAAATCTTAACAAATATAAGTAAAAACTTCATATATTTTGATTATTTTGGGTCTCTCAATCATTTTGTTATAAAATTAATTCATATCTTCGCATTTATAATTGTAATTTTTGGTGATTAAGTCTAAATATAATTAATATTTTGGATATATATATGTATTTCGGGTATTTCGGATATCCATTCGGGTTTCGCGTTCGGGTTCGGTTTTTCGGGTTTAGAATTTAGAAACCGATCGGGTATTTCCTCGGGTTCGGTTCGGGTTCGGTTCCTCTTCTTCGGGTCGGGTTCGGTTAATTATTTCAGGTTTGGTTTTTGTTGTTGTTAGAACATGTTGAAGTGTTTATTGATCGAGATGGCGTCATGTGTGAGAAAAAGGCAACAAATGAGTTGTTGGAATTGAGACACTCACATCTAAGAGCATCATTAATGAAATAATTGAGTTCAAATAATTCAGAATAAAAAAAAAAACAAGAATATCAACAACCAATACTATCTATAGACATGTCTCAATCTATATATTATTTTCCTACCAAATTTTTCATTCAATGTTAGTCTTTTAATTGTTATCTATCATTGTATTCACATATGTTCACAATACATGTTTATCGCATTCATGTATACCAACTACATGTACACCAACAACAAATCTCATTAAAGAGGTTATTTACTATTTAAGCTCTTAATAATTTTTAATATTATATATTTTAAAATAATAATCAATCCATATATATTTAAATAAAAAAATCTATTCAAAATTCTGTTATATTTTTCACTAGAATTAATTATATTTTATTTGAATATATATCGAAACAAAATTTGAAAAATATATTACAAATTTTATAAAAATATTTTACAATTTTTTTAAGAATCCGTAAACTAATCACAAAAATTAGCGTCATTAAACGGTGTATATTAAGGTTCAGATTGTTCGCGTTGGCTACCGACCAGTTGAATTGAGAAGGCTTGGAAAGACTTGTTTTGAAGAAGAAGGTTTGCCGTTTCAGCTCAAAGGCTATATACGAGAGTTAGTTCGTCGAAAGGAGTTTATGCTTTTATGTTGTTGAGTGGTTGTTAGAGCGAGATGAGCTCTGCGACAATGGCGATTACCGATATGAGGTGATCGATGAGTGTTTTCTAAGAGAATTCAATGAGAGAGTGATTCGTTATCTCATTCATTGTATTCTTTCTTGGATTCACTAGTACATATCAATAAAGGAGAGATTTATAGTAGTTCGTAGTTCGGATCATAACAATGCCATAAGTTGATCGGTGCTAAGCACCTCATTCGGTATTAGCAATACAATAATATTATTTGATCCATTCAAACCGTGCTTTTGAAGAAACCAAAAAATGATTGTTTGCAAAAAAAACAGAAACGGGCTCGGATCATTTCACAAAAATACATGTTCAACAAAAGCAAAACATTTAGAAACAAAAAAAAATAAACATCAAACAAAGAATGCCGCTGCAAATGCGAAACAAAAGCAAATAGAGTCAGCAAAAAAAAAAGCAGAAAAGGATAAAAAAAATGCATCGGAAGCTGAAGGTGGGAGAGGGGGGAGAGGGGGTAGAAGGGGGAGAGGGGGGAGAGGGAGAGGGAAAGGGAAGAAAGATGCCGTCGCAGATTATTTAAGAGATGAAGACAGTGATATTGAAGATGTCACCGCAGAATTTATAAGAGAATCATATGCGCTTTTGCCCGAGTCTGATGATAGCGATGATGAAAAGATTAGGGTTGAGAGAATCAATGCTATTAGAGAAGACAATGTTCAGTTGGCTGCAGATGGTTCTTCCCTCGTTCCACAACCACATTCAGGACGCATTTTTTTCTTACATACCCGTACATGTTCGTTTGACTTCTTACATACCCGTACATGTTTGTTTATGTTTGAATTCTGAAGGGTTCAGAATGGTAGATCATGATTCTGAACCCTTCAGAATACAAAGATAAGCAGTTCTGAACCGTGCAGAACCGCTTATCTTTATCTTCTGCAAGGTTCCGAACCACTTTTCTTTGAATTCTGAAGGGTTCAGAACCGCTTATCTATTTTTTCTTAACGCTTCAGAATAAAGATCTATGATTCTGAACCCTTTAGAATACAAAGATAAACGCTTTTGAACCCTTCAGAAAAAATAGATAAACGGTTTTGAACCGTGCAGAACCGCATTTAGGATTTCTAAAATGACTATATTTGAAATTTTTGTAAGTGTTAGTTTTTTTTATAATATTTGATGTTTATGTGTAAGATCTAGTTTACAATTTAAGATTTAGAGTTTATGATTAATGGTTAGAGGGTTATGGTTTAGGGTTTAGGGTTTAGGGTTTGGGGTTTAGAATTTCGAATAGCCGCGAATAAATTTGTGGCAAATCCGTGGTTATATCATTAAATTTGTGGCAAAGACTATATTTTTGTGGCAAATTTACCATAAATTCTCACGTTTATTGTGTCTGGCAAATTTGACATGAAAACAATTTTTTTAATTTGTGGCAAATATTGACACAAAATTTTTGTGGGAATTTGTGGCAAAATTTGCCACGGAATGCCACGATATTGGTCAACGTGGCAAATTTGTCACAAATTTGACACAAAATGCNTCGCGTCGAACACTCTGGGTGATTCAGAATTGGAAGAGACTCTCATTTTCGAGTTAATCTGCGATTTCGACGGCGAGAGCTTTGCTCGTGCGACTCCTAGGGCGATTCAAAGTTCCGGTGAGTTTGAGGTAAAATCTTCGTTAATCTCGAGTCATTTTACCTCTGTTTTGCGATTTGGTTTAGTTTTCTGTACTAGGGTTTCAATTATGGGTCGCGATTCGTCTGCAGTTTGAAATTAGGGTGCTTCACTTTCGATTTCGCATCCTTGCTTCAGTATGAATCTCGACATCTTAGCTTCAGTGTTGATATCCAAATTGCAAAATTTGTTAACTCTCTGTATCTAATTTGTCATTTTTAAGAACCGCAGAGAGCTCGCTCGAGGGATTTGTCGAAACCTAACAGTTACAGACAAAACACAATATGTCGAAGCTCTTTTTTTCCGACAAAACACAATAGAGTCTTATGATATGATGGGTTATTTGTGAAATTGAATTTAAGCTTCCGCTGAATTTGTTATTGTCTAAGCTTTATAGTTTTTCACTCTCGCATTTCCCAGTAACTTACAAGGAGCTTTTTTTCAGACAAAACACAATAGAGTCTTATTTCTCTATTTCTGTAGATTGCTACTCTTATTTGCTTCAATTTCACTCTTAGCTATGTCTTCTTTAATTTAATTTCATTCTCATTTTATGAGGTATATAGCTATTGGAGTGGATTCGGATTTGGTGTGTGGTGAAGCTGCCAAGTCCGTACGGCGATTCTCTGAAAGCTGATTTAAAACCCTTTTGATTTTTGGAACCGAGTCGAGTTGTTTGATGGTAAAGAAGTATTGTTTTGCTATAATTGCCGGATTAGCTGATTTGTAAAGTCTGATGAGATTCACATCATGATGGTGATAAGTGACTTTCTTACTAAGACTTACTTGAGATCACAATGGATAATGGTTACTTGGTATTTTCTTTTGTTTTGCTAGCTTAAATCGTTTTATCACTGCTTACATGCATTTATTTTGTCTATATCCATCAGCTGAATCTGTTTGGATACTGATTTATGTATGATTTGCAAGTTAGAATTCTCAATAAGGAGTTTTCCTCTGTTTAATTGCAGGTTTTTACATAATGGACGCTGAACACATTATTATTGCCTCGTCCAGTCAAACTTCGATTCCTTTGCCTTCTACTCTATTCAAGATAGGAGAAGAAAGCAGAGGCGCTTCATCAACTAACAATCACTTGACGTTTAAGTACGTGAAGCTAGTTAAAGACATTCTCTCCGAGCCGTTGTTCAACAAGTTGAAAAGTACTTTCCTAGGGCCGATAATAAAAGCGGGCTTAAGGCGAGGAGGCGGTAAACAAATGGGAGACGGATTGGGATTCTCGGCATCGTTGGTTCGTTATCTTGTAGTTAGACAGATCACTACGACAAAGAAAGATGAGCTGTGGTTTTATTTTAACAACCAACCGATGCGATTCACTTTGCGTGAATTTCATCTTGTCACCGGACTTCCTTGCTATGCGGAAGATAAAATCCAAGTAGAAGAAAACATCAATTGGCCTATGGTAACCGAAGTGCACACTCCTGAAGATTTGCTAGCTCAGTTACGTGCTTTGGGAAATGATGATGAGGAAAGCAAACTTAGGCTTGCTATGTTGCTTCTTCTCGAGTCAATATTCTTGTTGAAGTATGCCCTTAACAAGCCAAGTATGTACTTTACGGCAGAGATGTTGAAGAGAGGGAAAAATAAAATGCACATGTATCCTTGGGGTAAATTGGCGTTTGACTTACTCGTAGATTCTGTACACAAACTTACTGGTAAATTGCAAACTGGTTCGTCAAAGAAAGACCTTAAAGGTTTTCCGATGGCATTACAGTTGTGGATGTTGGCTTCTGTGCCAGCATTAGAAACTGCTTTTGCTCAGTCAGAATCAGATACTTCAGGCTTTGTTTGTGAGAGGTACGTGGTTACTAGGCAGCCTAGTTATTATGAAATTGAGAGCGTGGCAGAATCTACGAGTCCCTCGGTAATCAGCTTTCTTGGTTCTGATGAAGAAGACTATGAAGATGATGATCCTTTTAAGATGATGATCCTTTTAAGATGATGATGAAGATGGTGAAGGGAGGATACCCCTGGACTGAGCTAGATTGGAGGCGTGGATTCATTTTGGTAGAAAAAGCTCAACAATTCATTGAGGTAGAAAAAGCTCAAGAAGATGGTGGCTATGCTTCGCCCAGGCTCGAGACTTCTGTTTCGCTTGGGCTCGAGGCTTCGCCCAGGCTCGAGACTTCTGTTTCGCTTGGGCTCGAGGCTTCGCCTAGGCTCAGCAATTCACTGCATGAACCGGACACGGGAGATAAGGATGAGTTTGGTAAGGAGTTGAATGTTCAGGATAAGGATGAGTTTGATAAGGAGTTGAATGTTCAGGATGAGGATGAGGATGAGCCGGACGTATTGGTTGATCAACTCAAGGAGTTGAATTTTCAGGAACAACCTAAGCAGGAAGAGGTTGGGTTTTATAAAACGCGAGCTGGACGCAAGGTTAAACCAAGAGTTATATTCTCTCCTAGTGGCCACAAGACCAAGTCACAAAGGCTCTAAATAAGGTATATAGAAGAGTCACAAAGGCTCTAAATAAGGTATATAGAAGATACGTTATCACTTATAAATGCTATGCAAGGTATGAATATGTGTGTATGTTTTTTTTTTATATAAACGCTAAGATTCTAAATCGATATTCTCTATTGTGTGTGTGTAGATATGATTATGATAAGTGACGACGAGAGTGTTGTTGGTCAGCGTCCGGTTAAAAGGTCGAAGAAGAAGTGAATATGATGAAGCAGTTTCTTTTGACATAATCTTGTTATTTTGTTAAATTTTTTGTCTTGTCCCGGAGTTTATAACAATTTGGAGAAGCTTTAGAGAGCAGACGATTGCATATTTTGTTAAGGGAAATGTTTTTTATTTGCATCGTTTTTGTTAAGTACTACTCAGGTTTTTATAAATTACTAGGTAGGTAGCCCGCGCCTTGCGCGGGCATATATGTATCATAAACTAATTACATCATTTAGTTATTAACTTTGTTATCGATAAAAGTCAAACACAAATATAACAACAATATTAGATTTACGATCAATCCAAAAAAGAAACAAAAATAACAACCAATATTATTCATAAAAAATAAGAAATTATTCATAAAAAATAAGAAATAAAGCAATGACAATTATAAACTCGAGAACATATATTGAATAATGTTTCATTCATTCACACATTGTATGTAAAACAATTCTTTTTCATATCTCCATTTAATCGTAGGTATCTCTCGCTCTAATCGGTTATTCCTCGTATTTTATTTCTTCTTTTTATAGTCTTTGATTTATTTTCTTCTTAGTCGTCTTTAGCTTCTACTTCTTTTTCTTTATCATCTTTCTCTTCTCCAACAATTCTTCTTCTTATTTCTCTTTCTATTTGTTTCCGTTTATCTCTTCCGGTTTTCCTTCTCATCGTTTTCGTTCTCTGGCTTATTATTCTTTTGGTTTTTCTTCATCCCGTCTCCATCCTCAAATTCTCCTGCTTCGCCTTCTTCTTCTTATTCTTTATATTTCGGTTTATATTCTCCCATGTATTTTCCTTCTCTTTTTCATTGTCTTTGGCTTCTTCTTCTTCATCATCACCTCCGTCTTCTTTTACTCCTTCTTCCCTTCTTCTTCTTCTCCAAATCCTTAAATTTCTCCTCCTTCAGCGTCTTGGTCTCATCTGCCTTCTTATTCTACTTATGGTTTTTCTTTTTCTTTGTTTTCGTCATCTTCCTCGTCTTTTCCGATTTTTACTTCATCATCTTTGTCTTCATCTTCGTCTTTCTCCTCTTATTTTTTATCATCTTTAGCTTCTATGAATTCCATTTTTTCACTCTCTCACTCTTCTTGTTTTTCTTCGTCATTTTCTTCTCCCTCTTCTACGTCATTTTCCTCTTTCGTCGTCTTCTTCCTCTTATTTTCATCATCTTTGGCTTATACGAATTCCAATTTTGTTTTCACTATCTCACTCTTCCAATTTTTCTTCATCATTTTCTTCTCCCTCTTCTACATCATTTTCCTTTTTTGTCGTCTTATTTCTCTTATGTTTTTTCTTCTTCATTGTCCTCTTCTTCTTCTTCTTTAATGTTTTTAACTTCTATGGCTTCTTCTTCTGGTTTTCTTCGCCCTCTTCTTGTTCCGACTTTTTTGTCTGACTTTTCTTTTCCCTCTTCTTCATCATTTTCATATTCTCAAACTTCTTATTCTTTCGTATTTCTTCGTCTCATCTTCGTCTTCTTCCTCGCCATATTCAACTTTGAATCAAAATATTCCATTCGGTTTCCATTACTCTCTCTCTCTCTCTCTCTCTCTCTCTCTCTCTCTATTTCTCTAGATTCCTAACTTAGATCTTCCTTGGTTCTTCCTCGATAATCTCAAGCATGTACTTCTTCCTCTTCTTATCCACCATGGAATATATGGGTTTAGTCTTGTCTCCATCTACTTGTTTACATCTCTCGCTCAAAAACAGCAGCCGAATTTGGGTGTAAAAAAAAGCAAGGAAAATAGTAACCAGAAAGACCGAACTGTAAACAAGTAATTTGGTTTTGATTAAAAACCCTTTCGCCTTTCGGTTACAATTATAAAAGTTATTCAGTTTAATTTAATACTGTAACACCGTTTGGTTTTTATTGGATTTTAAAAATTTACTTGTTATTTTATTGGTCGTAAATAAAATAAAAATAAAAAGGACTTTACGGGATTTTTTTTTTTACTCTCTATATTTGCTGAGAATACTTGGTTTACCTAAAAATTAAGGAAATTTAACAATAGGACCTTACGGATGCACAAAAGAATTTTAAAAGAAAGGTATAAAAAAACTCATATTAATATTTAGGGTTTCAGTTCATTCATTTATTTTTTACTAAAGTTTCATCAACTTGTTCTCTTAAGCTACATTACTAAAATGTTAACAGCTATATTAAAACGAGGACATCCCATTATCAATATCCAAAGAGACCATTACAGAACCTTCCCAACACCAAAAAGAAGCTTCTACTATGGTCTACCAAAAACTGACGAAGGAGGATCATCAGAGTCAGTGATGCAACAAAACGAGCACTAACAAAAAGGACCATTAGCTTCATTCCCACCAAACCTTAGGCAACAAAACGATCAGTTCATTGCAGCACATACCTTTTTCAAAAGCAAAAGATATAAAACAAAAGAAAGAAATTAGCCTCAAATTGTATTATAGAAAAAACGAGAAAGTTTTATCGATATAAGGTACCTGGATTTCACAATGCTTGGATAAAGTACAATCTTTGGACCATCATAGAGGGGGGATTCATATGTATGCGTCGAGGTCTCAATCATGGGTGATCTAGGAGAAGACATCATTGGGAATTTATTAGAAGATAAATTTTCTTCTAATTAACTTTTCTCTTCAATTTCTTTGTTGTAATCATCCTCCCTACGTAAAAGGAACATGATATCACAAATTGTATTATAGAAAAAACGAGAAAGTTTTATCGATATAAGGTACCTGGATAACACAAGGTGAGGGTCAGGATCTTCGATTTCATTAAAGACGGGGGATTTCACCATGCTTACAAGCTTTGGACCATCATAGAGGCTAATTTCATGTGTATACGTCGAGGTCTCAATCATGGGTGATCTAGGAGAAGACATCATTGGGAATTTATTAGAAGAAAAAATTTCATCTAATTTACTTTTCTCTTCAATTTCTTTGTTGTAATCATCCTCCCTACGTAAAAGGAACATGATATCACAACCTCTATCAATAGCCAAACGTTCAGGAACATGATATCACAACCTCTATCAATAGCCAAACGTTCTATGAATGTGTGAATAAGTGTTGAGAATATGGTTTGGTCACACTATTGCAAGAACACATCCTTAATACAAAGGAACTCAAGAGCCAAACGAAGTTTCAAGCTTTTTTTGCACAACAAATTGAAAAAACCCTAAATTCCACAACCTCATAAATAAAGAGCACAAATCATGAAAAGAAAACTATCTAATGTAATTTTTCCTAAAAGGCAATATATTCATATTCATATAAAAAAAAGAGCACAAATCCTCTTACCAGTCGAGTAGACAATCGGAAAATTGAGAGTCGCCATCGTTTGAGTTTAGAGAACCCGTCGAATCCAAAGAGACTTGAGAGTCTTGAGATTCAAGAGATTCTAAAGAAAATGGGAAAGCAAAATCGAAAGGTGGTGATGGTGGAGGAGCTGGTGAAGAACGGTTTGAAAGCTTCCGAGAACGCAGTGACTTTTGCAAAGCAAAATAGAAAAAAACAACAAAAAGAATGACAAAAAGAAGAAGAGCTTTCGCTGAAGAATCCATCGAGAGATGAAAGAAGAAGAAGAAGAAAGATGAAAGAAGTAAGAGAAAGCTGGATGGGATTGGATGAGAAAGAAGAAAGAAGTAAAAAAAAAAGCTGGATGAGAGTGGAAGAGTTTTCGTCATATTGGATGTGATTGTTGTGCGTCTCGAGGGGGGGGGAGGGAGGAAGGAAAGATTTTGAGTTTTGGTCACACTAACTTTTTTTTTTCTTTTTAAAATTATAATATGAAATTAGGATTAGATAAAGTAGGCCTGGGCAAAAAAACCGAAACTGAATAACCGAAAAAAACGGTTCTGGTTCGGATATGGATATAGGCTAAATACCGGATGGTTTTTTTTTTTGGAAACCATGGTTCTCGGTTCGGATTCGGTTAGTAACCGGAACCGAATAGCGAACCGAAATATATAAACCTAATGTTTCTCCTTAGTCTTCTTACCTTATGCATTTGGTTTTTTTGTTTCTGTTATTTGTGAACATGGTCTTTGTTGCTCTTTGGTGCTTTGATTTTGGTTTTCTCATTCGGCTATGGTTTGAAGTTTGAACATTTGAACTTGGTTTTGTCTAAGTTTTTTAATAAATTTGGTTATTTTTGGTTTTATTCGGGTAATTTCACACTTATTCGGATAATTTTGTTGAATTCGGTTAGAAAATAACCGAATCCGTTTAGAAACCGATTTTATCAGGAAATTTCTGGTTTCTCTAATGTTAGAACCGAACCGAACCGGAACCGACACGGTTCGAACCGAAACCGAACCGCAATGTGAAAAAAACCGTGTGGATAATAAATTCTCTGAACCGAAAAACCGAAACCGAACGGTTTCGGTTAAAAACCGAACCGCCGAACCGGATGCCCAGCCCTAAGATAAAGAGTCTAAAATTGGGTTCAATCCGGATTTCGGATCGAATTCGAAACAAGTTATTCAGTTTAGAACAAATAGTTACTATATCTATATCAGTTTGGATCGGTACGGAACCACTCAGTTTTCGGGTTTTTCGGTTTAGATTCCAAAGTAAATGAGTAGCCTCTAAAAAAAAAAAAAAAAGTAAATGAGTAGCGTATACGACAACTCTCGTTACTAGAAAGATATATAGTAGCGGATAATCTCACAGTGATTATTTCCTATTTAATTGATACTCATGTGCATATATATTTGTTGTGATACTCACCAATATTTATTTGATACGAACCATACCTTCACTAAGATTTTCTCTCTCCAACCTCCTTTCTCTCTCTCTGTCGGCGATGCAGAGGCTATCGCTAGACTCATCAGCTTCGAGGTTTAGTGTGAGGTGGGAGGGTTTTAGTGTCAGGTGGGAGTAAATTTAATCAACCACTAGAGGGACTCTAATTCCATAAAAAAAGCATAAAAGAACAAGCTGATTGTACCTTATATCGTGGCTTCCTTGAGTTCCGGATAGAACCATTCGGTTCCGGGTATTTCGGGTAGTGAAGTTTAGGATCCATTCGGTTACGAAATGATTTCGGTTCGGTTATGGTTCGGTACCAGTCGGTTCTGGGTCGGTTCGGTTCCGAGATTTCAGAACCGGAAAATACCCAAACTTTTTCGGTTCCGGGTATTTATTACCTGAAATGCCTAAAATATACCCGAAATGCATAAAATATACCCGAAAACCCGAAAATATATCCGAAAACCCAAAATTATATCAAAAACCCAAAAATATACCCGAAAACAAAAAAATAAACTAAATAAAATATACCCATAATACCAAAAAATATACCCAAAAATCTGATATATATTTAATATTTTTGGATATATAATTATATTTCGGGTATTCGGGTACCTGAAATATTTTCGGTTCAGTTCCGGGTATTACCCGATACCCATGAGTATTTATGAGTAAGATCCATTGGGTATTTTGGCAATTTCGATTCGGTTCCGGTTAGGATATTTTAGTTCGGTTCCGGTTCCGTTTATTTTGTCCAGCTCTACTTTATATTATCTTATCAACTAGTGTATCAATCTTTTCCTTCAGTCAATTCAATTGACAATCGATTGAAAATATTTTAAAAATAGTATTGACTTTCTTCTCTTTAGACTTGTGTCATTAGTCACCATCTGTCATATTTTTTCTTTTGACTATACACAAATATCTATAAACTTTATCCTCACATTTTAAAAAATTTCAAACCTATTAGAAAGATTTTCAAAGCAATCGGAGGAAAATCAAATGGGTGAGCCACGGCAACATCATCATCATCATCAAGCCAACCTTTCTCATCATCATCAAGCCGACCAAGAAAGCTGCAACAACAAGAAGTCCGGTTCTGGTGGACACCGACGGAGATGGACACCGACGGAGATGGACACCGATGGAGATGGTCACCGACGGAGGAGCAAACTGAGATGGACACCGACGGAGGAGCAATTAAGAATCCTCAAATATCTTTACTACAATGACAAAGTCCGGTCACCAAAACCCGATCAGATCCAGACTATCTATGGATGGCTGAGACCGTTTGGAGAGATCGAGGGCAAAAACATCTTTTACTGGTTTCAGAACCATAAGGCTCGTGAGCGCAGGAAGAAGAGAATCAACGGCACAACCATGACCACCACACCAACGTCTTCATCGCCAAACCCTGTAATCATCTGTTCAGTTCCGGGTATTACCCGATACGTATAAGGAATAGTTTTAGACAAAGATTACCTTTATCCAATAGTTGTATTCAGACTTTTCTCTTGTTTCATCAGGATACATCAACGATGAATCAAAGCATTTGTGGCGAAATCAAAAATATTGAAGAACATTTTGAGTGTCTAATTTCTCGGAGTAAAAATGTGGATAAATCAATTAAGGAGTGGGCAGGTTAGTGGTTTAGTCAACCAGATTTATGCCGTTGATTACCGAGTTTGGCGTATTACCAAATTTATGATGTTGATTGGGAATTACCAAATTTGCATATAAAGAACGGTTTCTTTGTTGTGTAATGGAAACTAGGCTCTCTCTATATGTGAAGTTATGGATGTTGATTGGGAATTACCAAATTTGCATATAAAGAACGGTTTCTTTGTTGTGTAATGGAAACTAGGCTCTCTCTATGTGTTGCTTATTTTATGTTTGGGTTAGTAAAAAAATAGCTTATTTTATGTTTCTTATTCTTCATTTTCTCTATGTGTGGAAACATATATACATATGTATGCTCACAAATCCGTTTATTTGTTTGAATGGAATTTAAATCATGCAAGTTCAGGTACTGAATGTGGTGCTCTTAATGCTTCTAATGGCTTCATGAGTAGCCATGTCTATGGATCTATGGTATGTGCGAAACTACAAGTCATTAAATTCAAACAATATCCTCCTTATATGATATAAACAAAATAATGAATAATTCAATTTTTTGGTGTAAGGAACAAGATTGTTCTATGGGTGACAACAACGTAGGAGGTTGGACAAACAATATGGATCATAATCATCATTACTCGGCTCCAGCTTACAACTTCTTCGATAGACCAAGGCCTCTGTTTGGTCTAGAAGGTCATCAAGAAGAAGAAGATGGTGGCGATGCTTATCTGGAACATAGACGTACGCTTCCTCTCTTCCCTATGCACGGTGAGGATTATATCAATGGCGGTGGTGGTGCCAACTGGAAGTATGGACAATCGGGCGGTCGTGATCGTTATGTTAGATACCCTTGTGCCTCTCTCATGCTATGTCTGAACTCGTACGCCGGCGTAGCACCGGAATAAAAACTCTTTCTTTCCCTCTTTTGTATGTATCTTAAATGCTTTGTTACAATTTCTAGCCTGATTGATCATATAACACTTTCAATTATCATCTTTAACTAAACGAAATATATTTTGTGTTCACTTTGATATATCAAACTATCAGTTAAGAATACGGAATTTCTTTATCCATTGTCCAAAAAGAAACAAAATGGATAACCATGAAGTTTAACATTATTAGATAGATAATCATGAATTTTTATAAGATTATGTAATTGACACATTCTCAAGGATTTGAAAGAAAAGAAAAAAAATTATTAAGTCAAATGACATTTTTTTATTTTAAGTGATGAGTTTATAGGAAATAACACAATTTAGTCATATTATTCTATCCAATAGAAAACGATTATGCATTTAAAACGTAAGAAAAAAACAAACGAAATACTCTTTAATTCCATTATTACCACTAACAATAAAATGTAGAGCTGTCAATCTCAATATTTTGAACATTATTCAAATATCTCTAAAAGGCTGAAACAGAATCTTAAACAATTGTATAAGTATCAAAGCATTCTGTTTTGTAATAGTAATATCTAATATATTAAAATAGAGTGCTATTTTATGACCAAACACGAAAAAATGCATTTAAAACTATTCATATCTTGGATAACTACTATTTTTTTTTGGATAACTATTATTCATGTTTTTCTGAACCGTTCAGAATTTTTCTGAACCGTGCATTTGCATGTACATACCATTTTGAGTCGTTTTCAGGTACTTCCGGAGTTAGTAGGATGTGGAAAGCCGACATGGAAAGACAACGGGGCAAGAAAGAAGAGAAAAAGATGACGGAGTCCCTGAGAAGCAGTTTTATCGGCCCCTTGGCCGATAAAAGTGACCGATAGAATGCCCATCTCGTGCCAAGAAGAATTGCAACCTCCTGTGAAGATTTTATCGGTCACATGACCGATAAACCCAACCGATAAAAAGGAAGATCATGAGACCAAAGACGTCGAGTATCTGTCAGGTTTCTGTGAAGGGTTTTAAAACGAACCGATAAAGACGAAGAGGGAAGCCGAAGAATCGACGTTTCTGCAATCTGTTTTATCGGCTATCTGGCCAATAAAACCGACCGATAAAATGGAGAATCAAGTTTCAGAAGTCAAAAACATACGACCGAGCCTCCAAAATCAAGTTTTAGTTTCTCACTCTTTCCAAATGAAGAAACTGTTCATCCCGTCTTATAGAGCCGTAGGTGAGGAGTTTGGAGATTACAGTGAGTGAAATAAGCAGCGAGCTCTTGTTGTCGTGTCGGATCACCTTTCATTTCCCTTCTCTTCAGTTCCATTTGCAGACCGAGAACATATTCTTTCACAATAATGATCAGCTCTTTCACCTCGTCGACTTCTCTTCTTGACTCGACTATGACACTACAAGAAATGTGGGTATTAATAGCGGCTGTTAAATGCTATGATTCAACTACCATAGCGTTTCCTAAAACGCTCTGACAGCGCCCGTCATCGTAGGCCGGGCACTTTAGATAGCGGTTTTTGGCATTGCTATCATATCTTCATCTAATATAGCGATTTTTTCGATGCAATCATATATTTTACAATAGCAATTGTTTTTCGTTATTGAATATTTTATTCATAGCATTTCTCTAATTTTACTATAGCAGTCGATATATGTAATAATTTCTACAATTTATTCCCATAATTGTTTTACTAAATATTATATTTTAAATTAATATTTATTATTTATTTGGATAATTAGACAATAAAAAAAATCGATTAAAAAAAAAACATTAACAAAAAATAGCCATATTTTATTATATTTTATATGCAACATGATACATAATACAAAATTACAAATTACAAATTACAAAGTAAATTTTAAAACTCATGTGGAGGCAGATTACGGAATTCTGAAGCTTCTATAGCTACACCTCATGCTGTAAGTATTCCACATTCCTTTGCAATAGCTTTGGCTGTGCTTATGTTATCACCAATGACCATACGAACAGTGATTCCAGCAGCTTGACAAGTCTAAACAGCTTCTCTAACACCGGAGCGAACTGGATCCTTGATTCCAACAACTGCAACCAATGTGTAGCCACCATTAGGAAGATCCCCATTTGGAGCTTCATCAAGATCTGTGTAACCAAGCAATGAAACAATATCCTGATCTTACATCATGCGTACATGACAGAAACAACATTTCCAATGCAAAATAATAGGTTAAACAAAAAGCAAGAACAAGTTGTAATAAGAAGCGAATTGCGATACACACCTCAATTTTACCATGGATTTGTTGATGTCTTGTTCATCGAACAGCATGTCTTCCACTGACACTTTGCTAACTTTCACATAATCTGTAAGTAGCAACTTGTAGACAACCCTCTTTGGTTAGTCCATAATTAGAACTTTCATCATCCTAAATTGGGAAAATAAGAACAGCTCCAACGGTAACCCACTGGATATAATAAGAGCAAAGCCGAATGAGAACGGCAAAACCAAAAAATCCAAACAAATTCATTGCAACTTTGATGCATGGAGTTAGGGTTGATGGCACTGACCTTTCCTTGTACTTCCCAAAGGATTCCATTCTCAATCTCCTTTTAAGGGAAAGAGTCAAACAGAAGCTCATCACCTGAAATTAATAACCCAGAATCTTCAGTAATTATTCCGATCGAGCTCAAGTACCAGCTGAACCAATCCAGTGTTTCAAAACATAGAATATTAGCCAAAAAATCTTCAAGTCATATTGTAACAGAAAACTTTGTCAGAATAAGGTCCAGAAAATCCGCACTAAGTATAGAAACAATCAAAATTAACTCGATTCATACGACCTTAGCTAAATACGAGAAGAAGCATCGACAAGGACACTATATACTAATCAATCACAGATCTAACTAAATCATGGAAACGAGAAATTAAAAGCAGCAGATGAAGCAAGTGACCAAGATTGTCCAATTCTTATGGCTCGAAACATCGCCTATGGCCACAGGAAGAATCAAGAAGAAGAATCATACAATATTTTATCGCCTCCTCTTTCTCACAGAGTATCATCTTCTCTCCGTCGCGTTCCAATTTTTCCCTCCCCCACACACAGTTCCGTCTCTTTTTTGTCGCCGGTAAGTAAGTCACGGTGTCTGCCGCCGTTGCGTTCAATGAGCCACGATGACGACGCTGATTGGAGGAATCATCTTCACTCCGAATTTCAATTAGAATATAAGAACACATAAACGAACAAATCTCATAAGATCTGAGACAATATAAACCCTAGATCGAACAAAAAGAAGAATCATACCAATATTTAAACGAATCGGAGCGGCGAGAGCATGGTTCTGAGAGGCGGTGGGTGTTTCCGGTGAAACTTTGCTTCGCCGTCGTCGTTAAGGGATGCTCGGAGAGAAGAAAAGTGAGAAGAGGAAGAGAAGACGAGGCATCGGACAGAAAGAAAAACTGAGGAAGGAAGGATACAAAGGATCCTACGTTGCGAGAGTCTGCCACGTAATCAATCCATAACATCTCTCCCTATTGGTTCTCATCTTCTAAATGCTTATTTTTTCTCATTCCCTAAATAATGTTTTATTTACTTTAGTAATGGAAAATGTTTTATAAATATGAGTTTATGATAAGTTATTGATTTTTCTAATAATATATAATGTTGGGGTTTTAAAATAATTTTTTTTTTAAAATTATATAGCAAAATTTGTGTGATACTAAACTATAGATGAAAAACTTAGTAGCTTATCCTTATTAGTTTGTATATGGTTTGTATGTTTATAATCATTTTGCAATCGTTTTACAATCATTTTGTAATTATTGGCAATCATTTAATTTTTTTTTGCAATCATTATCATTTGTTAGTGTGAATCCTAAACCCTATACTCCATTACCATAAACCCTAAATCAAATATTCAAGACTTAATTCTTATTTTATTTATAATTTTAAAATTTTGATTTACAGATAAAGAGAAGAGACTCAATAAGAAGAATTAAAAAATATTCTATTCAATTTTATGTTACTAGTATGAAACAATAATTTGTTGTATTTTTTTTTTAATTGAGAAATAGAAAAAGATAGCTTACAAGTATGAATCCATATATATCCTAAATTAAACATTAATTAATCCATAAAATTATTATATTTTTATTGTTAATACAATTAGAAAAAAATATTTCAAATCCTATACCCTATACCCTAAACCCTAAACCCCAAATACCAAACCCTATGCCTTAAACTCTATTTATTGATTTTGGATAGCATATATGAAATTAAAACCATACAAAAATTATCTCAAATCCTATACTCTAAACCCTAAATGCCCTAAACTCTAACTCAAAGATCATAACTTTTTATTATTATTTTGTAAATTTTAGTTTTTGGTTGTGTATTGATAATGGTCTATTTATTGATTTTGAATAGCAATAACATATTTAAAAAGAAGATAAGTTCATATATTATTAGTTTCATAACAACATGCCTTCAAAAGGATTGATAAGACAAAAAAAAAAACTCTGTTTTATTGAATTATCAATACAAAATCTGCTTCCGAGGTTCCACTTCCTCTTTGTCCCTTTACTCCTTCGTATTTTTACAAGTTTTGTTTGTTCCGAATCTCGTATCTAATCTCGTTCTTCACTGGGACTATCACATTCAAAGGAAGCTATTGTTCTTGAGACTATTGATCAATCAAGAACTAAAGGTTGCAACTTTTATTGTCAAAACACAAAACCATTAAGTTAATTATCTGATTTTTTAATTATTATTAGAAAACCACAGTCTCGCTGAAACTGAAACATTGATGCGAACATATCTCAGNTAGCATATATGAAATTAAAACCATACAAAAATTATCTCAAATCCTATACTCTAAACCCTAAATGCCCTAAACTCTAACTCAAAGATCATAACTTTTTATTATTATTTTGTAAATTTTAGTTCTTGGTTGTGTATTGATAATGGTCTATTTATTGATTTTGAATAGCAATAACATATTTAAAAAGGAGATAAGTTCATATATTATTAGTTTCATAACAACATGCCTTCAAAAGGATTGATAAGACAAAAAAAAACTCTGTTTTATTGAATTATCAATACAAAATCTGCTTCCGAGGTTCCACTTCCTCTTTGTCCCTTTACTCCTTCGTATTTTTACAAGTTTTGTTTGTTCCGAATCTCGTATCTAATCTCGTTCTTCACTGGGACTATCACATTCAAAGGAAGCTATTGTTCTTGAGACTATTGATCAATCAAGAACTAAAGGTTGCAACTTTTATTGTCAAAACACAAAACCATTAAGTTAATTATCTGATTTTTTAATTATTATTAGAAAACCACAGTCTCGCTGAAACTGAAACATTGATGCGAACATATCTCAGTTCATCAATGCATCTGCTAAAGGAAATGTCGGAGATATATCCACCGGTACCTAAAACACAAAAAAAACCATGAACGCAGATCATTTCTTTGTGAATCATCATCATGTCGAAATTGCAAATCTCAATTAAGGTTTTATTATCCTGTTATGAGTCTGTACCTTTATGCTCGCGAGCTTCTCCAAAGCAGTCTTCAATGGCCCTGTGATAGTGCAATACTTATTTAAAAGCGAATAAGGTCATCAACGAGAATGGCGGCTACTTCTATAGGCCACCTTCACAGTTTTTTGTATGGCCTCAAAACTGTCTGCATTATGTTTGGTTAATCAAATACACTAAATGTTTCCACCAGGTCTTAGAAACTTAAATAATGGTATGTAATTGTAACCACATTTTGTCTCTCACTACGCATACCATTCTTTGAGTCATTATATGAAGAGCCTTTGCTTCTGACTCTGCTTCTTGAAGCTGTTCCATAGTTGTTGCAGCCTCATCTTTCAGGATCTGAACATAAAGAGAAGATTTCATCATGCAGATCAGAATTGCACACATAATATGAAACCAGAGTAACAGTATGCCTTACCTGAAGTTCTGAACGGAGGGAAACAACTTATCCTTTTTCCCATCTTTTTCTCGTTAGCAGCCTTAAGAGCAGCATGTAGCGGTACCATTATGCCAGCCATTCAGTCTAGATAGTTAGGCTTCACAAAAAAAATTCTATCTTTGACTTAATGTGGCATCAGAATAGTAGAAAATGTGAGCTCCGCCAAAGAAAAGAGAAAACCCAGAAGTCAAAGCTCAATCATATAATCAGATGAAGCTAATCTACGAGTAAGCCCCCAGTTAAACACAGATCCGGACTGTTTCTAAGAATCCTTAATCACAGAATTTCTAAGAAAGAGTTAATGCAATCTAAATCGTCACCAAACTAGAAAGTGTATAAAAATTCGGAACCTTGAGACGCTGCAAACTCGTTGTAGGAGGTAAAAGGTAGTACTTACCACGAAGAGCTTACCACGAAGAGCTTTCGGCTCACCTGGGAAAAACGCATTCGAGGCCACAAAGTCGATTCTGAAACAAAAGACAGTTAAGATCACGAAATGCTCATGGAATTGCGAAACTGAATGTGGAGATTGAACAAAAGCGAACAGTTTTGAAATCTTTAAACCTGAGAGCATCCAAGACCATGATAACGACGCGATCAACAACAGGTTTGGAGTTGCCCGAGCCTGAATCGGAGTTTAAATCGCGATTCGGGCAGGAGAAGCAAGGCAAGAGGAGAAGAGAGACGAGAGACGAGAGACGAGGGATCGAGTGAAGAGAGACAGGAGAGCAAAAAGGGATTTTTTTTGTGAAAAACTGTCTTTGTTATTTTTTTTTGTGTTCATATCAATTTTTTTCTTCTAAAATTAACTTTGTACAAATTTCTCATTACTTATGCGGTTAATGAAATTCTTATTCGCGGTTCACCTAAGATGACGTTTTATAATTCGTATATGCTATTACAGAGTAATTGAAGAACCAAAAAATAAGCGCGAACACATATTTTTTGCCGCCCAATCTATTATAGCGTTTGTCATTTCAGAAACGCTATCAAAAAGTTAGGCATAAGTCAACCATAGCAGAAACACATAAACCGCTATCCTAAAGTGCTATTAATACCCGTTTTTCCTGTAGTGTTGTTTTCAAATGCTGATTTATGAAAGTAAAGTTTTTTCTATGGTGATTATGATGTTTTGATTGCTTCGTTACCTGCCACGCAGAAACTTAGAATCCTCAGTTACATTTGCAATGGCATTCATTTTTTTTGTTTTCAACATTCTATTTGTATAAAATGTTATAGAATGTTATATAAAATGTTGCCTTGTTAATGGAGACTAATTTCTATGTATTAGTGTTTTCAATATTAGGCACTAATTCTTACGTGTGTATAAAATGTCTATTTTTTGTAATTTCCTTTTGATAAAAACTGACAAAACGTATAGAATATCTATGTAAAATATCTCATTATATTCATTTTCCTTCCCGTATTGTAGCCCTGGGCATCAGTACTCGTTACCCGCCCGACCCGCTCGACCCGTCCCGTAATCGGCCCGTAAAACCGGGTACCCAACTCGTCCAAGCCAAGTATCAAGGCGAGTTAACCAACTACTTGCAAGTAACGTGACAAGTCCAAGGCGAAATTTTTTTTTGACTACTTGTCCCGTTACCCGGCTTGTTCCCCGTTACCCGGTTTGCTACTTGTACCCAAGACAAGACAACTAATAGAAAAAGCAAGGCAAGTAATGAAAAACAAGACAAGTAATGAGAAAAACAAGGCAAGTAATGGAAAAAGCAAGGCAAGTAATGGAAAAAACAAGGCAAGCAATGGAAAACAAGGCAAGTAATGGAAAACAAGGCAAGTAATGGAAAAAACAAGGCAAGTAATGTAATTACTTGTTGAGCGGGGACCCGTACTTGCAAGTACGGGTACGGGTCAAGGTATCCGCAAGTATCAAAAATCTGGGCGGGTACCTTGAATCAGCGGGTACCCGTTTTTACGGGTCCAAGTACGGGTCAATATTTTCATTACCCGTACGGGGTGGGTCAAGTAGCAAGTCGGCCAAAATAAGCGGGTACCCGCCCCGTGCCCAGGCCTACCGTATTGTACTCCTCTCATCTCCCTATCTAATTTACTTATCAAGTCTATACTATTTTAAAAACTTGTTATTCTAATCAATGTAAAGATTTGTAAATTTCAATTTAAACCTTGATATGTAATGTAGTTAAAAAGTGTTGGTCTATATAGAACACATAGACTGTCTATTTGGCTTTCATGGTGGAGGTTCTATATTTGGCTTCTGTTAATTTGATTGTTGGTTTTATTGCTTCGCAACCCTACCCAGTACTTCGCCGTTGGAGAAATATGTATTGGCACATTGTAAATGATGGTTTAATATATGTAATTTTGTTATTTTCTATTTGCTAATTTCATGTGTATAGAACATCTATTTCTGAAGAAACCCTATATAATGATTAGCTTCGGTGCATCGGATACAAGCTTCGTATCATGTGGATTATTCCCGTACATCACTTTAACTAAGAAATCGAAAGTTGCTCCATCAACGGGACAACCGGACTCGGCTTTTCCGTTAACGGCGACCTCTTTCTCGAGCGAATCGAAAAACTTCGAGTTAGTGGATTCTTGGCGATGAAACCTCCAGGAGGCACATTGACACAAAAATATGTTGGGTTCGTTGTCTTCTACGTCGCCTTGTGAAAGGGAAGATAGCATCTATTTGTTTAGAACGTCTATTAGTGTAGGACGTCTATTTTTGTGAATTTTGTGTATTGAAAGTCTATTTTTGGAGAAAATGTATTGGCACGTTGTAAATGATGGCTTAATATATGGTTGAGCAAAGTGTACTAATTTCGGTACAATTTGTTTTTTTTTTTGTATGGAATGTCTATATATATATGGATGAGAAAAGTTCACAAAAGTTTTTCATTTTCTCTTGTCTCAAATGCAATTTTGCTATTTTCTATTTGCTAATTTCTTTGTGTATAGAAAGTCTATATTTTTAATAAAAACCATTTAGTAATTAGTTTCGATGCATCAGATCCAAGTTTCGTATTAGCTGGATTCTTTCTGTACATAGCTATAGCCACAAAATCAAACGCTGCTCCATCACTAGGACCGCCAAAACTTGTTTATCCATTAACGGCGAACTCTTTCTCGAGCGAATTAAAAAGCTATGAGTAAGTTGATTCTCGGCAATGAAACCTCTATGAGGTATGTATTGACATGTTGTAAATGATAGTTTA
This sequence comes from Eutrema yunnanense, assembly GCA_002933935.1. Taxonomy (NCBI): domain Eukaryota; kingdom Viridiplantae; phylum Streptophyta; class Magnoliopsida; order Brassicales; family Brassicaceae; genus Eutrema; species Eutrema yunnanense. The sequence continues at coordinate 153,727 of PKML01053358.1, read as the reverse complement.
ATATATGGATGAGCAAAGTGCACAAATGCTTCTATACTATCTTTTTCACTTTGTATGAAAGGTCTATATTTTTTAGTTGGTAGATTTGTTATGTCTTCGATTTTAAAAAATAGACTTGCTATGTTATTGAAAAAAATAGACTTCCTACGTTTCAAGTGCCATTATTGACGTATGAAAAAAAATTCGGGTTTGTTTTTCAAAATTCAAATCATGTTAGACGTGAAATAAAATCAGTGTTTTTTTGGTACTAATAAAAGGTTGAACCAGTTACCAGTATGCGATTTATGCAAAAAAAAAAATTATTGGGGTAAACATATGTGGTGTCAAAATAAATCGTATAGTCAGTCTATTTTTTTGCTGGGTAAAAGACTACACCCCTAAAGTTGCTTAGTCACAGGGATATAATGGTCACAAAAGCACACAGATGGTTACTTGCTTAATTGTTTTTATCTATGGCTATATTCTTAATGCTTTATCCAAAATTGGTTATTTCACCAATTGTCCCTAACAATATCTGACTAGCTGACTTTTTTTCTTTCATGTCTGGGATTTTTAAGTTTCCGTGTGGTTATCGATTTTTTTTTTTTTGTTAAAGAGATTATCAATTTNATGTATGTCACATATTAGTAGCAAAAGAGCCACTGTTTTGTGACTATTTTATTTAGCGACCAAATATTTGCGACTACTTTTTTTAGTCCCAAAATAGTCGCAAATTAGTCATTTGCGACCATTTTGGGATTATTTTGGTAGTCGCAAAAACTGTGTTTTCTTGTATTGATTGAACACATCGGAGTTACCAGATTCAATGGCGATGGGTGATGATGAAAGCGATAGAGATTGTGAGAGAGAAGAGAGAGATAGACAAAGGGAATATTTCTGATTGATTACTTCGCTAAGGGCCAAAGTCGGGAAATTGGCTTTTTCCTACCTCAAGTATTCAAAAATGTTAATTTCAGACCCGAATTTGTAACCGGTGCTAAAACATACGTCAACTTCGGAAAATTGGCTTTTTCTTACCTCATGTATTCAAAAATGTTAATTTCAGACCCGAATTTGTAACTGATGCTAAAACATACATCAACATCTTAATAATTTGAATCTCATACTTAAACTTTTAATTTCGTGCTATAACAGACATGAGACCAAACACTGTTAAGGAGCCGTGATGCGGTCATCAAACCAAAAGACGAAGACTACTAGTCCAAGATGATGCAGCTCAACTGGACTACATTCTCACCTCAACTAGAGCAGTCATCGAAGTGGAATAAGTCCAATCCGAGTCCAGATGAAGAAGTTATTTAACTTCCAAGTCAAGTGATTTCCAGCATACGCGATTCGGACATATGTGCGTTCAAAGAATTCTTGCAACCAAACCCGAAGGAATCAAGCTACAAACCAAATTGTTCTCGAATCTTGATTCATCAGAAAAACCGAGAAAATTAGATTCACAGCAACGCCGGTTTAGAGTTGAGAGATATGAATTTTACAAGTCAACCGAAGGAAACAAGCTACTGCGCATGATCGGTTGACTTGTAAAATTTATATCTCTCAACTCTGAACCAGCGTTGTTGTGAATCTAATTTTTCCGCTTACAAATTCGGGTCTGAAATTAACATTTTTAACACCAATTACAAATTCGGGTCTGAAATTACAAATTACAAATTCGGGTCTGAAATATATTTTAACACCGGTTACAAATTCGGATCTGAAATTAACATTTTTAAGTACTTGAGATAGGAAAAAGCCAATTTCCCGGCGAAAGCCATACATATAGCGTTGCTGAGATAATCTAATTGGTCTAACAAACCAAGACCGGTTTACATAAACGAAATTTATCATCAATTAAGAAAACCAGAATTATTAATTGGGTTATCCTGTAACATAATGCACACGTAAGTTCTCTTGCTTTCGCTTTAGATGGAAATCTAATTGATTTCTTTCTTTTCATCAAATTGATTTCTTTCTTTTCATATTGATTTCTTTCTTTTCATCAAATTGTACTATTTTGATTTCTTTCGTTTCATCAACCATATTGATTTCTTTCTATTTTGAAAAAAAAAATAAATATATATATATATATATTATGATTTCCAATACTTTTTCTTTCTATTAGGTGTCATCACCAATGGAAGAAGATAACCACGAGAAACAAAATGACAATGGCGGATCTTCCTCTTTATTTAAGACCTGTTTCAACGCACTCAATGCTCTTTCAGGTTAATTTTTCCGGCTTGGTTTATTTAGCCGTACGTCTTTGTAACATAGTAATTAATACCGCTAATTATTAATCACGGTAATGAATTTGAATTGTATTAGGAGTTGGAATATTGTCGGTACCATATTCACTAGCTCGTGGAGGATGGTTGAGTCTTTCACTTCTGTTACTCCTAGCCGCAACCGCTTTCTACACATCTTTACTCATTACAAAATGTATGAATGCGGATCGCAGCATTAAAACATATCCGGATATCGGAGAACGTGCGTTTGGCAGAACAGGAAGACTCATTGTGTCACTCTTCATGCACCTAGAACTCTATCTAGTCACCACGGGTTTCTTGATCCTCGAAGGCGACAATCTTCACAATCTTTTCCCGGGGTTTAACATCAGAATGATCGGATTGAGATTGAATGGGAAACAATCTTTCATGGCGACTGTCGCTCTTGTCATCATGCCAACTCTATGGTGGGATAATCTAAGCGTCTTGTCTTATGTTTCCATGAGCGGCGTTTTAGCTACGACCGTGACTCTTGGATCGATATCTTGGGCTGGAGCATTTGATGGAATTGGGTTTCGTCAAAAGGGAAAGTTGATCAATTGGAGTGGAATCCCTACATCTTTGAGCTTGTATGCTTTCTGCTATGGTGCGCATCCGGTTTTGCCCACTTTGTATTCTTCTATGAAAAGCAAACACCAGTTCAACAATGTAAGCCATTAATTTCTACATCACTATCATTAACCGAAAAATCCATGACCACTTGCATATATAATTTCATCTTCTTTTTTTGTTTTTTTTGGCAGGTCCTACTTATATGTTTTGTATTATGCACCATAGGTTACACATCAATGGCGGTTTTGGGCTACCTGATGTATGGATCACATACATTATCGCAAATAACATTGAATCTACCAATTCATAAGACGAGTTCAAAGGTGGCAATATACACAACCCTCGTAAACCCCATAGCTAAATACGCGTTGATGATCACGCCAACGGTGAACACTATAAAAGATTGGTTTCCTTCACGGTACGCCAAAAAAACGTACCTACATCTCTTGATAAGTACATTCTTCATAACAAGTAGTGTGGTCATCGCTGAGACACTTCCCTTCTTTGGTTATATGATGTCGCTTGTTGGAGCATTGCTTAGCGTAACGGTTTCTATTCTCCTGCCTTGTTTATGCTACTTGAAGATCTCTGGAAATTACAAGAAATTTGGGTGTGAGACTGTAATGTTGTTTGGTTTGGTGGTGATGAGTGTTCCGATCGGAGTTGTAGGCACTTACATTGCAATTCGAGAAATGGTTGGTAGTGTTTGAAAGTTTTCATTATTATGAGAGGGTGTTGTAGCAAATACGTACAGATTGTTACAACGATTCAGATATTTATGTCTTTTATTGGTTTTTTTTTTTGGAACATTGTGTTCAATTATATATGTTTCATTAATATTTCTTCTTCTACGTATCAATTTCGACAATAAACCGTAGATGTCCACGAAGTAAAACACATCACACATGCTGTTATACATGAGCTGAAAGTAGATTACTCAACCAACAATATGTCACACATGATGTTCAAATCATGGACATGATAACAAATAATGTTTTTGTAGTACACATGCTTTACTCTATATGCTTATGATTTATACTCTTTGCTTATCGAGTAACGAAGTTCACTGGACAGAAAACGTAACGTGCATAATTTGATCACACTTGTGGTCGTGTCTGGACGACATAGAGCTTCCCGTCTCTGATCACACCTTCAATGTCTTGAGGAGTTCCGTACAGTTTCTCGATGGCATCTCCGGCGCGTGCGATGTCTGAGAGGATCTTTTTCTGGAAGCTCTCGTCAGTGATCAGAGGATCTGTTGTGTAATCGAGCACGACTTTGTCTTCCTCGTCCATTGGTACACTGCAAAATAAAATAAAAACAGAAGGAGAAGTTTCATTGTTCCGCAAGTGTTGTTAAAATGATGTAATCAAGACAACGACGAGAGGTTTTGAATTGGTTTATGTTACCTGTCGTAGAGACCTGCACCTGCATAACCTTCGAGATCTTCTCCGTTAGAATCAGATCTGAAGATGATTGAACGTCTTATGAACAGCCCGATCGGTTTGCTCGGGTAACCCAACACCTGAACGAAGTTTTACATTTCATCAGCGGGAATTATTTAACGGGATTGAAAATATCCTTTTCGTAGTTTTTACACATAAAACACCAGTGGTTAGCTTCTAGTACCAGAGGCGAATCGATGTTGTTTTTCTTGCAGATGAAACTCAGAGATCGACCGGGATATGCCCCTACAAGAGTTTCACCAAGGCCTTTGACAACCTGTAATCAAAAAAGCAACAGTCAGGTGAAGTTGGAAGATCCACCGGTTCACACGGGGTTAGGAGTTGGGCTGAACGGGAAAATAAAGATCTTTTACCTCGGCGTAAATCTCTGATGAATCTCCAGAAGATGGGTTGGTTGTGTGAATGACGAACGCGTAGTCCGCATTGATGACTTCTTGGACCAAAACAGCCATGCAGAGATAGTCATGATCCAGTTTTACTTTCTTCGTGCTGAAGTACGCTCTCTCGTTCCATTTCGAAGCCCAGACCTGAGATTTAAATAGCCGGTTAGTGAAATTTGACATCTTTCAAGTTAAAGCAGCAATGTACCCTACTCCAAGATTTGACCTTTTTAATGGCTGCCCATGCTTGCTCCCATCTCTGCTCACCTTCATCACCCGGCCATGGCATGTCAGAACTTTTCATAGTACTTTTCAGCTCTTCAACCTGAGCACCACAACCATTACATAGGCACTTCTCTTAGCAAATCTCTACATTTCACCCCATTTCCACAAAGGAAATTTAGCTTTTCCGAATATATGCACTTCAATTTAGAATTAAAAGCATCAAGCTTGATCCATGGCATCGAGCAGATGACACCCAAACTCAAACAATGTAAACACATCAAAGAAAAGCAAGGTGACTTGCTTTGGTAAAGGAAGGGGCCAAAAAATAGATGATTGTGTTCCAAGGTTCTAACAAAAAAACAATGTGACATACCAGTTCTGCAGGTGCGACTAGCCCCAACACTGTCGTACGGATTTCCCCGAGAGCACCTTGGTCTCCCTCATCAAGACTTTTCTTCAATACTTGCAATTTCTCGCTCACCGCCTGCCACATTCAGAGGGAGAGAGAGTGAGTAGAAAGTGAGGTTGGGTGAAGGTAATCATGAAAAAGCAAAGTCTCAAGATATATTGGTTTTGATAGCAACAACTTCATGATATTCATTAGTCATGCACACCAAGGCACCATGGTTTGCGGAACTATCTCTATTCTAAATATCCCCAGACGAAGACAACCAGTAAAGAACAGCTAAACTATCCAAGTGGCGAAGATTTAGCTTAGTGTCTTCATATTTTGTTAAGCCCGAATTAGTTAAGAGAGTCTACTATCGTACCTGATTCGCCTTTTCAGAGATAACCTTCTCAAAAACACCAAATGGCAGCGCAACTGAAGTTGGGATACCAACCCAAGAAGGAACTTTCCCTTTCAGATATCCAATATTTCTTGATTTAGCACCAACCTAGAAAAAGATAATGGGGGTGTATTACCCAGACCCGTGAAGTCAGTTATTCAAACATGAGTAAATGCAATACAAAATGTAAGCATTATGTTGTTTGATCTTTACTATACAAAGATGAAAAATACTAAAGAGACAAAGACGGGAAAGTAAGAATCCAATAAAGTTACACACTAACCAAGTCACTTGTGAACTCCTCAGATGATATAGCATATCTACCCACAAACTGCTTCTTGACCAAAGAAATGCTTGGAGGAACATCTTCTAAGTTGTCCGAACTTAGACTCGAAAGTTCACTATCGTTTACCTCTCTGAGTAAAACGAAAAATAAGTAAGAACGCCGTTTCCCCCCCAAAAAAAAGCTCTCGAATGGATAAGATCATTCTACTTAATAATCTGTCAAGCACATCTCAGCTCGGTTTTCTAGAAATCAGCAAACAAGGATAATCACCTATAAACCACATCTGCAGAGGTTGGTTTTAGGCTCAACAATTTTCCATCCTTTGCTTGGAGATCAGATAAGATACCAGAATCAAAACATGTGGCAAAGCAGATCTGCAAGTGAAAGCCAGACAAAGTTGAATGAACAGGCCACAACCATTCAGGAATCGCTTGGCAACATGGTGAAAGTTTTTACCTTTCCATTTCTTGCTCGAACAGAAACATGAGATAGTACATCCGGCATGTCAGGTGTCAGTACCGCAACTGCACCATCAGGAATTTCCTCCTCTCCTCTCACTCTGTTTGCAACTAAAATCGTAGGTCTGGTGTACGTTTTATTCTGTACAGTGAGCAATTCATCCACAACAATGACATATCCAACGACCTCTACAGGACTTATAACCTGCCAACTGATCAAGAGAAAGTGAAGCAACATTAGATACAACTTGCTACATAACCATATTAATCAGTCAGACAATTGATTGGCCATCTAACCTTCCCAAGTTAGCAGTCTGCCTAAGAACTGGGTCAAGTCGGTTAACCAGTGACGACAATGCTGCAGCCGACCCAGCTCGAATGATCTCTTCAGTAAATATGTCAACCTGGCAAGTGGTTAAAACAATATTAAAACCTATGTCATATAATGGATCAAAAAGGACTATGGGTTTAGTTACAGGAAGTGTAACTTACAGCCCATTGATCGACTCCAAGACAAGATCCAAGATACTCAGCTGATGGTTGCAAAATTTCAAGGTACCTCTCCGCTTTGCTTGCCAGTGCCAGTCGGCTTCTGTCAAGAACAGATTTTGCATACAGAGCCCAATGATCTTTTTTGCTCTTGAACATGTCGAGGGCAAATTGCCATCCCTGCAAAAGCAGTAGAATAGCATCATGCATTCACGTTTTAGACTATGGAACTGTAGCCATTAGAAGAAGTAGAGGGATCTAAATTCTGTATATACTATACGACTGGAGAAGGTAAGTTAGACTCATTTAAGGAAACCAAAAATGCTAGATCTTGATGAAACCAGTCAATGGATAATATTCTACAGCAAACATTGTGAAGTCACTGAAAATTCACCTTCAAGCAGTAGATAAGATCTTCATTGTCATCTGACGAAAGGGCGAGATTTTCAAGAACTAGGCTGATGAAGTACATGATTTTCTGCAACATAAAAGCATTAAATAAGACAAAGAGAATATTGAAAAAGAAACGAAAACAAAAGAAGAATATGAAACTGTTGACACATGATGTTCAAGAACAGTTTATCATGACGATGAAGGAATCCACTAGCCTCAGGTCCAGCATCGTTCAATTGCTCATATCCTCTTTCAATAGCTGTTCTGACAGTAGAATCGAGAGCTAGGTCCAAGAATAACAGATCCTTCAGGCGGTCATGGGACTTCTGCAGAAGAGGCCTTAGCTCTTGACGAGCTTCAAGCAAACCCTACATCAATATTCCTTCTCATGTCAGATTACGATGTGTACAAACAGGTCAGATTAAAATTATAAATAAAGTCGACCTAATAAATACGAAAACATAATACCTCAAGAAGTGGCTCTACATTCTTTTCTTCGACATGTTTTAGGACGAAACGAAGCAAGTCCTGTTGAGGGAAGTGCCAACACAGTTTAAGTTGTACTTATTTGACAGGTGTATTAATATTCTTGAAATGAGTAAGGGAGATGAGAGGAAAGGTACTGGATATCCAGAAGGCAATCCTGATACAGGATTTATCTGCACCCCAACCATGAAACCTTCACCCTGAAGGACAACACAAATTTTCAGTTGCCAATTTCAAGAAGAATCATTAACTGTCACATTTCAGTATATTGGCATTACGTCATCTCGGTAGCCCATGCAATTTTGTATAGCCGACTCAAGGTCTGCCCCTGAATGAACAGCCTAGACAAGATAAAGAAGACCACAAATTACATGATTTCCCTTGGGAAGAAAAGGATAAAGAGGAAATCAGACCAAGTTTGCTGCAGAAAGGTGCAGCTAGATTCGTAAAAAAGAGGCTAACATAAACTTGGGGAAGTAACCTTTAAAGTCCTCATGTAGTGTCCAAGATCACGCAGAAGACCATCTTTTTGTTCTCTTCTAAAATTTGGTTCAGAATGTATGCCACGATCATAACTTAAGAGGCGCTCTTTGGTTATGCCATTGTCGCTCAAGGTCTTCCAGTAAACACTCATATCAAAGTCACTTTTGACATAATCCATTAATGCCTACAGAAAGAAAAGTGTCAAGAGAAAGATTAAGATTGGAACCGGAAGGGTAAAAGTACAAATACCTGACAGATGACAACATCATCTGGACTAGTGTTGTTATGCAACTTTTGATGCCATTCCTCCATCATTCCACCCTTGCAGTCATTATTCCTCTGCAAGCAAGAAGTTCAGTCATCATGTTTCAAATGAATATAGAAGTTGCAGGCTAATGATTAATGGGGGCATCCCATCTCATCTTGATAAGCCAGATGGACATGACCAACACGACCACAACTCTGCCTTATTTGAGAAAACTGGGGGGCAGTAGGAGAAATAGGGAAACCGGTCCCAGAAAATTCAAGAAATTGAGTTCCGACCCCGGAATTTTAGGATTTGTTCATGTAAAGTTTTTCTTCTTATTCCCTTCATTATTCATCACAAGCAAAATCTTTTTGAAAAGATAATAAGAAATGTAAAGACTAACCTGGATGACTAGTATTTCGTCTCTGATTCGTTGCCCAACATCTCCTTCACCACCTCGACCAACAGTAGACATTATCATCCGCAAAAGTTCTCTATACTCTGGATAACTTGCATAAACGTCCTGGAGAACGTCAGTCAGCCTATCCTGAGCTTTGCTTATCTCCCTGCAATAAAGTAGTGAGTTGCGTGATTTACTGAAACAATGCTGCATTTGAGTTAAATGAAGGTATTATTTGCAGATGTCAGAACATATTAGAAGGCTCCCATAAGGTTTGCTAATTTTTCCCTTGGGGCTGAATCAGAAATGTGGACAGAATCTAAACTTTCAATTATCACATTCTTCGAACTGTACCGTGGCTTAACATTATAGTTTTTGTTCCACACCAGCTGTCTTGTAGCCATAAACCTCATCCAGACTAGGATCCCTGCGAAGCCCAATTGACCAGCACTTTTTGCCTCGTTCACAAGATCTGCTGCAATGTTGAATCTAGAAAAAAAAAAGAAAAAAAAAAAAGCAAGATTTACCCCTTCAGAAAAATCAGTGTGTTTTCCGGAAGTTGTAAATTACTTCATGCACAAAAGACATGTATGACTGAGAATATAATTTATTGATCATGGAACATGGATCAATCACTGTATTAGTGATCATCGTATACGGATCAATGACTAAGTTTTATAATTTTAGATCAATCTCTTCCACCTTATAGGCGAAAAAGCTTGATAAGTGTTGACCCAAGAAAACTAACAAAAGACTGTAAAGTTGCATCACTGGCTTGGAATGGACTTTAAGTAGCAAATGTTTTGACAAAAGGAATGCCAGTTAAGCTTCTTCAAGTCTAAGACACAAAATAAGAACCAGAATACTTGAGCATAAAACTGACCTATGCATGAAAGACTTCTGGGCCTCACTCTCCAAATCTGCGATTTTATCCAGTAAAAGCTTGGCTGTACCTTTTCCATCACCATAATCCTTCCAAATGGAAAAATTAAAATTTAAGTATATAGGGGACGATAGGATGTAATTGAAAGTGCTTTTCAAAAGACCAAGAAGGAAGAGGAACCTTCTGAACTTGTTTTTCTTCTTGAGCAAAGTCCACATAAAAGTCACGGCCATTATTTTTAATCCACTTTTCACCAGCATTGAGTACAAACGGCATGCCCTTGTAACTGTCGCCTTCTATTTCCAGCTCAAAAGTTTGAACCTACATTTTTGGTTAACATGAGGCCTTTTACATACCATCTCTGGTTCCAAATGCGATACGGCTTATAGGATATAATAGATTCGACTAGACATACCGGACTAGGAAGATCTGTTGAAGCAATGGTCAGTTGTGTATTAACAGCGCCGCGTAATGGCAAAGAGTTTGGTGGCAGTATATCTGAAGGTGGGTCCTGCAGGTTCAATGACTCATAAACTCAGACAAAAAGAAACCAAACCAGAAATGCGATTAATCTAAAAAGTATGCTCTTGTTTGAGAAACAAAAAAAAAGAAAAATCTTACCAACCACTCTCCACCCTTTTGAGACAAAGCCCAGTGAAGGGTAATCGGCTCTTTGAAATCAGTCGCCAGGTGAATTTTCGTCTTTCCGGAAAGTTTAGTGACAAGAACCTAAATAGAGGGAACAATGACTTGCCATTAGAAGATACTTGTCGAATGTATATCTAACCCAAATAGAAATAGAAAATAGAGAAAGATAGATACTCCCAACTGACCAAAATCGCGCTGCCTTCAAGTTTAAATGTTTTCTTGCTAAAGATTGGAGTGGTTTCTTGTTCTTCCTTTGCTTTGGCGTATATCTCGAGAGTTGTTAAGGCCCGTGGTTCAGTTGAGGATTTGGATTTTGGTTCAACAAAATCAGCAACGTGCTTACAGATAAGCTTATTCAGGTCCCTTCTCTGGCGCTGGATCTTCTCAGTGCTGAAATATTTTTTATCCTTCTGTTGCTTGGAAACTTTTGTTTGTGCATCCCGTCCACTGGATGAAGTCCCCTCAGATTTCGGAGAGTCACTGGTGTTATCTTTCTTCAACAGCATTGCTCGGAGATCTTCCACTGAAGCACCTCGCATCATTTCCTCCCGTAGTTCCGTACGGGCAGCTTCATACTCCTCCTATTAGCCAGAGACTAATTACTCTGCTTAACTATAAAATAATGGATATAACCACAATGTAGAGTATATGCAACTGAGATTTATACAGGTCTACCAGATAAAGCAACAAAATATATTTCATGACACCATCCAATCTTATTCAAGTGTTATTTTCGTAATATGTTCCAAAAAAGTATTTTGTATGATCCAAGAACCACCCGTGCCAACTTTAAAACGCTATTAGCAAAACCCAATCAAGAGCATTTTCATCTTAGCTAACCCATCATTCATTTGCTGATCAGTCAAATATACTAGAATTAACATCTAGCTGAAAAATGGTGGAAATTTGTACCGGTGATGAACTCAACTAAATGCCTGGTGAGAATGATGATTCCTCTTTATGTGAATCCCAAAACAACATAAAAGGTGAAGAATTTAAAAAGGTATCAAAGAAAAATACCCTTGAAGATATGCTTGTTAGGTACAACGTCTTACCTTCTCTTTCTCAGGGGTGTAATTTTGTTTACCGTTGCGTTCCCATCTAAGATATGCTTGGATCTGTACAAGGTCTTCAGGAACAGAAACATTGTGTTCCACATTCCTTTCCATGGGTAAGTCTATATGAAAATTTTGACCATTATTTTTGTACCTGCATAGGTCAAGGTTATGAGAAACGACAATAACTAAAAAAACCTAGGTAGCTTTATGTTCTGGTGTAAACGAGTAAGAAGAAGAGAAAAAAGCTCACCATTTGTTCCGACTTTCGTCAAATATAAGAAACTCAATAGCGTGTATGGCATGATCATCTATCTCTAGTTTAAGGATAGAATTGGCACCGGACTGTAAATGAGAACCAAGTTACACTGGTATCAGCTGGAAATCATACCATCACAAATAGCGCTGTAATGTATGTTGAGGAATGAATTTAAAACTCACTTTCACAAATGGAGTTCTAAGCGCTCTGTTCTTGTAGTTTATAGTTCTATCCGGACAGCGAGAAGGTAGAACCCATTTTCTGACACGGAAAATAAGAAAGAAAGCTAATAAAACAATATGCCATGACAAGCTTATAGACTTATTTAACTAGGCAAGTTGAACATGACTTGACAAGGACATACTCTTTGTTGTCGCGTATTGCACCCCAGTGTAGAAGCAAAGAGTCACTTGTATGAGCTATCTGGATATTTACTTCTCTTACAGTTGTAGAAGTGACTTCAACCTATTCAATTACATGCATAAAACTTACCATCACATAAATATTATGGCTACAAATCCCAACAAAATCATTCCCATATTCGAAAGGCTACACTTACCAGTAAGTCAATATTTCCGTCAATTTTAAATTTCTCGGCTGCCTGTTCAAGGATGAAACCATTTTTTTAGCACATATCGATATGAGAACCATCTTATGCATTCAACTGCAAGAGCAACGTACAAGCACTACACGTTTCATGAACATATATGTTGTTGCAGTTACTACCATAGTCAGGTCAAACAAGCAGGCAAAACTTTGATTAGACACAGAGCTGCATATCATTCAGATTTATGACAAGTTTTGCGACATAAAAAGCCTAACATACATTGAGTAGTTGCAACCACATTCCAAACAATGTGAATACTAGTGAATAAGAAAAAGAAATGTACCTGGGAAGCAGGACCCATGGCAAGCACAGCTCGTGGAACAAATGAGACAGGTCTTCCTGTTTCAGTGATCAGCCTCCGTGATGTCTTTTTAAGACATTTCCCGTACAATTTCGAACCAAGATTTGATCTGCCAAAGTTTCCCAGTGCCGGATGTTGGTACACAGAGAGAGCAGGAACGCAAGACGAGTTGAGCTTGTTTTGATGTTCAAAATTCAGAGGAAGAATCAAACCCCGGTTTAATAGGTTATGCACTAGGGAGTTACTCATGCTTTCTTGTCGCTGAAAGTGAAGTTTGATGATTATATAAAACGATAGAACAGCAAAAACAATCAAGCTTTGCATATATAGATGAATAAATAAATAAACACGTTTATACTATCAAAAGAAGAATCTGACAACACGTTTCTTCTTTTTGATGTTTTCTTTTTCAGATTGAAGACAATAGTAGTAATATACACAGAGAAGAAAAGAATCGTCTCTCATAATGAAGCAAAGCCGAAAACTATACATACACAAAGAGAGAACATCTTCTTCACTTTTATTCCCTCCTCCTTTTTCTCTTTTTCGCTTTTAACTTGCCCATTTGAATCAAATTAAATTGTTTTTACACTGTTTATGTCAGCAAAACATTTGTACACAGCAATCGCAATAGCAACATCAATCAACAAAACCCAAGAAATTGAAAAATCAATTTACCCGAAACTTGAGAGATTTGAGGAGCCGAAACGAAGAATCTGAGAAATCACAAAAACAAAGATCGGAGAATTTGGATGATTTATGAAAGTGAGACTTGGCTCTTTGCCCTCTTCTTCACTCACTCACGTGTAATCGAAGTAAAACGGCACTTTATCCTGCGATTATGCCACGTGCTGCATCGTGATTCGAGCACGTAGGAGGAACGGCGTGGGATTCTGATAGACCGACGGTACCTGTGGACCCCACTTTTTGTTCATTATTTTATACAGAATCTTCTTCTCACCGTTGATTTTCGCTTTTTTATTTTCTCTCTGTTTTTTCTGTTTTTGTCTTTTTGTTTTGATATTTTTATTCTTTGGTCGACATGTTTTTTCTTCTTGTATTCAGGAATTACATAATATATTTTTATCTATCTTTCTATTCCTGTAGTGTCCAAAAGCCCACTTGTTCAATCATGCACTCATATGGTGTTTTTTGTGCGGTGAGTTTACACATTGCCAACAAAATATTTGTTTAAATAGAAGCAAAATTAAGGATAATTTTCTAATATGTGTATGATCTTTGAAACTTTTGAGGTTATATTTCAGGTGGAATGTTTAGTGTTTTACCAAGTTTTGTGAGATTATTACTATTATTTTGGCAACGTGTTGGAAGATCTTTTGGTAAATATTTTAGACCTTTGAGAAAGTTAAAACATAACCTGGTTCTCTTTTTGTCGTAAATGAAATCATATACCAATATTATTAACTACTAGAAACTTGAAAAATGTGTGTACCCAATTGTATGTCTATTTGGTCCAATATTTTTCAATCCAAATAAAAGCAGTTCAAGCATTAAACTTTTTTTTTAAATGAATAAATAAATAAAATCAAACCATAAACCGGTTATTCAACCGATTTGGCAGGTTCCCAATTAAATCAAATCATAAAACACCTATAACCTAATTCGGAATTTATCGAATTTAAGAACAACATTTTCACATTTGGGCATTAGTGATGAATGAATTTTTTTTAAATAGTTTTATTTTTAACAAATAGTATTTGAAATTGTGGATGTTGAGAATGGTAAAACATAAAGTGTCGTTAGCTCAATTGAAAAAGTATTAAAAACAAAGCCTAAAAATCAGAGGATTGAGTAACGTTTGGGACGAGACCATATAAAATGATTTGATCCTAGGTCTAAGGGGATGTACGGGCATTGAGTAAAACATAGCAGATTTACCATCTAAGAAGGTGAAAATGGTATTCATATCATTGATTACCGTCGTTTAAAACATATGAGGTGGTTCCAAAAAGGGAAGGGGGCGGGGGGGGGAAACCACAATCATATCGGTAAACTGTTGAAATTACCATAAGAAAAAAAAAAAATCTAATAGCAATTAATTACACGAAATCAAATATAATCAATTACACCGACTGACGTATACATGACGAATGATGATGATCAAGAAACAACAAGAACAAAAAAAACCATTTCTTAATTAGTTAAGATTTTTTTTCTTCTTCTTCATTTAGAAGAAATTAATTAGTTTTTTTGTTTGTTAAGAGAACAAAATAATAAATGTTGTGTTTTAATCGATCATCTAATCAATGTAGACAACGTCAAGCAATTGCTGCTAATTTTCCTCAGGTCAACCGCAACATTCTGGACCGTATTAACCTGGCTCGTCTCAATAAAAGCGTCGACACACGCGCCGTAATCAGACACAACCGCAGTTAGAAACGTGTTCATCGCCATCACATTGCGTTTCCTTATGCTCTTCCTCGCGCTCGCCAGATTGTAGACCGCGTCGCTCATCGTCGCGTAACACGTGGCAATCGCTTGGTTACCGTCCTTGTACCTAGCCGCATCGGCTAGAGCCAGTTTCGTCTTAGCCTCCAAAGCTTGGATGGTTCGGTGCGTGGCTCGTCTTGGGTTCGTGACACGCTTCACCAAAGGTCGGCACAGAGATGGATACGCGGTGTGAGAGCAGAGGCCGATCATACGCGACGCCTCCGCGACTTGGCCGGAAACGAGGAAGATCAATACGGCGGCGGCAGCCGCGACAGCCGCGAAACGCAGCTGGAAAGTGTCGCGGCCCGCCATTTTATTTATTTTGTCTTTTTAAATCTGTTTAGCTTAATTGAGAAGAAATTAGTCGAGGCAATTTTTGTGCTGGGACTCTTTGTTGTTATATATAGATAAGTTTTTTTTTTGGTTTTGAAATTGTTGGTGGTGCGCGTTTTGCGTTTATCCCGTTTTGAAATCTGAGGGTCGTCTTGTTTTTAGGAGATTATCTTCTTAATCTCTCTTTTTTTAAAAGGATCATATTTCCTTGATACATATAAGTGGATTACAATTTTTTTATATAAATATTCCTCTAGATCATTAGTAAATTATTTTTGTTACTTTTAAGTTTTCATCGACACATACTTAGGGGAAAATTGGCTTTTTCAGACTTGAAGTATTCAAAGATGTTATTATTATACCTGAATTTGTCTTTGGTGCTAAAACATACATTAAATTCTTAATATTTTAAATTTCATACCTAAACTTTAATATTGTGCTAAAACATACGTTAGACTAAACGGTGTTAACAAGACGTCAAGTTGTGGCTACGTGGCTGATAGGTATGAAACATTAAGCTTTTTATCAACCAATCAACAAAGCATTTAGGAAAGCATTTAAAAACTGCAGATGCTCTGCAAATGCTCTTTCCTCTATGTTTTCATATGAAAATCTTGTTAGAGCATAAACCTATAAAATATAAAAAAAAATTAAAATAATTTTATATAATTAATTTATTTTGTTAAATAATATCAAAAAATTATGATTATATTAAAGTGTAAATTTTATACTTTTAAAACCAATATTTCCATTATTTTATTTTATTTATTAATTTTCAAATAAAAATATAATATAATAAATACAATTGAAATATAAAAAAAAAAATTTATGAAAAATTATATTATAAATATAACTATAGATATAGTGCTTACAAATAAACATATTAAATAATTTTATATATGATCTTTCACAGTTTTACCAATCACTACATTAATCATAGTATACATTTCAGCGGCATACTACTTTTGCTGCTTAGTGTTTTTGCTGTACTATCCGTTATACCAATCAAACCCTTAGACTCATGCTAGTATAATAACAAAACAATAAACTAAATAAAGAAATGTGGCCATAATCATTTGTTTTAAAGACAACTTGGAATAGTTTAGAAACGTTGTCGAAATCAGAGTCATAAAGTTCATAACAATGAATCAGGAAACAAAAATTACTCAAGAGTTCAACAACAAGAAATGCTCAGCTAACAGAATTGAGAAACATAAATCAATGGCCGAAATTAAGATTAGCAGCTAAAAAAATATTTCATTCTATTTGAACAAGATGGTTGTTCATGTACTTGAACTTGCAGATATCATCACAGAAATCATCTGCACTGCTGTGGTTGCTCTTCATCCGAAGAACCCTTATCACCATTCGTTTCAGACCTTTCGCGTATTTCACAAGCGATTCAAGCGTGTTCATCTTCTGTTCTGCGTTCAATGGAGATCTCACTGTGATAACAACTTCCTCCAAACACGGTATTGCGAATCCTGTCTCAAGCTGCACAGAGAATGTATGTACTTTACATAATTGATAACGGCTTTGAATGAAAGGGAAGGTTTTCTAATGAAGAAAATATTATTTTTACCTTCTTTAGGCTGTTTTTCTGGCAAAGTGCAGCGAACATTGCTCCATGGATGTCAAATCTTTGAAGCTTGGGATGGTTATTGAAGAACTCGACAAAATCAATCTCAGGGAAAGGTTGAAGGGACTCATTGCCTGTGAATTCGACCTTCATAAACAGATGCTTCACGTCTCTTGCTTGATGCAGCATGATGGATATCGCATCCCAACACCATTGTACGCCTCGAATTGACAAGGCCTCAAGCGATGAAAGGTTACGGAAATCTACCATGTAAACTCTCCCTGTAAACAATTAGAGACAAGAAAGAACACAAAGTAAGACTAATGACATCTACAGATGGTAAATGGGACCAAACAAATCAAACTCAAGACATGTTATGTTTACCAGCAGTATTGGCGATGGATAGGTTCTTTAAGAATCTGGTCTCAGGGACACTGATCCAGCTACAGCCTTGAACATCAAGGGACACTATTCTCGGACTCGTGAGGGACAGCAAGCTGTTACCTACTCCAAAGAAGTCCAGCTTACAGTGCTCCAAGTATGGCAGATCGATCGATATGGATTTAACTCCTTCGCAAGCTAGCAGAAGAAAGTTAGTCAGGTTCGGGCATGCACGTAGAGCATGACACAATGAGGAATCGTCCAATCTGGCTCCCACTATTTCAAGGCTGCGAAGGTTTGGGAACATATCCCACTTCGGAGGGCTCATCATCAAAACACCCCAAAGCTTCAAAGTCTCCAGATTCTTGGCCGAGCCAATGCAATCAAGCTTCAAAGGGCCCTCTAGAATAACCTCATCACTAGTGAGATTATCCATTCTTAGCTCCAACAGCCTGAGAGATGGAGCCGCATGCATCATCCAAGACGCCAGGCCTTTGCTAGAGAACGGGCTATACACGACAAGCTCCTCAAGACAACGAAAAGATGAGATCATCTTCAGAGCGATGGTGTCGGAAACACCGACCTGGGAGATGCTTTCGAAAGAATTTCTGGGGAATTTAATGCTCTTAACAGAGTCTGTTGAGTCTTTCCATCGCTTGGAGACGCAGTTGCAGGAAGCAACATCCCTTGCTTCGGTCAGGTTGGAAAGAATGTATTGAAGAAGCGCATCAGGAAGAGACTCCATTTCGGCTGAGACATTTCATCGAACAGTTGGCGGTCAGCATATCAACATAACTACTATACACACATATTCTCATAAAATCCAATTAAGTATTTGGGCATTATAAATCAATGAATATCAAAGAGAAAGCTAGTCTTAATCTCTGGATCTCAACACCACATTTTCACAAATGCGGTATAATAGGGATGTCTGGATCTTGACATAAGAACATTCAACAACTATAATAAATCCCTACAAGAACACATTCGAGATCTGAAAGTTGCTCAACTGTTCCGCTCGTATAATCTGAAATAATACCCCCACATCAGACGAAATCAAGCAACCCTAGGAGGATGGCATTGCATTTCCCCAGGAGAATAGCTACAAAATTAAAACCGATAGAAAACGAACACAGGAGAAAAAACCCCACATTTGCAAACTCTCTACAAGGAGATAAATCTACAGAATCCAAAAGTTACATATTAGATCCCGAGAAAAGGGCATTGGAAGAGAAACATAAAGCAAATGGAAATAAACAGTAGATAAATTTTGGTGGGTTGACATGAAATTCAGCTACTGAATGCAACGAAACGAATCCACCAGAAGAGGAGAAAGAAAAGAGAAGCGTAGATTCGAAGAAGGCAATAGATTTTGGGTGAGAGAGTTTCTTACTGTATGAATATCGAAATCTGGGTCGCATTAGAATGTCTGGGATAGAAAGAATCGAGTCTCTAAACTCTCTGGGAGAAATCTGAATCTCGGGATATGAGTATTTGNTGGGGAGTGGAAGGGGGGGGGGGGGGGAAATAGAGAAGGTGGCGCGTGAGGAGACGGAAGGCGGAGTTTCAAAATTTGAAAAAGAGAAAGAGATCTCTTTTCAAAAACAATTCGCCACTTCACTACATGTTTTTATTTTTTCCTTTCTTTTCAAACGGAGATACAAATCTTTTTTTACTTAATTAGGGTCCAATTTAGTTCCAAACCGTAATTGGAAACCAATACTAAGTTAAGTTAAGATAAACTCATAAAAGTATTCATTCAATCAGAAGAAAGGGAAAAATATATCATATTAAAATTATTTACTGTGGACGTAAGAAAAAGTGACATTAGTACTAGATTTTCTTAGAATTTGGACATACATGATAAATGTTTAGTGATAATTTGGAGCTAACAAATATAATCAATTGCAGAGAGGAAAATACATATTTGGGAAACTTGTTTTGTGACATTCGTCATTGGATCACAAAGCTGCCGAAATATTCGTTGGGACATGTTAATCGAGAATGAAACAGCGCATCGGATATGCTATCAAAGAAAGCTTATTTAGGATCAGACTTATCAACTCTCTAGTTATAATGTATCTCTTACTTGGTTGATGAACTATTTGTATCACCTATACACTATTTGATTAAATGGAAAGATGATTAAAAAAAAGAAGAAGAATAATTTACCCATTAATTTTTATTAAATGATTATCTCCAAAAATGACTCATAATATTCCATTTAATAACATAAGAGATGATGATGATGATGATGATGATGCTTCTTACCCTCTCTCTCACACCACCACCACTATTACTATTAGTCCCCTTTTTTGCTTCTGCTCTCAACGTTGGTTGAGCCAACTCCTTTCCGTTTTCTTCTTCCTTAAGACAAATCCTCTCCTTTCTTCTCTCTTCCCTTCTCATTTCCTCTTAACCCAAAAGTTACTGCGAGTTTTTCAGATGCTCTTGTAATATGGGAAAGCACTCCAAGGAGAACGATCACGTTCAACAGCAGCAGAATCTCGACCCTGAGAACACTCAATCTTCTCGATTCTTTTGTCGGATCTGTTCCTCTGCCCTGTCGCGTCTGTTTGGTCTCGGATGTGTCATCGTTTTGGTCCTTAGCTTTGCAATTCTTCTTTCTGCGATCTTCTGGTTATTCCCGCGTCGATCCCCGTCTCAGTTCGACGCCGATGAGATAGTTAAACTCACTGGTAAGCGTCTTCCAACACAAGTTGGTACAGAAATCAAGAGAACCCTTGTTTATTAGTTGCAGAGTTTTTAGTTTACTAATTTGATTTATAGGTGCTGCTGCTTTAAAGGTGGAGACTTTAACTACTCTGTTTTTAGTCTCACTAGTCTTGAATCTTATTAGTCTTACATTGTCTTCTTCTGAAACCAGCATCAGTACAGGCATACTTTACACTTCATAAACCAGCTTCTGAGGTTATTTCCCATAAAGGAAGACTTGAGAAGGATATCTTCCCGAGTATAGATCTTAGGAACACCAAGGTATATATTTTTGCTACAAAACTTATGCAGTATATATATAGTGTTTTGATTTCTACGTTTAGAGCTCTAATATCGATTTATTGGTGAACAGGTGACTGTTTTGTCTCTGCATCAATCAGGTGCATCTAACTACACAGATGTGGAGTTTGCGGTTCTGCCTGTCCCTCCTGACTACACACTAATAAAAGACGCATTAACTTCACTGCGAACCTCTTTTGTTGAGTTGTTTGCTCAAAGATCGAATTTGAATCTGACCACATCAAGTTTTGGGAAGCCAACTTCTTTTCAGGTTTTGAAATTTCCCGGGGGAATCACTGTAGATCCGCTGGGATCTAAACCTGTGTATGGAGTACGAGAGATTATGTTTAGCTTTACTCTCCAACTTTCGATATCCGAGATACAAGATAAATTGGCTCAGCTAAAGAGTCAACTTGAGCTTGTGTTGCGTTTGGAGCCATATGAGAGTGTCCATGCCCTACTCACGAATGAAGAAGGATCTACAATATCTCCTCCAGTAAATGTTCAGGTTTATGTTGTCTCAACCATGGCAACTATGGGAAACCATCTTCAGCAGAGATTGGACCATCTTTCTCAGGTCATTCAAACATCCCGTGTTAAAAATCTTGGTCTAGACAACTCAGTTTTTGGTGAAGTCAGGAGTATTACTTTCTCAACTTACCTGGAGGGCCAAAATTATTGATTCTGCTTTGGTATTGGAACCAGCGCCAACTTCTTGCTTCCCTTCTCTCTGTTAAGTCTTCACATGAAGCTTCTCACCAAACTGGGCAAAGAAGTTTCTCTTTTCCTCTTTTCAAGTACCTGATTTCTCTTCTGGCAAGGAGGAAAACTTGTTTGTATGTTTCTTGTCTTACTCGCTAAGTAGCGGCAACAAAATGTATATAAAATATTAGAGATCGGTAACTAGTACCATCTCACTTCTAAGCCGTTTCTGACAGAATCTACTTAGCTTTAGAATCAACTATCTCATTGAGGTTGTATGAAACAAGTTCTTGAAATGAGATGCAGTTTGAGTTACTTCTTTGATTTACTTGACAGTCTATTAATAAAACAGACGATTTCAGATTCTGCATATTGAGTTTATATAGCCTCCCTATGGCTTGTTACATATAGTATATCACCATTTTCTTTCAATCGATTTAGCTCTTCATCTAGCTTCTTGATTACTTCATCTTTCTCTGCAAGAGTCTCTAATAATGATCTATTCTCTTTACTAAGTGCCTGAAACTGGCTGATGATTCCATCTATCTGCACTTGAATAGCTTCATCACTAAGCTCAAACGCAGTTTCCACAACCCTCAAAACCCGCCACAAGCTCACCACCACGATGAACCCGGTCCCTTTCCTGTCAAGAAACACCTGGAGAATCAGAGCTATAACCGCAACCGCACCATCCATTACACAGCCAGGTTGTCTGAAGAATGACTTCCCCATAGCAATAGCTAGAGCCATGGACTTAAATGCGAGAATGCTCAGAATCGCTGTTCCTCCCCAACGGAACCATTCATCCTTGTTTTCGGTTTTCTTGACTGATGTGCAGGAGAGCAGAGACGAAGATAGTTCGAGGGACATTAAGATAATGTCGAGAGAGAGCAAGAAGATGGTGAAAAGGTGAACATGGTATGACTCTAGAAACTCGGTTAAAGTGATTCTCCATTGTGGTTCGATGGAGATGAGTTCTTGTTGTTGTTGTTTAGTGGAGAAGATGAAGAGTTGTAGCCATTTTCGCCGTCTGCACCAACTCTTGATTAGGTTTTGGATGGAGAATTCGACATTTTCAACTGTTTCGGTGTTGATGGAATTCATCGAAAGATGAGAAGCTTAAGAAGTTGTTGATGGATAGTGGATATGAGCTTTGAAGGAAGGCAAGCATTTTTAATGGGTTGTGAATACTCAGTTTTTTTCTTATAGGTTACTTGGAAGGTAAGTAAGCTTTATGAGCTATGATGCAAGTTAATGAAGATAATGTTAAAATTACAAATAAATGGTTCATTGGTATGGAGATCATGTGTGGTTGCAACTTGCAAGTATTCTTGACCATAAAGCAATAACTTATTCTTCTCCAAGAAACAGTTTTGGTGAGATCTATCCAACACATTTTCGTCCATGTCTTGTTGCCGCCTGACTGATTGATCAAGAGAGACGATGCTAGGAATCGGGAAAAGGAAAACTTCAAGTCAGTTTGCTTACCATTAAGGATAAGGAAAAGTAAATTCCAACACTTTCCTCTCCTAATCTTATTTTACGAATCATTCAAACGAAAATCTCAACAAGATATTACAGATTTCATCAAATCAAATATCACAGTAACAAAAGCTAATTATAATCACAGTGAGTACCTCACGCAATGATCGCATCAAGAATCGATTTCTCAATCTCCCTCCCTTTAGAGCAATCACCATGATACAAGAAATTGTAATAGGTTCCGATTGAGATTGAAACAAGAATAAATCGAACCAATGTTCATAAAACAAAGATCCAAATCTCAAAGTGCTAGAGCTTAGCAAGAAGAAACAGCTCTAGAGAACAATGAGTCTACCACCATTTTAACAGAAAAGAGAATCAGAGAAGAAGAAGATACAAACTTCAATCACAAATCGTATGGATGAATAAAATTTCTGTTTTGCTTCCTTATATGCGTATTGTTAGCTCCCAATTGCATCTCAGCCGTTAACTCCAACTTCTATTGTCCACCCTCCATGTGGCAATCATTCCTTTATTCCCTTATACTATATCACACCATCAGTCATCACCAACTAAAAAACGCCTTCGGATCTCGCTTCTTGGTTCACTGTTTGGTCTGAAAGCTTCTTCCTTTTCGTTTCATCAATGGCGGCCTTCATCAATCTGGAGGATTCCCCAATGTTCCAGAAACAGGTAAAATTGAGATGCTGTTGATATATTTTTGCCCTTTTTTAGTTTGTGGGAGTTTAATTTTCTGTTGTAAGTTTTTCCTATGATTGAGACCAGCTGAAGAGCTTAAAGATCGTTGTCAGAAGTTGTACAAAGGTGTTAACAAGTTTACGTATGTGTCTAATCTACCTTTCTCCTCTACTGTCTTAATAATCTTATTATTGTCTGTGGATATAAAAACATTTTTGGCATATTTTCTGAAAGTGGAATTTGGAGTGTGGCTACCATTTTGTCTCTTCTCTTACTTAACTAGCAAATGAGAAGAACTGTTTGACCATTAAAGCTCTGTTGATTGTTTTTCGACTCTCATGTCATTATCCCTATTCTTTATGACTTGCTCTTGCAATTCCAAATTTCTGGCATCTCACTCACGACAATGTAGTAGAATTATATAAAACTCTTTCGCACTTTTGAGGTACCACAGATAAATTTGATTAGCTTCTACTTTCCATCCCGTCAGTAGTTCTGTTAGGTAGCACCAAGGAATTTTGATCCCATTACAACAGAATTTGTTACCTGTGTTGTACTCGACCATAAACGGCTTGCAAGATCATCATCGTTCATTGAAACAGGCAGAGCCGGCATCCGACTCATGATACCAGGCATCTCCTTCATGCTGCAGCAGAGAGTAAGAGTTTAGCAATTGAAAACAAGACAGATGAAATGTCTCAATTGTGAAAACTGAAATCTGCTATTAGATCCACATACTCAGTCAGAATGGCGCTGATGTTATTTCTTGCCTGATTAAAGAGACTGATGTTATCCTGCAGCTGTATCCACAGAGTTAGGATATCTATGTGTGAATTCCATTGCAAAAGGATAACAAGGAAACCCAACCAAACAGTATCAAATTCTTTAGAATAAACAACTGAGCATGTGAGGTTGCAAAAAACTAAATTCTAATCCGTCAATCTTCTCACGCATCGAGCCACAAAGGATTGCAAAAACTAAATTACCTTGCACGCAGAGAGGTTGTAAGAAATTTGACTAAAAGCTTGAGCGTTTTGCTGTAGAAGATCCATTACTGCGTCACTTAAACCTGAGAAGAGGAGTTCAACAAAGGTACCTAACTGATAATACTGATTTTATTTTTTTCTTTTTCTTTTTAAGACCACACAACCCAGGAGAAGAGCAAAGAATTAAGAGAGCACTAAACCTTCAAAAGGCATGTGTGTACTGTGGCACATATTGTTCATGACATATAGAGCATTTCGTTGTGGCACATTGGCTAGCATGTTCAGTTCTGGGGATGTATCCACCACCTTACCATGAAGAAGCATGGTCTTTAGAACCAAGTTCAAAAGCATCTTGATTTACAAAGGTTCATGTGATCGAGTAAAAAGAACACGCGTGATATGAAAGCCAAACAATGTAACAGATTATTTACATAAAAAATATTATTATACCCTATAAACATCACACAAGCTTAAGACACTGATGTAAAAGTTATATGTGCTAATACTTCTCCTTAGTTGGATCCTCATTGTTTGGTGCCCATCAGTCATTGCAAAATAGATCACAAACTATATTGAATTCATGCACAACAAACACCGATTGTGGTGGTCTTTTTTTTCTGTAGTCAAGAACTAAATATGTTCCCATGAGAAACCCACCATACATACAGCTTCTTCGTTGAAAAATACTATCAGCTCAGATTAGTATGAATAAAAAAATCACATCTGTCCTCCTTCATCAGTTTGTTAAATAGTAAACTAGACATACAAAAAGGTTTAGGTGGGCAAGCATACCTTTCTATTGCTAATGTTCTTCCCAGCACTATTATCTTCTCTTTTTCTCCGTTTTCGCTGTGAGAATAGACGCCCGTCTCAGCCAAGACAAACTTAGAGATAATGATATATATCTAATGAAAGATAAAATAAAGGCAAACAAGCAGAAAAAGGAGGACTTTTGGAACTTTCTGTTTGATTGCACCAGATATCTGATTGAAGACTCACAGGACAGAGACATGAAGGAGATGGTAATATAATGATAATAAAGCATTATTTTTCATTAAATCATTTTTGTTTCAATTTATTATGCAAACATTTAGCATTATGATGTAACCATATGTAGTGGGCAAAATAATCATCTTAAAAAAAAAAACTTCTGTCATAACATAAATTTCTTAAACTCCAAAAAGTATAAGGATCTCTGCCATCACCCATAAAAGCATTACCAATTTGAGGATAACTACAGAAACCAATTTAAAAAAAAGAACTTTAGGCTTATATCCTTTTCCTACAATTCCCTCCACAACCATGGACTCCAAAGCTAATATAAAGACAGATCTAGCGTCAGCAATACTTGTCATTTCTCTTTTTGCTCATCCTTTACCAGTCTTTTAGACAATCTTTACGACATGGCAGGGTGACTTTTCATCAATAAAACCTATAGCTTTTTTTTTGTAGGGCTTTATCTTTATCGTAAAGTTACATGTCATGCTGATTCCGTCGTATTAAGCATATGCTTTTAACAGTGATAGAAATATCCCTCGGATCACTACTTCCATGATAGCCATTTGAAAAAGGAATGCTAAGTAACTCTCTAGAGTGGCGAATTCTCTTCTCATATAAGCAAAAGGACTCAAGGAAACTGAAGTGAAACCAGAACAGCAATAGGAACTTACCGTCATCCATCTACACCTCAATGCTACATCCCGTACAGTTTTATCTGGTAGAGTCGCAGCGATCTTTACATACTTTGAAATTTTGAGTTCATCTTTTAACCTAGAAAGGGGAAAATAAAAAGATGTGATGCATGCAAACCAATAAAACAACAACAACCTCAGCTAGCTTTCATAGAAAACCGAAGAGCAACCTGAAGAGGCTAATGGTCCCCAGTCCCAGATAACAAATATACACATTTCATGGAAACAGAAAGGTGATACTTTTTATTGTAAGGAACAAAAGAACATACTTTAATAGTCCACCATGGAGAAGAATATAATGTGCCCACTACTTAAAAAGTAGCAAGTGGAAGGAAATATCCAAAAACGAAACGTTAAGCGCAAAAGAAGAAGATACCTACTTTGCAAGGCCATTCTCCAATACATACTGCTCCTCAACGGACCAATCCATGACCAAAGCAGCTTCAGGTTTGATTCCGGCCACCGAAGCCGAAGAGGCAGCGTAATTCGCCGGAAATACAAGACCCGTGTGATTGTCCATTGGAATCATCCTTGGAGAGATGTTTATGTCGACTGATTCGAGCTTTTAATCCCCAAAACCATAATATCCAATTTAGCAATTCAGAATTCAAAACAAAGAGCGATAAAACCCCGAGCATAAGATTAGCAATTCACCTCAAATCTCACATCAACTAGAAGAGAAGCTACAGATATTCTCAATAAGGGCACTAATCCGCACCGGTGGTGTCCTACTTAGAGATATAGACGTCGGAAACAGCGCCGAGAAGCTCCGGCGAGCAGCAGAAATGAAGATTAAAAAATATGCAAAGAGAAGATGAGAGAGTGGCGCAGCAAATTGCAAACTCCAAAGTCGAGAGAGAGAGAAAGAGAAAGAGAGAGAGAGGTAGTAGTTTAGTCGTAGTAAGTAGCAAAGTGTGTTGGTTTTTGTTTTGCAGAACCACTTTGTTGATGTATTCATATGCACTTTGCTTTTTGATTTTGGCCTCTCTTTGGTGCTTTCCTATTTCTTTTTTTTCTTTTTTCAACGTTTAAACATTTGAGTTTGTGGAAGCCACTTAGTCCAGTGGTTAATGTTTCTACACCAAGAAATCTGGGTTTCAATTCCCAGAAAATGCGATTTATGCAGGTTATTAATGGAGACAAGCTTATAAGGAAATTTTCAGCGTGGTGCAAAGAGAGTCGTTCAGTGTGGGTCCAATCTGCGTGGATTCTTGTGGAACGGATATATTGTCAGTTGAAAATTTGTTCTTGTAATAGTTTTTCAAATCTGTAATAAAAAAAGATTTCAGACGGCAAAAAAAAAAAAAAAAAACATTTGAGTAATTTGTTTGTTGTCGTATAATTTTTAGATTTCCTAAATGACCTCTAACAACTTTAGAGATATAAAGGCATCAAAATCTAGATTTGGATCGAGATCTTCACATATCGGTTAAAATAAAATTCATTTTATTCGGTTATTACAAACATCAATAGGTAAAACAAAATTCTTCAATTAGTGGTGGCCATCAGAGTCCCCATGACATCTGATCTGAGTGGCATTATATTACAAAAAGGCTTTTAGTTAATTATTTATATATAGAGGTGTCAAAATGGGCGGGCGGCCCATTGTCCGTCCATGTCCAACAAATTATGGACGGTCTTGGACATGTCCATTTACAAAACGGGTTANTATCCTCGAATCTCTCAGTTTATATTTTTTTTTGTTTGCCTTCCAATAAATATATTTTAGCTGTGATAAGTATCAGAAACAATAAGTTTTTTTTTTTGTATTTTTATACATTTTTTTTTTTTGTAGTGAAGTAATTATACATTGGTTCCTTGAGAAGTTTTTATGATCTTCTTATGGACTTTGCAAGAAACCAAAAAAAAAAGACAGATAATTTACCAATGGAGCCTAAAGCTTGCACCTTGCATTAGCGGGTGAGCAAGATATGCCCCAACTGTTAAAGCGGTGATCGCAAGATAAGGCAACCGAACAAATTCTTTGTAGTAATCCTCTGGCAAAACTTGGCGTCCTTCAAAAATGGCAGCAAAAGGAACAACACTTGTTCTCTTCTTTATGCCTTCAAAAGCCTCTCCGTATCTTTTAGCTAATCTCCTGTCTCCATTCCAGGCCCCAAACAAATGGTGTGCAATCAAACCCAGAGAAGCTGATGCAGCTACTGTGTTTCCGATCCAGAGAGTGTGTGCCAAACACCAAACGATTTGTCCAACCATCTGCAGAAGGTTAGACAAGAGATGTGCAACAATCAAGTCTCATTAACACAGCCAGTAGAATAAATCTTGGTTCCTGACGATAATTAGAAGAAGAGAACAAACCAAAACTAAGGCTAAACAGCATCTGGATTAGAGTAATGGAGACAACAGAATGAGCAGATTTTGATTGCCCTAATGTACTGTGGCCATTACCTGCGATGTCTGAGTGATTCTCATTATTCGGGTTTCACTAGCACAGGCACTAATATACATTGGTTCGTGAATATGGTACATAATGTTGAACATGAAGAAGAGATAACAAACCAAAGCTAAAAATCCAATCTTTCTGTAAATTGTCAAGTTTTTGAAAACACAAAAATGAGTAAAATGGATTTAGATTGTGCTGACTAAGGAAAGGTTCGATACCTGAGGATGTCGAGTGATTCTCATGATGCCGGTCTCCCACAGATGCATCTTTGGTTTATCAACAGCTGCTACCTCGAGAAGATTGAAGGTTGAAGGATAGAGAAAGAAGAAGGATACAAAATTAGCCACCCAAACAGCTTCATGGACTCCCGGAACACCATGAAGCTGCCATAACTGTGACCCGTCGTATCTATGGTTTATAAAGAAAACCTGAAAGTAGAAGAAGGCATTGCATAGCCCCCAAAGAATTACATCCCGAAGAACTCAGACAAGTCTTTTTCCCATTGACACAGAGACAAATTTGCAGAGAAAGAGAGTACTCACAATGGTGCTCATAGCTAAAGGAAGAGAGATTCCAGCAAATAGAACACGAAATGCTCGTTCACCTATGAGTCTCTCTCCTATATCCCTGAGACTAGCTAAACCACTATGTACAATTGCAAATATGAGGATAAGCATCAACATAGCAACCTGCGAAAGAGTGGTTTTACAGTCAAATAACGGAAGAATTGCCTCAAAGTTTAGTTACTGTAATTTTTACATACCTCCGGTGAGCCGGAGATGCTAGAGACGGCGTCGATGTATGATTTTCCGAAACCAGTGGAATTATCGATCCAAACTACGTTGAGGATGAAGAGAACGACTCCAAGGACAACGCCGAAGTAAACCCAGGAAACAAGCTTTTGTTTCCCTAATTCAAAAGCAGCAGAATCCTCACCGATCAGTAGAGTGGGACTCTCGGCGTCCGGAGAGACGGAGTCTTCCCGGAGAGTGCTAAGGACCAGAATTTTCCGAATTACCGGTGACGACGAAGAAAACAAGCTGGCCGAGTTTCCGAGACGAGGATGAGTTGGGATACGGCGGATTAAGGTGAAGCTAGGGCGGCGAGGAGAGGGAGGAAGAACAAGCGAAGGAGGGCTTGAGAGAAGGAGATGATAAACCGCCATTGTTATTTTGTTGGTAAGAAGAATCAATCTTTCGAGGAAGAAGCACTAAGACGTTGTCGTTTTAATGCGCTTCTTGCTGTGTTCTCTTGGTTTTTTAAATCTATTTTTCACCTCTTCATATTTTTTTTTTATTCCTCTACAAGTCCAAGTAGGAGAATATATACACATTTTGGTGATGGAACAAATATCTATATTGTTAGCGATTATACAAAGATTTCAATAAGACTTTTCTCGGACACTTGCGCATAAGACTTGAAAACATGTTTTCAGAAAGTATATGTATTTTTAAGTTATTTCACTACAAAAATTAAAAACTTCCAGGAAAAGCAAAAATAGGATCCGTTCTACCACCAAATCTCTCACTTTCTCGACTCAAAAAAACAAAATCTTGGGTAGTCTTGTAATCAGTTTTCGTGCAATGCTTTGGTCAGGTAAAGCCTGCTGAAGTTCTGGCCAGCCACTCTGCACAGCAACGGGTCAACTCATTGTATATCTTTTTCGAAGCTAGAAATGGTGAAAAAGTTTTCAAAGAGTTTTATACGAGAACATACCCATTGATTTGGCCACAGAAGTTTGAGACTTGGTTTGTGATGAGGAAACTCTCTAGCCTTGATGGTTCAGGGATCGGCTTAAAGATTGGGTTTGAAGGATCCTCCTCAGGCAATGGCTCTTCTCCAGCTGATTTACGAGCCATGTTCTCCGTCCTATAAACCAAATCTCTTTGTTAGTTACATGGAAGATTAACAAGAGAAGCAAAGGCATGTTATAGTACATTCACCACTCTTGCCATGTGACTAAATTTGTATCACCTTCCAAGATAAAAACAAGGGAGTACAAACAAATCAAACCAAAACCAGAAGCAAAAGAACAAAAAGATTCTGCTGGAAATATAGAGTGGACCATCAAGTGACCTACCTTCTCTTCTGGAGCCAGGCTTGCTGTTGCGCTTGCTGACGAGACAGATTCCGGTAGTAATATTGGAACTGGAAAAATAAAATAAGACATCGCATGAAGATAATTCTGATTTCTGAGGATGAGAATTGAACAAGAGTGCAGAATAAGCCACACCTTTTGCTGTTCCATAGATAAATCATCCATGCATTTAATCAAAAACTCCATATTGTTCTCAAGGAAAGGAGTAGTTGATGAGTGCAGACGATCATAATCACCCTAGAAAAGAGAAACCATCAAAGAATTACGAGTCAAATTCTGGAATACTGACAGAAAGCGATAATCCCTATCCATATACGAATATTGTACCTGTGAGACAGGTGTATCAGTCTCTAGCTCGGTCATAAAGGCACTGACAAGTGCAGAGTTTGAAACCTTAATCTGTCAAATGAAGTAATCGACTTTTAAACAAAAATCTTTTCTCAGGAAGCTATAATTAGGTAATAGTTCCAACATAGTTACATAAGAGATTAGATAGTAAGACTTCAACATAAAAGAGCAAATCTCTAGAGACTTACAGGTATTTCCTCAAAAATATCCATCCAGGAGAAATTTTTCTCTCTCAACCTGAAAAAAATAGTGATTAAAACACTACAACTATCCCACATGGTCATAAAACCTAGATTTTTCATAGATTAGGATACATACTTCTCGCCTGTAAAGTTTCCACCCCGGTACAACTCCATAAAGGAATCTGAAAGCTTCAAAGCCTTCAAAGCTAAGACGCCAAGGTCAGCTTTAGAGGGATCATATATGATGCACACGCACCTCTTGATATTCTCCTGTAGATGCAGAAGAAATCATTTCTTAAAGTTCATTTCTTGATTTTGCGTTACAGATTTGCAGACAAAGTCTCAGCAAACATTTCCATGGTCCAGTTTCCAATCAATTTTTTTCACCAAACATATGCCAATCTACCTATCGTACACAGTAATCATGCTATACATAGAGATATCCACAGCTCTGAATGACGAGCATAGCATGCGAATAGACCTATAACAGGATCTAGAGTATCACACATGGTAAACTGGATTCTGGAAAGTACCTGGTAATTCATGAAGGTCTCAATCAGTTCTACAGTCTGATAAGACCCAAGAACTGTGGATTGATACCTGAACAAAATTTAAGCAGATGCTATTACAGTGGCAAGATATTAACTAGAGTGAAGACATTGAAACCTACCACCCAACAGTGTTGTTGTCAACATTAACCTCCCTCAGGCATCTCATCATTTCAAGCTGATAGTTGGCACCATCGGCTTCAATTTCTTCATCGTCATCTCTGACCTGTGGACGTTTAAGATACAAATTGAAGTAAATCACAGGTACATTGATCAGTGACAAAATGCGTGTAAATTCTTCAACTTACTGGGAAAGGAAAACAATTGGTAACTTCAAGGACACTACCAACATCAAGTCCAAGAAGCTGTCCTGTGACAAGGGTCGGTGCAAATTCCTTGCAGTGTTTGATTATCTTTAGCACAGCCTACCACATAGACATACAAACTCCTCAGCCTTAGAGACTTTTATTAAGGCATAAAAGGACTAATGACGAGACCAATCACACCGTAGCAAACTCCAAGGTAAACAGAAACCGAGGAGAAACTCAAAACTCCAACATTACCAATCCTTCGATCTGAACAACTCTGAGCGGAGGAGCTACGGCCTCGTCCTTGGATATCGCCTGCAAAAACGACCTAGCCACTGCCGAAACAAAGCACAGAAGAAATTCAGCACAAAAGAGACAGAAATCGTCAAACATGGGTTCGAGAAAATTGAGTGAGCACGTGAAGAACGGAAAGGAAAGCTGTACTGACTGGTTGCCATTGAAAGAGTGCCGGGTGGATGACGAAGGTTCTCAGGTGAAGGACTAAAATTATCCGCCGTGAAACCCTAACGATGTGGTATTTCTTTGCCGGCGGCGGAGAGAGAGAGACTTTATGTGTTTGATAGGGCTTCTGCTCGTGGATCCGCAGATTTTTGTTTTTCTTTAATTTAGGTGTAGAGAAACAAAAAAAAAGAAACTTAAATTGCAAAACAGTCCTCGAAAATTAAGATTCTGTCCAAAAAGAAACTGAGAATACTCACTAGGATGGACCCAGCCCATGGACCTAAAAGGCTATTCTCGTGTAAAAGGCCAACACCAAATTATTCCTAAAAAAATATTAATTCCATGGCCCATCGCAAACTCTAATATTTGACAGTAACCAGTCAACACGTTTAAGAGTAAAAATAATCAAAGAATCCAAAAACTCTAGAAGTTTTCCCTCCAAATTCCACCCGGTTTGAACGGGAAAAAGGCTAATTCAAAGTCTCTTCTCTACATGCTCTAAGTCAAGTCCTAAATAAGTATAATCTTTTTTTTTTTTAATTGTTGTTGTTAAAATGTATAAACTTAAGATAATAGTTTTATCGAAAAAGATAAGGAAATTTCAAAAGCGAATCAATCTGAATATTTTCGAGTTGTGTAATTTATTACTCGAAAGTTGAAACCTCATGATCGAATTGAAGGTCAACAAGGTTGGATACGATGCGTTGGTTAATTATTTGATCAGCCTTTACGTGAACTCAATTCACATTTTGTATTTATTTCATTTTTCATCACGCCCAAGCTAAGCAACTCATAAATTCTAATTACTATATACTTCAGTATCCTCGTCTCAGTCTAATAAAGATTGAACACCAACCATGAAATTGTATAACCAACCTAAAATCAAAGCATTTTTATTATGTTCTCTTCTTTATGCACCTTAATACTTTTTTGACCAAAAAGTAAAGTACCTCGTTATTCTAACCGGTCCAAAATGAAATAATGAAAAAAAATCATAGTTTGCTTATTTTTTTAATATTTATAAATTTATGCTAACATTCAACAAGAAAAAAGAGGTTGAAAAGAAAGCTCAATAATTGGATGAGGCAAGAGGAACCAGACACCAATTAAAATAATCAAATGACAATGTCTCTCTTTACCCCCCCTTTAAATTATCAATATAATTAATGTGTCCACCACATTTCTTCTCATCTCTCTCTTCTTCTCCTTTCAAATTTTCTTGCATTTTCTCAGCAGCAGTAACTCCTTGGCCCCAAACCCATCTGTCTGAATCTTGCAAAAGTAATATCAACGATAACAATAAAGACAAAACAAAAAGTGAATTATATTATTAATTGTTCTCTTTATTTTTTCCACCTTCGTCTCTCCTTCACAAAACCATTATTAATGATTTAATAATGTGTGTGCAGATATATAATACTAATATTCTTGAATGCATTGAAGAAGGCACAGTGAGACACACACAGAGAGAGAAAAAAAGAAGAAGTTTTTCAGACATGGCTTCACGTGACATCTTCCTCGACCAAGAACTTCGAGAAAAGATACTCTTTAAGGAGTGAGAAAGAAAATGCCGGAAATTTTTCATTTGTCCATTAATGCTCCTCCTCCTCCTCCTCCTCATGCTCACAACCACACCATTTCCTTCCGCCACTTCTTTCTTCTTCCTCTTCTTCTTCCAATTTCAAAGTAAAGAAGCTCCCTTTTTTCTGTTTTGCTTCGATCGAGATGCTTTAGCAAATGGGGGCAGATCTGGAAAGTGACTAATAATGGAAAGTGATGGATTCATGGGATGCTTTTATGGAAGAAATCGATTCGACCAGTATATATCACTTGTGATTCTTTCATGACCTGGAAATTCGATTGATTCGCCGTCATTAGTCTCTTATCACATCGACAATGGTCTCTTCTCCGATTACATTGTTCCTAGTCTTTGCTTCTACAGTGTTCTTCTGTTTGGTTTCTCCGGCAAGATCCGGCGACGTCGAAGCTCTACTGAGATTGAAATCCTTAATCGATCCATCCAACTCAATTTCATGGCGAGGAACAGATCTCTGCAGCTGGGAAGGCGTGAGAGAATGTATGGATGGACGAGTCTCGAAGCTTGTTCTCGAGTATTTGAATCTCACCGGCTCACTCGACGACAAGAGCTTGAACCAATTGGACCAACTCAGGGTTCTTAGTTTCAAAGCCAACTCTCTCTCCGGCTCAATCCCTAATCTCTCCGGCTTGGTCAATCTCAAATCGATTTATCTCAACGACAACAACTTCTCCGGCGAGTTCCCCGAGTCTCTCACGTCACTTCACCGACTGAAAACCATCTTCCTCGCCGGGAACCGATTATCCGGCAGAATCCCTAGCTCGCTGCTCCGTCTCTCTCGCCTTTACACGCTCAATGTTCAGGACAATCTCTTCACCGCCTCCATACCTCCTCTTAACCAGACGAGTCTCAGATACTTCAATGTCTCCAACAATCAGCTCTCCGGCCAAATCCCACCGACACGAGCTCTGAAGCAGTTCCACGAGTCTTCGTTCACCGGAAACGTCGCTCTTTGCGGCGATCAGATCCGAAGCCCATGCGGAATCTCACCTGCGCCGTCGGCGAAACCAACACCTACACCTAAGTCGGGAAAGAACAAAGCGAAGCTAATTGGAATCATCGCCGGAAGCGTCGCCGGCGGAGTCCTAATCCTCCTCCTACTTCTGACGCTTCTTATCTGCTGCTGGCGACGGAAGCGACGGAGCAAATCTCCTACGGAAGATAGAAAAGGCAAAGGAATAGCGGAAGCAGAAGGAGCAACATCTGCGGAGACAGAGAGAGGCATTGAGAGGAAAGACAGAGGATTCTCATGGGAACGAGGCGAAGAAGGAGCAGTGGGGACTCTGGTTTTCCTCGGAGCCAGCGATTCAGGCGAGACAGTGGTGAGATACACCATGGAAGACCTGCTCAAAGCTTCGGCAGAGACGCTGGGAAGAGGAACGTTGGGGAGCACGTACAAGGCTGTGATGGAGTCTGGGTTCATCGTCACCGTGAAGAGGCTCAAGAACGCGAGGTATCCTCGCATGGAGGAATTCAAGAGACATGTTGAGATCCTTGGACAGCTCAGACACCCAAACCTTGTGCCTCTAAGAGCTTATTTCCAGGCCAAAGAAGAACGCTTGCTCGTCTACGATTACTTCCCCAATGGCAGTCTCTTTACTCTTATCCACGGTATGTATCTAATTGCTGAACATCCACCATTGATAGATTCTCTCAAGGCTCCTCTTTTATAGCAATGCAGAGATTTGGTGGTTTGGATAGAAACTTGGATACATTCGCCAGCTTCAGTGTGTTTTGTGTGTATTTGTTTGTAGGAACTAGAGCTTCTGGAAGTGGGAAGCCTCTTCATTGGACTTCATGCCTGAAAATAGCTGAGGACTTAGCCTCAGCACTGCTCTACATTCATCAGAATCCTGGCCTAACTCATGGGAACTTGAAATCGTCCAATGTCTTGTTAGGTCCTGATTTCGAGTCCTGCCTCACAGATTACGGCCTCAGCACTCTCCATGATCCTGACTCGGCCGAAGAAACAAGCGCAGTCTCTCTCTTTTACAAAGCTCCAGAGTGTAGAGACCCACGCAAAGCCTCTACACAACCTGCTGATGTCTATAGCTTCGGGGTTCTTCTTCTTGAGCTTCTAACAGGTAGAACACCATTCCAGGACCTTGTTCAAGAATACGGGTCAGATATCTCTAGATGGGTACGTGCAGTGAGAGAAGAAGAAACTGAATCAGGCGAGGAACCGACTTCTTCAGGCAACGAAGCATCAGAGGAGAAACTTCAGGCACTTTTAAGTATCGCAACTGTTTGCGTGACCATTCAACCGGAAAACCGGCCTGTGATGAGAGAGGTGTTGAAGATGGTGAGGGATGCAAGGGCCGAAGCACCGTTCTCGTCTAACAGCAGCGAACATTCACCCGGGAGATGGTCGGACACTGTTCAGAGCTTGCCAAGGGAAGATCAAGTGAGCATATAGAGAACAATGACTCTTGTGATTCTTGAAGTAGGGTTCATAGTGTAAAGCTTCTTTCTTTTTTTGTAACTCGGTTTTGATTCATCGACCTAGGACTTTCATCATATCTGTTGAATTGGTTAAATTTGGGATGTGGTTATTGAGAAATTGGAAAAAAAGGAAGTATCTTTTTCGGTTCTTACTCTCATGAAGCTACACGACGACATTCAATTGCATCCGGTCCCATGTAATACAACTTTAAAGAGGAAAAGAAATCAAGTTGAGTGTCGGAACAATCCTATCTTGAGATTGACATTGCAAGTAATCAATTTGGTAAGACCCTGAATTGCCCTGCCCCTTCAATATTTTGAAGCCACTTTTAGAGATCAAAGGAATTGATAAGAACACAAAATAACAATGTGATATAGAACAAGCAGGTGCTCAGTGTCCAATATTTTTCTCTTCTGTTAATAGCCTTTGTTTCCTCGAATCCTGGCTCTCATGTCTACCTAGAAAAAACACAATGCATCGTCCAATTATTAGTCCAAGAGACTTTTTAATCTCTGCCAACGTCAATTCAAGTATCAATTACTATGCTCAACAATTTTTCCTCACAAGGACTCTCAAAGTGTTCACAAGCATGCTTAATCTTATTTTTTGGCAGCTAGCTTCTTATTTTTTTTAAACATCATGCATGATTCCAAAATTACATTATCACAATGGTCTCGGTGAACAAAATGAGGCTCTTTAAGTAGTGAAAGCAAAACATACCTGTCCTCTTTTACAATTGAAGTAGGTTTCCCTTAGGCCAACACACTCGCTCGGTATACATGGGCTTTTTTCACCAGCGCAGTCCCTAATTGACCGTTTCTCGTCCTACACCAAAATATCCTAAATCAGAAATAAAAATGAAGCGAACTGGTAATTAGTTAACAGGTGGTGAATACACTGAATAGAGTAAAGAAAATTAGTCTCTCCATATGTTTCAGACATATTTTATATTACCTTGACACAAATCGATTCACTGAGACACTTGACAAGCTCCTCAGCAAGACCCTTACAAGATTTCGCCATTTCAACTGTTCCTATGCAAAACGGCAACCAATAATACATCAGAGCATGTTCCAAACAAATGAGATTTCAGGATATCGTGCTGCTTACCCGTAAGAGATGGGCTCTAGTGTAACACTCAATAAATACGAACAAAACATAGTCCACAAATCCAGCGTAAAGGCAACCAAGATACATGAGAGGATGTTCCTTTTAAAATAGTTTTAAACTCAATGCAACGCTTGGTGTGTTGTGAAGATACAACCAAGATACACTCACCAACTACACATGATCTAAAAATCCCTTCAACTACAGAGCGATGTAACCTTGCATAATGAAGATTCCTCCAATCACACGAACCAAATGCACATGTGTGCCACTATATATGAAAGGTTACACTTACTATAATCAAGCATCGAACTAAATTCAATAAATTGCAAGTTAAGAAGCTTCACAAAAGAAGAAAGATTATGGGCAAGAAAAACGTCAAAGCAAATGACAGAAAGCATAGCCCTCTTTCGATCTAGAATCCAAAAATCGCGGAGAAGAATAAACACGAAGAATCCAAACAACTACCAAATTCTAAATTCCCTTTCTAAGAATCTCAAACTTATGATGAATCATGGGTTTTGTGGAAACCACCCAGAAAAATCCAAAAATGAATCCGATTTCTCCACGAGAAATAAATACATCTCTCTTTGATCACAAGATAACAAAAAAAAACCTATCTAATTTCTCTGTACATTTTTTTCACCAACTCATTCTGTAAAAGAGTATGATCAAGAGCATAAAGAAAGAAGAGAAATACAACAAACAACGTAAGAAGATTGAGGGTTACGGACTTACAGGCGACGGAGAGTAAGAGACGGATCAACGTCGAAGAAGACCCAAAGGGTTTGGGTTCTTCAGTTTGGCTTTGCGGAATAGCGGTGGCTGTCTAAAATTTGGTTTGGTTTCTAAAATTTGCATTAACCGAAATAATTTGTGTTGATCGAATTTCAATTCAAACTCGGGTTAAAGCAAAATTATGGTTCAGCTCTCGTCCGGTTTAAATAGGTTGCCAAGGCTCAAGAACATTATTTACCAAAACGTTTTATTTTCGATCATTATTTAAATTCATGTTCTAAGATGAAGAATTGGAGGACTAATAACCACATAAGTAGCGGAAACCCCCCCCAAAAAAAAGCTAGCACGAGGAAGACGACGAAGAAGAAGAAGAAAGAGCGAATAAAGTACCTGGAGAAGCTAAGGAGCGGAAGCAATTGGTGAAGAGGAAGAGGATAGAACGTTAGATGGAACAGAGGAATGCGAATCTCAACGTAAGTTTCAGGGAAGGATCCGTTCCGGGTCGGATCTAATGGAGACGGTTGAAATTATCGGAGACGGTAGGGTGTATCGTAATTCAGCAATCTGATTGGCGAAATACGAAAATGGTCAAAGCCGCCGCGAAAACAAATCCCACAAAGCTGACACTTGCGACCCTCCGATAAAATTCTCCTGGCGTTGTTACACTTTGAATCAGAAACTCAAACGTGAAGCGAACT
Source organism: Eutrema yunnanense (assembly GCA_002933935.1). Classification (NCBI taxonomy): domain Eukaryota; kingdom Viridiplantae; phylum Streptophyta; class Magnoliopsida; order Brassicales; family Brassicaceae; genus Eutrema; species Eutrema yunnanense. The sequence continues at coordinate 114,793 of PKML01053358.1, read as the reverse complement.
CTAAAACACACAATATATTTTTCTCACTTAATAATATTAGTTGTACCAAAAATGGGAAAAAGAAAATCACGCTTTTTTCATAATCTATTTTAATTATTATAGATCTAAATTTTGGATCTAAGATTTTTCTTCTTCTTTATACAATTTATTATATATATATATATATATATTTTTTTTTTTATAAACCCTATCGGCTAATCCGGTCAGCCCCGGTAGGAACGCACTGAAGTGTTACAAAATGGATTTCTCTCAACGGTTCAACGAACACCATGAGCTCCACAGCTTTGCTGGGTTGTCAACGAGCCATGAGATCCATGAGATTCATATGGACCACCACACCGCCTGATCCAAATTTGAATGCTTTTCGACTAATGTCAGGGGTAGCCCGACCGCCTACATTTTAGACTACCAGGTAGTGCTCAAACCCGAGGGTGGACCGCAGTTAACGGAAACATCCGACTCCCTCAACCCCTCGACCACGAGCTTGCGGACACGATTTATTATATGGAGACCTTATTCATTATTTTATGGATAAAATAAAGTTCATTCTCATCTTAGATCATATTAACGAATTCCTTAAAGCCTTAAACATACATGCGTTGGCAAACACAACATATAATAAATTCATGTTTTGAAATGCTGAAGAAAAAATCGTGTCTACTTTTTTTTATTAGGCTTGGCCTAAATATAAAATTATTCTAAACAATCTTACAAATTTTCGTAGACATAAATATGTTTATAGCAATTTTATCTTCAAAAAATTCTAAATTTGAACCAAAACCAAAAAAAAATGAACGAAAAAATGTAATAGAATAAAAACCAAGTGTAAACTGTAATTAAAATCATATCAAATTGATCCATATTAAATTCGATCCCACATTAGTTAATGTTCCTATAAAACTGGAAGGAAAATTAACCCTTTCTCAAAAAAGAAAAAAAAAACTTAATAACACCCAAATTTTAGTTGAAATAACGAAATGTGATCCTTAAATAAATAACACACGACTCACCGTTTATATATCAATTCGGGTCGGGTCATAGACTCATAGCGATCCAAGCATGCTCTTTTTAAATTTTAAACCCAAACTAGTTTGGACACGTCAGCTTGACGGTCTTATGTAGTGACATTTGAAGTAAAAATGTGGAACTTTGAGGGCTCCATGGAAGTGCAACGCTCAGCGCCTCAGAGAGACTGTCACCATCCTGCACGAGCTCTTTCTCGGTAGCCGTCTACCTCATTGCCGATATGTTCATATCAAATACGCATCTATGCCGATACATGCCCCATACTATATTTATTAAATTTAATTTGTAACAATAGTATTTATATATGACATAGCATTGTTGGTGTTGTCCTCTCACTTTTCCTCTCATTACTCGAGTTCAATTATTAATAATTTAATATTTTTCTATAAACTCTAGTTTTTGAATTTATAAATTTGTAGAGGATCAATTTTTATAGATGTATTGGTGTAGGAAAGTGTGATGATTGATCAAAATTTTATGTTCAAAATTTGTGCCAAGCTAAAAAAAAATTCTTGTTTGTAGCCTTTCAAATGTCAAAGAGAGCTCCAATTATAATACATAATATAATATGTATAATAATTTTGAGTAATATATATATATATAATAAATAAATAAATTTTTGTGTCACATATAAAATAGTTTTCTAGATCCGTCACTAGCGAACTAACTTATAATTTAGAAGCATGGCAAGTTTTTTAATCAATTAATCTTATAAAGATCAGCTTCAATTTGTACAGCTTAAGAAAGTTGTAAGTCTGCCATGCCCAGCCGCGATCCCCGACAACTAATTGTGAGCGGGTTGATTCCGAATCAGTCTCATTGATCTACATGTGGTATTCACATTTCCTTGCGGTTTTGACTTTTGATATTGTTTAGACCATTTTCTTTTAATAAAAAAAAGTTTCCAAAGAGAAGTACTTAGTTATTTTTATGCTTTAGTAACATATTGTAAGTTTGTAACTTCGTGTTGCAGTAAAAGTGACATTAACTATTTTCTTTTTATTTATTTTAAAATGTTTTTTGGTCATCGATAATAAATATTAGTTTATTACGATATTTGATGTTAATGATGTGTCATAAACTATTTAAAAATTGATGTATAAAATTTTTAGACTTAATTAAATACTAAAAGTTTTGTGAATTTGGTTCGATCCAGTCAAATCACGTTTAAACGTGACCCAAACACTCAAAACATTAGTAAAAGTTAAATAAGAAGAGTAAAAGCATCTATAATAAGCTCAAATTCAATCGTGTCACCATGAGTCGTAAACACTCTTGCAACTTCCTTTCTTAAATTGCACCATTTGTATTTGTTATCTATTACAATTACCCTATTAAGTATGTCAAACAAAAATTACCCTATTAAGTAATGAATCCGATTGATTTCTTCTTCTTTTTTTCGGCTTACATGTTAGTCACAAAAAGCGAAATTGTTTGCAAATTTTCATGATATATTTGGAAAATGTGAACCGAAATTTTCAAAACTCAAAACGTCTCATGGTTTTGCATTTCGGTGTCCTCGAAAGGCGATTCTGATGAACCTGTGCAGTGTTGTGTTGGTTTATGCGCACTCGGCTAAGAGAAGAAAGAGCTCCTCATCGGTTATGGCTCCCATTTCCATTGCTCTTTCCAGCACGCTTAGCCCTCCATCGTCCTCTATCGATGGACGTGCTCCTCTGCGTTTTCACAGACAAATTCTAAATATAATGAACACAACCGTGTTGTTCCCTGAAACAGAGAGAGCGTTCCTGAAATGTACCTTCGCAGTAGAATCTTTGCAAATTTGTGGTTCCCTGATGATATGCAATGGTGTAACGGAGTCCTTCCGTGATAATCTCTCATGTTTAGATCAGCACCAAACTGCAACAACAGTTCAAGCAAGACGGAGTCACCGATGTGACAAGCCACATGGAGCAAGGAACAGCCTTGAAGACAGTTTCCTGGTTTGCTGGAGTCTTTGATTCTCTGACACACAGTTGGGTCATGTCTTTTCTTCACTGCTTCTTCGGATGCATCAACATGGTGATACCCATCGATATCAGCTATATCATCGAACTTGGTATTGATGATATACACATCCCCAGTAGTTACTATGAGTCGATAGATTTCTCGTATGTTTCTGCTTTGAACAGCTTCCCATATTCTATTTGCAGCAGAAGGGCGTGTTTTGCTTTCATCTTTGATGACTAGCGCTTTCTCCAGGTACTGGCTCAAGAATCAAACAGATTTAGTTTCTTTTTCAGCTTTGCCTTTTTTACAAAACATAATCTAATTCACTAAATGACATCAGTCAATCATCCCCGTGAAGATGGGACATTAGAAAGTAAGAAGTCATACAATACCTTTCCTTGAATGTATTTTTCCTTCACAGTAAAGGAATCTTCTGGACAAGGTTTTGGAATTGAAGCACTCGACGATGTTGATCCGTCTTCACTGCAAAAAGCCAACACGGTTTATCATGATGCACCTCATCAGCTACATGAATGATTTATGAAACAGAAAACTGTTGGCAGCTATAGTGTTTGATAATTGGTCTTCACTTAGAATATAAAACAAATTATTTATCCTTAGAAATCATACCAGTCATCGTCAAGGTGAAGTAGCCCCTCCCACAGTGAATTACAGTACAGATTGCCCAAATTTCGAAATAAGTCCAAGATCGTTGGCTCCCATACTTTCACATCTAATGTGAGGGACCTCACCTGCAGTTTGTGGGTTACAAAATCTATGACATCAGCTTAGAGAACTAGCACTGAGGACCTCAGAGAAAAATCTCCAAAAGCTATAACTATAGTGATGTTGACTTTTGCATCTAGTGACTCGGTGGTATAAGACAAACTAACTCATACAACGAGAATTTACAAAGGAAGATAGTTCAAACTTCATACCTTGGATATATGAACCCCGAGGTTCCTGTGAACACCAGAGCATTGAATGCACAACAAAACTCCAAGATTTAACGATGCCCAATCGGGATCAGGAGTATTGCACTCTGCACATACATTATTCCCCGGGATTCCTCTGAGTATTGTGGAGACATCATCCCCGATATTTCGTCTTGCATCATTATGTCGACTTTGATCCAGGGAGTCGACACCTTTAGGAGGAGCAGAACCAGTGTAGTCTTTATCCAAGTATTGCACTGGTGACTGCATAAACGATCTCTATTAGCAGGAATCTTCACTATCAATTCAGTTTATAAATGAAAGAGAAGCTGAGACTTATTTGTGTCAACCTGTTGCAGAAAATGAGAATTCAGAAGCGTCCCTATAGCTGTTGTGATTTTATTTACCCAGTCCATCCTATCTGCTCCATTTTCAGCCTGGTAAGGTAGGGGAATACTTTTTGTTAGCATTCTGAGTACTTGGATCATGTGAAGAATGAACCAGTACTAAATATATTAAATCTATGACTGATTGCACCAACTAAAACCAAACCATTTTTTAGGGGAATTTTAAAGGACAAACCTAAAAAAATATTTATTGAATCAAACTACACACTTGCTATGAGGTTCCATGCAGGTTGTCTGCAAGGCGAGGCCTGGAACCTAATGTACACCTTTGTAAGATAATCTAAAGAGCATAATTTTATGAATTTGGAGGAATGGAAAAGAAAATTCCAGTACTATGTGAGCCCAATGACTTGCAATCTAGGCCTTATAGTGGGTAAAGTGGGTACCTGAAGTGTGTAAGTTTTTTGAGGAGAAATAATTCTGAAACAGAGCCGAAGATCTATGTCTTCTGCATCCAATTTTATCAAAGAAGTGCGGAGATCGATAGTATTATAGCCTAAGCTGCCCTCAGTGAGCGAAGCTGATCGATTGTGTTTTGCACGAAATCGACCAAAGACGCCAGTATTATGGTCAGATGAACCACTATAGTGATGCTGAGATCCCTGAGAATGCGAATGGTAGAAAAAAATTTGAAGTTAAAAACAAATAGAAACTTAAATAAAAAGCAAGATATAGTGAAAAAGACTTGCTTAAACTGTTAAACAGATGGTAAGTTCCAGAATCCCTACATATAAACAAAAGCATGAGGAAGTGCCAGCTAAATCTACATGCAACTCATTTTGGCTTAATATTCCTAGCTTGTGTTGAAAAGGAAAATGCAACGCAAATGATGATGACCTAAGAGGTTTATCCCAAATCAAAATCCACAAATTTTCAAGAGACTTTCTATCACAAGATATTAAGTTAACATTTAATCCTGATACACTAATCTCATCATCTCAACAAAGCTATTATCCGTTCCAGGGAAATGGAAGGATTCATCAAACAATCAATGATATTTTTAGAAATAATCACATTTGGCATGTAGAACTATTTCCAAGTTTGAAAGACATTGTGGGTGTCTCTCATGGATTTCAGGAAGGAGAAATAGGCCTGCATGCACGTACCATTGTTTTATTGCCAGTGTTTCTGTAATAGTACATGGAACCATGACTATCAAGGACAAAAAACTTCCTTTTCCAATCAGTTCTCAAACTTGATGATCGCTTTAATAAATACCCCTGTTTGATTACCTGCATCCGTACAAAAAGAAATCTTGCAAGTCATGAATAAATTCAGCCTGTGCTGAAAAATGAAGTATGAAATGATCACAGAAAAAGTCTATATGCTGCGTAGTTGCATTGGCGCACAAGCCATGATGCTAGAATTGATTTTTGTAAGGACTATCAAGAAATTGACACAATCTAAAATGTATCAACATGTATCAACATGTGAACAGTTAGTGGCTTAAGACAATTGTGTTGCAGATAGTAAAAAAACAGTAGAACAAGTAAAATTCCAGTATAGGAGTGTTCCATCTTCTTTCTTAACAGTCTTTGCCTACCTTTACCCATTTCCCTGCGGTGAGACGAAAAACATTTATAACTTTCTTAACCAATTGATCACCACAAAAACACCACTTTTATGAGAACAAAGCAAAGTTACGAGAGCCACAAGAACCAAAAGATGGCAAATGTGAATTGCACTCGATTCTTGCAAGAATGAATTGAGAAACGCTTACTTCCTTGTCTGCAGTTAAACTTTCAGTATTTTTATAAGGGATAATTCCAACAACACGGTTTCCACTAACACCAGAGGGCTCCACATTAGCGGCAAGCTGTTGGCTGTCTAATTCAGACTGGGTCCTGAATTCTTGAATGCGTCTTGCTAGTCGATCTTGTTCAATCTTAGACTGTTCTTTTGATTGTTGAGCATATGTTAATATCTGTAAGAACAGACACAAGTATCAGCGTCAATGGACTTAATTAAAATTCAGGAAACTTTGGCATCCCACATCACATGTTTACAAGAGCAAACATTTTAAGTCTCAAATGGGAGAGGTTTTGACCTATGGGTTTTCTTTTCAAATCCAAGTAAACCACATTTTTTTAGATTTAGAGATTTTGCTAAATTTCTTTGATTACATTTTTAACAGAAAGTTGTCTTTCGAGGTCGGGAAGGTAAACTATAAAAACCTGAATGAACGAATTCAATGACTTTTGGCTTCCAAACGCCTAAAAAGTCCCTTCAAGACCCTAGTTCTTCAAACTTTATAACAGACACCCCCATTTGCAAATTAAAATTAGCCTCTGAGAACTCACGATTTGTTCTGCCTATCTAAACTACTGAGACATCATGTTGTCTATAAGTTTGTACCTGATGGATATATGGTTCCAGTTGACCCAACAAGTCATATCCCTGAAAAACAAAGAGGCCAAATTAAGGATCAGAACATGACACAGATGTCAAACTTAGTTGGTCTTAAATGGTAACGATTCAAAATGTAAAATTAGAGACCCTACAAGTTTAAAATATCTCAGATGGGCATCCATAATTGCACTTATAGATTCCAAAAACTCATACTTCTTTTTGGCTTCAATAGTCATCAATGAATTTACCTGCATTCTTCAACCAAACCAAAAATTTAATTAGAAGTAGAAATATTGAATGTAAATAGTAATGGCTTCTGTTAGTAGAGTAGCATACTAGATTGAAACGGCTCTTCTCAAATGTTGACTTTGAGTTCTCCAGATCCTGTCATTCAAATCAGACAGCACAAGTAATTTACCATGCCGAGAAAAAAAGAAAGGCACAGAACGTGCCAAATATATTAAGAAAGAACAGCATCTACTTCCTGGCGTGTCAAATTAAAGAATGGCTTCACTTAACTACTTTACTCTACAGGACCTTTTCCTAGAATACAAGTACGCAAACATTCATATACTTATAAACGGGTGAGACACAAATACGTGCATCATGTACACATGTACTTTCTTCTTACATATGTGCATCATGTAAACATACATCTATAGAACGCACGGGCATGTATTGAACGTCTACAGCTTAGGAATGAGTGTATACTCATATGCACATATGGGCAAATTCCTCAGGCGTATTTTTGCTTCACTTTTCCTTAGTAGCCAAGAAGAGAAGACAAACGAACAGATATACATAAGAAATAAATGTTCTACCTCTTCCAACTCTGCAACAATTTCTTCTCTTGTATTCTTCTTTAAAGACACAAATTTTTCGCGTGACTACAAGTAGATAAGAAAACTCATTACACCACTTCAGATCAAGAATATCAAGTACAATTGCATGCACAAAAAAGTAAGGAAGCCATAGACTCTGTAGCCAAGTACCTGATCATACGAATGAGCAGCTTTATCAAATCGATGGCGAGACTCCTGCAAAGGTAGAAACAGCATAGTGGATGATTGGAAAATGACAGCTTAAGTTTTTAATCATATATGTCTTAAGTGCAGTGCAGGACATAAGAAACATTTTTCTATTGGATATGGTAAGTTTCAAGAGAGACAATAATGTGGAAATCAGAAATGGCAACTCGTTTTCAATTCTAACCTAACTAGATGGCAGAGCTTTCATGAGACAATTCATTAGGTACATGTTATGTGGTTGAAGTATGATGTCATGTTACATGACTCATGTAAGGTTATTTTGTTGCTAAAGCCTGACATGCTAAGAGAGAAAGAACTACTCCTACAAAGTTCCTACAAGATAGTGTTGAATGAAATGCCTAATGATAGTGACCTTGAAAGCCGTTAGCCGTATCCTTCTAAAACTCATAACCAAATGACTGTAGAATTTTTATACAACAGTAAAGAGTAAAGAATTTCGACAGTCTGGGATGCAAAGAACCAAAAAACAAAAATCTCCATTTTATTGTTCAAAGTCGAATCTATAAAATTTGAGACACTCAGTACGTTGGGAAAAAAAAATTGATCAAATTTAGCAGAGAAAACGAATACCTTAGCTTCTTGTAGATCAACATTAATAAAGTTCATCAACCTCTCAAGTAACACATGCTCCACCTATAAATTTTCCCCCATAAAATACCAAAACTGTTATAAAGTGAGAAATTGTTGAAGGCATCTGCACAAAATAAACTGCATATCGGCATTTTAAACTCAAACTATCTTATTATTTTTTCAGATCTCCCCTTTCCACATGGTTGATAAGTAACTCAAAAGGACATTGCCACAAAATAATCAAGATAGGAAACTCTGAATCAACAAAGACCACTATGCTAACCGAATCTTCGTTTAAATTACCAAACAAAATATGCTCTCAATGATGATAGGCATCTTGATAGTATGAGCATACCAAACAAATTACCAAACAGTCTTTACTGCATTTATTATTGTTCACAAGATAGTATGAGCATACCTGTGAGCAAAGAAACTCCTTGTAAGAGGCAAGCTCTCGAAGTGCATTTATAAATTTGGATATAACGGGGCCTGGTGTCACTCACAAGAATAACAATCAAATAGGTCAGAACTACCCCTGTCTATCATATAATCTCTTCAAACAGAAAGTGCAATACGAAAACTTATGAACTTAGGATTACATATGTGGGTTATCCCAAATGTAGGACTTTATTAAAAGCAATGACGAGGAGAACAAATATAAACTGAAATAATGTATTATTAAGTGTCTTAAGCTAAGAAGAAATATATCATAAGCCAAGAGAAAGTGGCTCAATAAACCTGTCACAATAAAAAAGATCAATCTACTTAACTTGTTAACAATCAATAATAAGGGACATTTGATAGTCTGTCAAAGTAAAAATTTCCAATTTTTACAAAACCAGTTTACGGAAAATATATTCCTATTTGTTTCCCACTATCACTACTTATTCCACATCTAATCTAGATGTCCAATATGGTATACTTGACTAAGAAACACATTAAGCTTGACTCAACTTCACTTCTACAGTTTTTGCAACACATTGAATAGTATAGTCCCACGAGACTATTACCCGTAACAACCACCAACCAAAATATCTGCATAAATCAGTATATTATTACTAATGAAAGACTGATAATTCTTAGCAGATAGACTACTAGATCAACAAATTAGCGAGACCAGATCGTTGGATGTATATCAACAACCTCCAATTGAAAGACTGATAGGATCATCATGTCCAGCCCCAAATTCTTCCAGACAATCTGCAAAGGCACTTTCTCCTTTGGATGCCTCTCCCAAAGCTCCCCTATAAAGAAATGTAATGAAAATCCAATCAGACACCGATAACATGTCTGGCGACGTAGATACAATGAAAAAAAGTGGACTAGCAATGTTACGATTTTCACATATCACAGAATAAATGAGGAAAGGGTGAGATGCCAGAAATTTGGAATTGCAAAAGCAAGTCATAAAGAATAGAGAGATAATCTAAGTTTGACATGAGAATCGAAAAACAATCAACAAAGCTTTAATGGTCAAACAGTTCTTCTCGTTTGCTAACTAAGTAAGAGAAGAGACGAAAAACAATCAACAAAGCTTTATATCCACGTTAAGATCACACAATAAGATTAAGACAGTAGAGAAGAAAGTTAGATTAGACATACATAAACTTCTTGACGCCTTTGTATAACTTCTGACAACGATCTTTGAGCTCTTCAGCAGTCCCCTCCAAGGAACAAACCTGAACCAATCAATCAAAACAGCCACAAGACAAGAAATTCACAATTTTTACAACAGAACCCTGGAATTAAAATAACCCAAACGGCAATAATGAACCAAAAAAGTCAAAATATTAACAGGATTTGAATTTTACCTGTTTCTGAAACATTGGGGAATCCTCCAGATTAATAAAGGCCGCCATTGATGAAATGAAAAGGAAGAAGCTTTCGGACCAAACAGTGAAGATTGCGACTAGAACAAGAAGCGAGCCGAATTTCGGCTTTCTTGTTCGGTTCGAAATGGATCTGGCGAGATCCGAAGGCGTTTTTTAGTTGGTGATGACTGATGGTGATTGCTTCGGAAACATCCAATACTTTAAAATTTTCAAATATAGCCTTCTTTTCGTATCTTTTATTTTTATTTTTTAAAACTCATTTCTTTTTCTCTTATTTTTAAAACTAATTTATGGGTCTCCATTTTAAATTACTCATTTAGTTAACAATTTTATGGGCTTTTTAAGGTTTGAATGGTAGATATTTATAATCCCGTTTATAATTCGTAAGATGTTGAATTTCATAAACAGTGATGTAATAATCAACTCATTTCCAAAATGATTGTATTCTTAAATATATTTGTTTGCAAAATTTTAATTTAAACATTGAGTTTCTTTTGTATATATTCGGACTGTGATACAAAGGCAATAGTAGTACAAACAATTACAGCTCTTTCTACATGCACCATTTTTAGACGTTACAGTGAGCCAATAACTAGAGAAATGTGGTTTTCAGTAAACAACTCTTAATTTTCGTGTGAAATGGTTTTCCAAAGCTCTCTGCTTTCTGTTGCGAATCCTCTCCATCATCTTCATCATAGACTTAATCTCATCCTCTGCCTTCTTTATCTTTCTCTCCTATTGGGAGATCGATGAGATCGACCATACCGAGATTATGGAAATTATGAAGATCCGGAAAGATCTAGAAGATTATGTATATTTACCAATATATTAGTTTAGGAAATTTACCTTTATCTCTAAATATATTATTTACATTTATGTTTATCTTAATTTAGGAAATATAGATTACTTCTACCGCTATATAAGTTTATGCATCTTGTAACTTTATTCTTATGAGAGTCTAATAATAATTCTTCCTAAACACTTTTTGTGTTCTTACTCTCATCAATTTATCATCTCCTTCGATTCTATCTTCTTTCTTCTTCCTAAAACCATTTTCCTTTCTTCTTCATCTCGTGCCTCCATAGCCTACGAATTACAGAAAATGCCAAATCAGCCAGTATTTCTCTTAACCGAATCAATTTCGGTTCAAATCCGGTTAATCCTAACCATCCAAATGGAATTAAGAAAACCAGTTATATATACGTGAATCTGGTTGCGCAAGTCCTTGGTAGAAGGTAATGCATGCCATAAAGAAGCTTTACAAGGAGCATTAACAAACACTTTATCTCTCTCCCATTCAAGTTCCCTTAGCTTTCTCTCACATTCTTCTCCATCGATTTTGCTTGTGCTATTATTATACTGTGGCCATTTCTTCCAGCTATATAACTTCCACACCTGTTCGATATAAATAAACCGATCGATTAACAAAAAAAAAAACTGAAACTGAAACTCAGATCATTGAACAATTAAGATCATAGTTAGAAAATCAATTAGAAAATATGGTTATAGAACGTATATATATAATTTACACTTAACTTGTTCTTCAAGTTGTTTAAGAGATAACCCAGAGTCGAGATTCTTATTTGGATTCAACAACTTGAGAAGACGTTTCTCACCATCCATGCTATATGCCTCGTGTAACATCCGATGGTTTAGGTTCTGTACGTAAGATATTCGGGAAAAAAAAATAATATCAGATCTCGTTTGTACGTATAAACATTTTCAAGATCAATAAAAAGGGTAAATAGAAATTAGGGTTTCTAACATGGATGTTAATTTCTCGTTCCCCAGACGAAAATGATATAACAGCTTTCTTGTCACGATATGCGTTATTAGCGAAAGTTAACTTGTCTAGCTCCATCTTCTTAGGACAATCTGATCGGAAACTCTGGTCATCATCGATAGGTGTCCATTTTTCATTATAAATCCATCCATAACGCAAGTTGTATTCTAGTCCTGAGATGGCTTTTTCATGATAAAGCTGTGCTTAAAAGAAACATTCACAAGTTTCGCCAGCTTAGTTAATTTGATCCACGTACTATGTATAGATATATAGAGAGACTTAGAGATAGATTGAATGATTTCTCAAACAAACATGTATATACCTTTTTATCCGTGATTTTTCTTTCGATTTGAAGCATTTGTTGTTGCATCTCCTCCACCACCTTCTCATTCTCTTTTATCGACTTCGAAAAACTGCATTGATTCCTCTTGGGTTCATCGAGATCTCGATGTCCTACATTTCCATTAGTTTTCTTTCTGCTATTTTTTGTGACCTCCATAGCCTCAGCAAAAATTAAGATAGCTCTTGTAAGAAAAGCTGAAGAAATGTTTTTAGACAAAGGGTTTACAATTGTCTGAGTTAGAAAATAGAGAGGGCTGAGACTTTTACTTTTATATAATTAAGCTCCCTAAGTCTACGTAATTAAAAATATTATTTGAAACTTGGTTTGCACACCAAGAAAGTTGACCATTTTGCCACCTTTTTATTCTCGTATTTTCTTATAATACTTGAGAAAATTCCAAACATTCGGTACATGCATTGATTTTCATATATAGATCGAAATTCAGTTTATTAATGGACTCTATATGTGGCAGTTTCGAGATATGTAAATTCAGTTTATTCTAGCAAGTTTTCACTCATTTTAATTGTTTAACATGAATCTTGATATTTTATATATTTTGATTGTCTCAAGCTCTCTGAATTTTCATAGCCTCCGAACTTTCTTTTTTTAGATAAAAATACAAAGTTTTCAGATAAATTATATATATATATATATAATTCTTTTTTTTGGCTTCTTGTTTCATAGCATATATAATACTTAATTCAACGTCGAACAAAAAAAAAAAAACCCTACTTAAACATCATAATTTTTTTTAAAAAGAATGTAAGATAGTAATTATAAAAATGAACAATGTGCATTCCATAACATATTCTGTAAAAAAAAAACCATCACACATTAAGATTTTCAAATTAACATTTTACTTCGGAAAAATGCAGGTCAACCCTTCACTTCATAGTCGACCCATAATATAGTTTTTATGTATTTACCGTATAAATCATCGTGTATATTTAACATATTCTCTTAAACAACGTCATTTTATAAACAAAATTTAAACCAATAAAAAATAAAAAAAAACTAACATGTGACCTAGCCAATCATCTGCTTAACCAATTGGTCCAAATGTTTTATTTGATTTTGTAACCAACATAATTACTTATATTATATAACTACAACTACATCTCTGTCAACAAATAGGTCTGAAATTTCTAACCCATATGTATCGAGAGAACAATCATGAATCTAACATGAGCAATACAAAAACTAGAGTAAATAATTTATGGAGCTAAAACAAAATAACCACTAAATTTATTGATTCAATGTATGTGTGTATGTGATGTATGATTTATTCAAAGGAGATGTTGAAACGTATTTGACCACGTTCGATTGTGAAGGAGAACATGGCAAGAACGTTGTCAAGGTGCAAAGCGATTATTTCAGTATATACAACTTGAAAAGCGAACTCACAAGGCAATCCAATAGTTTTTGTATTGCTCATCTTCCATTAATTAAGCTCACTATTATTCCATTTAAGCTCGAGTCGGACAAAATTGATTTTTATTGTTGATTTTTTCTTAATTTTGAGAAATTTGCCACATGTCAATATTTGATTGCACACTTGTGCAGCTGTGCTTTAGTAAATAAAAAGAATTATAAATATGGAGCAAGCTTCATGAGACTCTCGAGGGTGCTCACATGGAACTTCCTCGCGAAAAGAAAACACACATTCGTCACCTCACCCTCGTAGCTACAATTCGACCCAAACCGGATCCGATCCAAAAACCCGACCCGGATATCCTTCCTCACAAACCTCGCTGGATGGGACCCACCTCTCGACCAATCCACCCACGTCACGGTCCGGTTCGAATTCATCTCCGGGCAGATCTTGTTAACCAACGTCGGAAGATAATGCTCGTCCATGTAACACGGCGGGCGGCAGTGAGCCTCAAAGACGGCGTAGTACCGGCGATCGGAGACTATCTCAGCGGCGATTCTCCGTGAGATCTCGAACCACTGGTTTCCTTTCCGCCAATCGGAGAGCGACACGTGCGGGAGCATTTTGGGGCTGTAACGGCCTCGGCCCATGGGCCTTGGGTCGTCGAATGAGCCGAGGAAAGAGCGAGTGGAGCGCGTGAGGTAAGTGTAAGCTGTGGTGAAGTTGAAGAGAGGGATGCAAGTCTCCGAGAGGAGGACGAAGCGAGCGTTGGAAGGTTCCAGAAGCGCGTGAGATAAAAGACGTTTCTCTGCCTCCATCATCGACGATCTTCCCCATTCAACGGCCTGGATTGATTATTTGTTAGACAACATTATAATCCGCTTAGACAAAAAAAACATTATAACCATATATATACCTTGCTTGGTATCCGTTTCTTGTAAAACACTGAAGATTCCGGCGGCTCCTCGGTGAACTCCGGCGAGGTATGAACATAAATGGAATAAAACCCTTCATGGCCTTTGAAGAATATTTCCCAAAGAGGGGACAAAGGCAAATCCCACCTCGTCAGAAACATGAACGCAACCTTTGGATGATGATCAGCCTCATCATTCATCACCACGCCACGTGGTGCCATCGCTGCTCGCCGCATCAGCTCTTCGTCCGCCATGTCACTACCGGAGCTCTGAGCAGGAGGAGGAGAGAGAGAAGGAGAAGTGATGAGAGGATTTGAGGAGAGGTCGTCGACGAGGAAGAGTGATGTTTGGAGGCGTTGGTTGAGGTAAAGAGCGAGGAGTATGACGAGAGATGAGATGGAGGAGAATAATACGACGGTGCCGAGGATGTGAATGTATCGGAGAGTGATAGGTTCTTTCTTCATGCGTACGTTCAGTTCTTTAACAAACGCTGTAATCTTTTGCTTCTTCATCATTTTGTATATAGTACTAATTCTACTCTTAATTACTTCTTTGGCTTGGCTTGCTCTGCGTACGTCATTCAAGTCCGATCTCATTTTGTGTAAATATATATATAGTGCATGAGAATATGTGCCTATATTATTTTAGAATGAGATGACCGTTTCGGGCCTTTTGGCCACAAAATAAGTCTTTAAATGGATCGAAAGTTCTACAATTAATTATCAGTTGGTTTTGTTCATATAGAAAAAAAATATGATAACGTATTTCCAAACTCAGGAGTCAGGATCAGTATCTTCATAAACCTAGGCATGATCATGTATTCATGTATGTACATATATGGATGGACGTGCATGGTGTGAGGAAATGTGCATGAGAATTGTGGGTTTAGTGAAACGTGTTTTAGTCAAGTGAAAAAGAAGAGAAGAAGAGCATGCAATTTGCGGGCAATGTTAAATAATTGCTATATATTTTTTTTTTCTTTGTTAACTAAATTATTGTTATGTTAAATAAACGTGAAATAGAAGATTAACAAAAGAAGCCATGCGTTATCTTTGATTTTACCTCATTAGTCAGAGCATCTCCATTGGGAGGTTCTCACATGAGTATTTCAACTTTAAAAAAAAAAAAAATTAGTATTTAATTATGTTGAGATACCCATATGAAAGTATCTCAAAGTATCTCAACATTTGGGTATTTCAACTTTTTGAAATACCCACATAATTAAATAATAATATTTTTTTTTTTAAAATTGAGATACTCATGTGAGAACCTCCCAATGGATATCCTCTCACAACTTTTCTTTCCTTGCGTCTAGACATGCGGCAATCGTATCAATAAATAAACTGAAACTCTCGACTTGTAGTTGTATTCTGAGTGATTATTATTCTATTCAAATTAGGCAACAAGCCAACAATCTTACGCAACACAAATAACATTGTATTTAGTAATTTTACTTCATTTGAAGTACGAAACAATTTTTTTAGCATAAAAAAAAGAAAGAAACATATATTTATGATTTTTTTTAACACTTACGAACAAATTATGAGAACAATTACAAGAAAATTTAACAACGGATAATTTTCTCCGCTGTAATAGGATCCACGACCACGATGAACGACTATGTTTGCACCACGATGAAGATTTTCTGTAAATTTGCTTTCATTAATCCATAGAAATTACATTTTCTAATATAGAAGTATTAATGAACTTTTAGTCAACCAACCACTTGACTTTTCAACAAACAGATTTATGGTTTATGAGTGATGAAAAATATCTTTAAAATTAATATAAGTAAATACTACTACTAATTTTGACATTGTGTATATTTTGCACAAAACTTAAAAACTTGGAAGGACTCTTCGACTTAACAAATGTTAAAAAGCCTTATCGTATTATTTAAAGCCCAAAAGGCTTTCCATGTTTACAAACTTACAATATACAAAGTTGTGTCCGAATCCGACGAGTTTAACCCGTCTTCCTCTCACCGTGTGTTGTTGACTCTTGAGGCGATCCAACCATAACAACAACGCGATTCTCCGGTAAGTCAGACGATTTCAGCTGATTTTCCCAGCAAATTTGTATGGTTTTATGCGAGATTTCTTTCCTCTTTGGGGAGATTATGTATGTGTCCGCAATCTGAATTTGCTCCCTAGGTTACTGTTTGTTATTATTATGCGGGCTTCTGTTTATCTTCTCGATTGTGACCATACCGATAGGCTCTTTCAATCTGAGTTGTTGAATCTGAGATTTTTTGCAGAAAAAGTCCGTTACTTTCCCTGGAAGTTGGGAGATTTCATCTGTGCCTTGTTATAAAGTAAGATTACTACTGCTGCGGCATTTTAGAGATGCCTCGGGACTTGTCAAGATCGAGGTCACCGTCTCCATCACCTTCACTACGTCGCAGAAAGCACTCGAGGTCTCCTCAAAGGCATAGGCATAGGCATAGCAGGAGGAGTAGAAGAGACAGAAGCCGTTCTCCATACTCATCTTATTCATATAGCAGGTGATTCATCGTTATATCTCTGAGCTCTATGCATCTTATCTTTCTCAACTGCTTTTACTAAAGATTCCTACTTATTTGCCTATTCTTCTCCAAATGGAAAGTGCTCTATATGGATGCTACAGGCTCTATCGTTATCGTTATTTTGGGTGATGGTTTTGTTGGAAACTTATCTTAATTTTTTAGATTGTTGTGAGCAGCTTTGTCTGGAATGTATACGTTTATGACCTCAGCTTCGCGTTTTAGGCAATGCAGCCCGCCTATTCAGTAAAGGCAGAATTTTAGTTGGGATAATGTTACTGGCTTTCTGATCTAGTTTCTCTCTGAATTTCTAGTGATAATGTCTAGATGGCGTGATTACTTGTTAAAATCATTCTTTTTATTCCTGTTGATGGTTTGTCTTTGTGTGCTTTTGAGCAATCATTGTGATGATTTTTTTGAAATGGAGATTGTTAACAATAAAGAGACAAAACCACTTATATTTCTAAGTAAGATAATATAAAATAATATATTGAGAACATGATTGAGAAATTAGGAAGAGGATGCATGCTCTTGCCATTATATTAAAAGCTCAATTTCTTCCCGTTCTATGGGAGGGGAAGTGAGCAGGTGATGGATTGCTGTTGGGTGTTCTTTCATTGATCCTTTGTCACATTAGCTTCTTCATGTGATAAAAGTTGGAGCTGATAATTCTTAACACTGTATGAGGTAACTGCACATACTTTTTGTTTTCGCTATGTGAAGTTGTGGGCTACCTGATGCCTAGTCTTCATGTGCGTGGTAGTTCATCAGTTACAGCTTTTGCTTACTGCTTTATTTTGGGTGTTGTACAGACGAAAAAGTCGTTCTATATCCCCTAGGCGCCATCGGAGCCGATCTGTTACTCCTAAGCGACGTTCTCCAACACCAAAACGTTACAAAAGACAAAAGAGTAGGAGCTCTTCTCCATCTCCTGCAAAAAGATCTCCTGCCACAACGCTTGAGGCAGCTAATCAGAGGAATGGAGAAAAACTAAGAAGAGAAGAGGAAGAGCGGAAAAGGTAAATCAACTAAAACAAAAATTGATTGGAATGGATGTTATGTTCAAATTAAGGTTTTGTGTTCTCAAATGCCATTCTAGTGTAATGTGGAAGTGCTTGATTATTAGTCTTAAAAGTGCAACAGGTTTTATGGCACTCACAGGCTTCGCTTAAGGAAGATAAGCTATAATTCGACTTGTTCATATTTGATCCTCTGGCACAAATATTCGTATTATCTCGATTTGATGAGTTCTGAGAGTCATTTACATGGATCGTGATTGAGTTAGAGATATATATGCATAAGTATAGCTTAGTGAAGGTTTGTTTGTGTCTATGGTGATGTAAAAATATCCTTCACGAAATTTACCCTTGGCGTTGGGAGGAGGGAAAACGGAAACAGTCTCAACAATTTTTCTCGGACTTGGAATAAAATTTAGCTTCTTTTTCTATTCAAGATTGAAGACATCAAGATATGAGAAAGTCCAGGTGATATTTACGGTTCTGAATCTGCTGTGGGCGTCCTCTAACTATTAACTATATTTGCTACCAGGCGACAGCGGGAAGCAGAAGTGAAGCTAATAGAGGAAGAAACTATGAAACGGATTGAAGAAGCTATTAGAAAAAAGGTTGAAGAAGGCTTACAATCAGAGAAAATCAAAATGGAAATTCTAACACTGTTGGAGGAAGGACGGAAGAGACTTAATCAAGAAGTCGCTGCTCAACTTGAGAAGGAGAAGGAAGCTTCTCTTATCGAGGCTAAAGAAAAAGAGGTAATGATCCATAATAATATCTTCTCAATTCTAAGTTTTTTTTATTAGTTTTCTAGGTGGAAACTGTCTGGCATCTCTTCACTTAATTAAAATTTTGATGCTCTTGCCAAATTCCTTATTACACAGTGACATGGTTTGTCATTCGAAAAGAACCATGCTCTTGGCGTTTATCAATAAGTTCGAATTGGTTATTAAATCGCTATTATGAATCTGCCTATCATGGAACACTGTTGAAGAAAGAGCCTTTTTTCAGGGCGTTATGCGGTGTTTGTCGCAGGAAAGAGAGCAACAAGAGAGAGACGAGATGGAGAGAATAGAGGAGGTGAACCGTCAGAAAGTGGACGAAGCTCAAAGAAAAGAAGCAATGGAGAGGCAAAGGAAGGAGGAGGAACGTTATCGGGAGCTCGAGGAGCTGCAACGACAGAAGGAAGAAGCAATGCGAAGGAAGAAAGCAGAAGAGGAAGAAGAACGTCTGAAACAGATGAAACTGTTGGGTAAAAACAAATCACGCCCTAAGTTGTCTTTTGCCTTAAGCTCCAAGTGAATGGATGAAGAAAAATGGAAATTATTTTGCTGTAATGATATGCATCTTCTTCTTCGAAAAAAGCATCTTTACGATTATTATTATTATTACGCTTCTGGCATCTCGTTTGTATCTTAGGTAATATTTACCGAGTTTGATTCTTCTGAATAGTCTATGTTTCTGAACATCTGACCGGATTGGTTAACCGACCGGTATAAAAACCATGATCCATTCCGGTTTGTGTTTCATCATCAAAACCATACACTGGATTTTCCATAGATCTTGCAATTGAAGCATCATCCATAGGGCACATTACAGCAAATTTAACGAAAACAAAATAACGAAATTTTCACTGTGAGGTTTTAATAAAATGTCAATGTACATCAAGGATGTATAAAAAGCAGTGAGGAAACCAGATGATCTAAAAGGAAGACAAATGATTTGGTTGATCCTAGCTTTCTTCTGGGAAAACCTTATGTAGAAAATCGACAAAGCGTTTAGAGTAAATGGTGGGTTCGGTGACAGATATTGTCATCGGATCATACTGCAAAGACTTGCATTTATGCTCCACTTTCTTCTTGGTGTTATATTCCTGCAGAATATCTATAATCCCCATGTACACAACCACGTCGTATACTTCAAAGAGCTCAATTGTCGCTGACTTTTCCTTGTCCTCAATAAGCTTATGATGAGCTTGAGCCGGCATGTTCACTCCTAATTGTACCCGCAACCTAAAACAATAGATGCAATGGCATTGTTCAGCTATAAAAGCACATGACAAATGAATAGAGCGAGAAAGGAAAACCTTGCAGTTCCGGGAAGAATAAGATCAACTTCCTGCTCGCCAACGGAAAATGCTCTGAGTGTGCTTCCTCTGATGTGAGGACCCGGGGCAGTATTCACGGAATTGGGTTCGTGAGTCACCAATAGCAATCCTTTTGGAGGAATGGAGAGTTCCTGAGTCAGACCAACTGAAATACAAATATGAAACGCCTTCATTGCTCGGTTCTCTAACAATCTTCTATAATATGAAAAAAGTTTATATGATGCACGAAGGATATCCTCTGACACCTACCGTCTACAGAAGAAACGCTCTCTTGATCTGACATTGCGTTAGGAGGCCCAAGTATATCATTAAGCTGCTCGGGAGCTCTAAAATGTACTCCCAGTAAAAGACTGTAGTCAATGATGTGCAGAGATTCCAAGAAGGAGCAGTCTAAGTAAATTTGCCTGCCATGTTAAAGCTGCTTAGGAGATTTATGTAGAAAATAGCCATGTCACATAAAGCTAGAGGATCCCTTTAGCTGAGTATAGTATATATATAAAGAAAAAATGTATTGCACTCACTTGAAGAGGGCCTCCCGTAACAGCTTGTCCATATGAAATTCATAAGCTAGATCAAGATCTTTCAAGGTGGTCTTCTCTTGGATTTTAATCTTTTCAGTAAATCTCCCTTGAGTTGACCCCTTAAGATCATAACGACGATGAATTTTCAATTCTGTGCAAAACATATTCCCCATGACCACAAAGCGTACCTATCAAAAGAGCACAAATCTCATGCTAAAAAAAAAATGGAAACACAAGGGAATTTAAGCTATAAAAGTGGCCAGAGAAGTTCTTACCTTTTTCCCCCACTTGAGTGTTATTCTGTGAACCCCAAAGAATTTGGTTATAAGTGTGTTTTCATGGTCCCCTACATGTTTATAGTACCTAGGCAACATTCTGAGTAGAACCTAGAAAGCAAAAAAGCTTGATGATTTTAGTTATTAAGTTTCTGTAATATTGACATTTGGAATATTGTTAACTCCAAACTAAAGAGTTAGCAATATACTAAGAAACATTTCTGTGACATATTAAGAAAGGGCTTACAATACCACCCTAAGCCAATCAATATTATGAGTAACGACGAGCAAGAATCAAATCGTGTCTTTGTTTAGTTAGTTCAAACCTTCAACTCAGATTTTTTTAATGTCTTGATCACAAATCTGTCGTCGTGGGAGAGGTAGAAGATACTGCCACTTTTCCCGGGGGAACAAATTTCTGTCAGGCCATCATCACCACAAATAGACATCATGTACTCTGCAGCGTCTAACTTGAACATCTCCCTCAAATTCCTGAAACATTTCATTGGAAAACAGGCACATAATATCAATTTAAACAACAAAACAATCATTTATTTCATAATTGTTCGATCATTAAGAAAGATACTTTATCTGATCAAAGAGGAACAACAGAGAGATAAGGCAAGTTCATAATTTTTTACACTTTGATAGATTATTTACTCTGAATGTAAACTTCTTTGGTATCAGCCTGAAGAAAACTGTTTTACCTGAAAACCATAGGACAGTAGTCTTTCCAAGAGAAGTCGATAGATTTGTGTGGAGGCGTAAAATTGGAGCCGTTTCTAGGGAAGAACATCATTGTTCTGGCCTTCCTACCGAAGTCAGAAGAACGTACTTCTCGCCTAGGCACTGGTGTAATTTTTCCAACAGTATACCTGTGAACTTAAAAAAGGTTGTAATTATGTTAGAGGAATAACTAATTATAATGCAATCTTAGAGAAGTATGCAGAGGATGTTGAAAAATAAAAATTTCTTAAAGGGTGTTGATTTAGTTTACCTGATACCAAGTTGGAGATTTAGCATTAGATAATAATTACGTTCCTCCTTTAGAAAGGTCATTAAAGTCCTAGCCCTGCCTTCTTTAGGAAGATTTGGAGGTCTAATTTTGTGTGACTTGTCAGCAGAACTCGTAATAGTTTCTCTAATCAGAACTCCTTGCATGTATTCCCTTTCATAAGCGATACGGTTCTTGTCTAGTCCCTCGCTTTGGCCTGAGCCAGAAGACCGTGCCGACTTAGATGACGGGCCATGACATGTAAAGTCTCCATCAGAGGTCCTCCAATTCTCATCTGGAAACCTATCCGATATTCTACCCGAATTTTTGGTTGTTCCACTAGCTGAAGTTTTGACGGAAAGGCTCCGCGTCACAGTGCTCAAATTCCTTAGCTCCTCAACATTTACTGACGAACTACGAGAAAGTAGAAACTTTCCAGTGTCATCACATTCAAGAGAGCGACACCACTTCTTTAGAGATGGATGTTTACTTCCAGCAGGATAAAAGACTCCTTTCCCGTCTTTAAGGCCACGAGACCAGGTTCCAAGATATAAACATCCATCATCAAACTTGTAAACTCCATAGCCATGTCTAGACCCATTCAACCAAAAGCCGTCGAAAAGATCACCATTTGCCCATCTCATAACCCCTCTCCCACACATTATACCCTTTTTCCAGTTCCCAATGTACCTATTTCCGTTGGTCCAAGAATAACTACCACGCCCGTCTTGTAATCCTTCTTTCCAGGAACCATCATATAGATCTGAGTTACAATACTGTTTACTCCCAAGACCATGCCTTACATTCATTCTCCAGGCTCCACTATAAACAGATTCATCAGGTGAAGTCATGGTGCCAACACCATGAAGGTATCCACCAGAGAAATCTCCCTCATATTTGGCTCCAGATGACCACATAAGCTCTCCTTTACCAGAGATTTTCCCTTCATCCCAATCTCCCTCGTAGATAGTTCCATCTGACCATGCATACTTTCCCTTCCCATGAGGAAGTAATCCTTTAACTTCACCGGAATAAAAATCACCATTTGAGAATTCTCTATCTCCAGGCCTGAGGACACTATAGACAAAGTATAATATTGATCTTAGCAAGCTAGGAAGTTTAGAAATAGGTCAAATACTGAAATTGATTTGTTAAAAACAGAACACACCTCGTATCCAAGGAACAAGCCATGCTTATAGTTATAGTGATCCTAGAACATTGGTTTGCGCCTTACGTATGATGTTTTTGCCTGTCTTCTTGAGCACATGGTCCACTTTTCTGCATAAGCTAAGAAAAAAATGAAGATCAAATATTCAATCTAAAGATCGATCACCATGCTTCAACTCAAGTCATCACAAATCCAGATTCTGAATCAAAAAAAAATCCAGACAAGTGATAGGAGTAAATAACAGAACTTCTAGAGATCATATCCCTCTGAAACCACCATTTTCACTGAAAAATTAGCCTAAACTTGGGAATTTTAGATTCAAGCTATAGAAATTGCCCAGATGATAAATATTCTCAGTCAGACAGCAAAACCATTCCAATTCATTAGCAGACTGGAAACAGAGAACTAATCTCTGAATAATACACAGCAGTAAGAATCTCGAGCTCGAATCTCAGGAAATGACAATTTCAGAGATTTTTGTGAATAGAAACAAAATCAAAGACAACCGAATCCGCGCGGATTACTGACCTTGTAAAATCTAAGAGGAGAGAAGAAGAAAACCCATGGCCATGGATTGAGCAAGAGCTGATTTGAGGTTCGTGAAGCTTAAGCTTTTCTGAGAATTTATTCTTTGTTTTGTAAACAATACAATATTTCTGACTGTTGCCCATGCACCAAGTTCCCATTCAAACACCTTTCTTTTTTAGCGAATTTATGCCACTTTTTTTCTTCTTCTTCACTTATAAATATTTTATTAATATAATTGACTGGTTCACAATAATATTGGCACATGTTTTAAGAAAATTATAGCAAGTTTTTTTTTTTTTTTTTTTTTTTTGGGTCTTAACACCAAACAATAAATGCTAGTATATCATTCACTTAAATTGACAATAAATATGCCCAAAATATTGTTAATAAAATGGAAAGGACAAAACTAACAGCAATACAAAAATGTAGGGAGTTAACCAAAAAACACAAAATGTAAGGTATATGCTATTGCAACGTATACAACCTAACAAGCGTACATTTTCGGATTTGAATCCAGGTTATCACTTTTTTTATCGTCTACAAGCGTACATTTTCACATTCTTTAGCAGGAAAAAAATATAATATACGCATATTCTTAAATTTAAAGATATAATATATATATATAACTCTATAATATTATATTATTGATTAAAGATATACGCACATTCTTAAATTTAAAAAATATATATTAAAAATATAATATACGCACATTCTTAAATTTAAAATATTAAAAATATAATATACGCACATTCTTAAATTTAAAGATATAATCTATATATATATATCTCTATA
>PKML01053358.1:44515-84020 GCA_002933935.1 Eutrema yunnanense | reverse complement strand
ATCGCTATTGAGGGAGAAGATGGTGGAAGGAGCGTCTAGAAAGTTTGTGGTCATAGTCGACGAATCCAAGCTCGTTAAGCATATTGGGGCAAGCGGCCTCGCCGTTCCCGTGGAGGTCGTGCCGTTTTGCTGCAATTTCACGAGGGGGAAACTGGAAGAGCTTTTCCGAGAAGCGAAATGCAAAGCGAAGCTTAGGGTGAAGATCGGGTCTAGCGGCGGCAAGACGGCGGCTGTGACGGATAACGAGAATTACGTTGTGGATCTGTACTTGGAGAGAGACATCGGAGATTTAGAGGCGGGGAGCGAGGCTATACTGAGGTTGCCCGGAGTGGTGGAACACGGGATGTTCCTGGGGATAGCGACCAGATAGATCGGGAGAGAAATCGATTTCGAAGATGCGATGGCGATAGATCGGGAGAGAAGGTGAGTATTTGCTATTTGGTGGTGATGAGTCTCGGAAAAATTATGAAAATACGACGACACAGATGAGAGAGAAGCTAGAGATTTTTTTTTTTGTTTATAATGGAATTGTTTGGGGATAAAATATATGAGTTTAGTTGGGTCTTTGGATTTGGGTAAGATGGGTGGGTAAATTGTGGTTGAGTTGGTAATATTGTAGATATAAGAAGAGAAACAAGGTATTTCCATCATTTTTGGTATTAAAACAAAATCAAAATGAAATTAATTATTAGAAGGGTGGCATCCAGAACAAACTTCACAAAAAAAATGGTTTTCCAGCAATTGTTCCAAGTAAGATAGTATACTGCCTCGCTCGGATAAAAATGGAGACGCCAATTCTGGGGCTTGAGCTTCGGTGTCCTCATCACTTCAGCACTAACTCTCGTCCCTCTTCGTCTCTCTCCCTTCCCTCCGTCTCCGTACGTATTCTCACGGCGGCACCGGCTACGTCGGCACCGGCTACGTCGGCGGCCGCGGTATCTACCGTCGTGGAATCACCGGCGATTCGTTCGAAGCGTCATTCCAAATCCTACCTGACGAGGAAATCCGCCATCTATGAAGTCCAACGCTCCCCGGATTTCTTCTCCTCTCTGCAGAGGTTTTCCATTTATCGCAGCTCAACAACTTCTTCGTCTTCTCTTGACATTTCTAGCTTCTCAATTATATTACTGTCCTCTCTGCAGGTTAGCAGGAGTTTTGAAGGTACAAGACTTGAATGTGATATTGCGTGATTTTGGAATCTCTGGACGGTGGCAGGATCTTATTCAGGTTTTGTTGATTTTAAGTTTCTTTAAACATGTCAAAGATGAGCATAACCAATGCATTTCATGTTCGCAGCTCTTTGATTGGATGCAGCAACATGGAAATATTAGTGTTTCAACTTACAGCAGCTGCATAAAGTTTGTGGGGGCAAAAAGTGTCTCCAAGGCTCTAGAAATATACCAAACCATTCCAGACGACTCAACCAAAATCAATGTCTATATTTGTAACTCCATTCTTAGTTGTCTGGTCAAGAATGGGAAGCTTGAAAGCTGCATCAAGTTGTTTGATCAGATGAAGCGCGATGGTCTAAACCCAGATGTGATTACGTATAATACGGTATGCAACCTCAAGTTTTCAACTACGTCTGTAAATGACAAAATAGTCTGCATATTTTCTTCCCTTGAAGCTTAAAAAGATTCCCCCTTTCACCTGTGATTTAGATCCTTTAGCTGATTGAGACGTACTGAAACGTTTCTTTCACAGGTGAAAGAACGAGGACTGTATATGTAGCGTCTTGTTTTGCTTAGCTTCTATAATATATCTTCTCTTTGATGTCTTAGCTGCTTGCAGGTTGCATCAAGGTAAAAAATGGATACTCTAAGGCGATGGAACTCGTTGGAGAGCTGCCACATAACGGAATACAGATGGATGGTGTGATGTATGGGACTGTCTTAGCCGTTTGTGCTTCAAATGGTCGATGTGAAGAAGCTGAAAGCTTTATCCAGCAGATGAAAGTTAAAGGTCATTCACCGAACATATATCATTACAGCTCCTTGCTCAATTCTTATTCTTGGAAAGGAGATTACAAGAAAGCTGATGAGCTGATGGCTGAGATGAAATCAGTAGGATTAGTGCCAAACAAGGTTTGTTCTTGTCAGTATTTTTTATATGACTTCTCATGCAACCATATGATTCATTTTTCTTGTTATTATATGAGAAATTTGTTCTCTCATTATTTTGATTCCCTCTCGCTTGTATAACACTAGCTGCAAATATTGGCAGGTGATGATGACAACTTTACTCAAGGTTTATATTAGAGGAGGTTTGTTTGAAAGATCAAGAGAATTACTTTCTGAACTTGAATCTGCAGGCTATGCCGAGAACGAGGTAGTTAAGCAATACTAATTTTCAGCAAAGCTCTCTGTACATACTCTAGGAAAGAGCAATATAAACCTGGCTGCAAATTTGTAATTTGTGCAAAATGTTGAGCGGAGTAAACAGCAATAATATTTATCATGTTGTGACGATCAATGGACAATTATTGGTTTACTACCTTGGGATAACTATAAGTGATGCTCATATAATGCTCATCTTTAGCCTGCAATTATCTTATGGTCAAAAAAATTATTTTCTTCTCTAGATGCCATATTGTATGCTGATGGATGGTCTTTCAAAGGCGGGAAAGTTAGAAGAAGCGAGGTCAATCTTTGATGATATGAAAGGGAAAGGTGTTAAATCTGGTATGTTTTTTTAACTAATGATTAGTTATCAAGTTAGCTTTCATATTTCATTCTTGACTCTTCCATCGGTTGCTGCTTTAATTTCTGGGATATATTCCACTACAGGATAGGGTCGGTAAAGTTTTGCACTATATGCTGCGCCACTCTTGGGATAACGTTAAGTCTATTCAGGATTGTTCTTGGATGGAAAAAGTTGTTCTGCCCTTGAGGACTTATCTCTTATGAGTTTAAAATTAGCAAAACTTTGCAATTTGCTACAATTTGGGGTGTCCTAGGGATTAGAGCTTTTCTCAGATTTGTCAGAACCTAATAGAGGACGATAAGAAGGATTTGGTTCCCTCCGTCCGAATCACTACACATTTTAAGCACAGGAAGTTTTAAGAATCGTACAGCTTCTTTCTCTGTTTTACTAGAGAATGATTTCAGTTTCCCGTTTTCAGATGGCTTTGCAAACAGCATCATGATATCTGCTTTATGTCGAAGTAAGCGTTTCGAGGAGGCAAAACAACTGGCAAGGGACTCTGAATCCAGTTATGAAAAATGCGACTTAGTTATGTTAAACACAATGCTCTGTGCCTACTGCAGAGCAGGAGAAATGGAAAGTGTTATGCGAGTGATGAAGAAGATGGATGAGCAAGCCGTTAGTCCTGACTATAATACTTTCCATATCTTGATCAAATATTTCATCAAGGAGAAATTGCACCTACTTGCGTACCAAACCTTACTTGACATGCACAGTAAAGGCAACCGGCTTGAGGAGGTAACTAGCATCAATGCATTTCGGCCAAACCTTTTTTAATCAAAATGTTGCGTCTTTCACAACTTTGTTGAAATTTGTAGGAACTTTGTTCCTCCTTGATTTACCATCTCGGTAAAATTCGAGCTCATTCAGAAGCATTCTCAGTCTACAATATGCTACGATACAGCAAAAGAACCATCTGCAAAGATCTGCATGAGAAAATTCTTCACACTCTAATCCAAGGGAAACTCCTTAAAGACGCATACGTTGTAGTGAAGGTTTGAAATCACTCTCTTAGGAAACCTTTGAATTCCATATTCGAAGTTGTGATCATGTCTCTTTATTAAAAAGAATCGATTCAATACATTTCTTATGTACCCATAGGGACTATATTGGAAGGATCAATCTTTTTGGTTTTGGATCTTCCAAATGATCCCCGCTGGAGAGATCTGGACCCAATTTTTCTGATTAATTTGATCAAAATTCTGTACCAGGACAATGCAAAGATGATCTCACAGCCTAGTTTGAAGAGATTTGGCAGAGCTTTCATGTTTTCCGGGAATGTTAATTTAGTGAACGATGTTCTGAAGGTCTTGCATGGTTCTGGCCACAAAATCGATCAGGTAAATAACCAACCGGGAACAATTTAAAGCTATCTAACGTTTTGCTTGGATATAATTTACATTACAGTTGAGTTATCCTAGGAATCACGAAAAAGAACTTTTGTGCTTTGATCATACTGCTGTATCTCATTTTTCTCTGTCTGTGTTCTTTTGTTTTCAGGTTCAGTTTGAGATTGCGATATCTCGATACATTTCACAGCCCGATAAAAAGGAATTGCTTCTTCAACTTCTACAATGGATGCCTGGTCAAGGATACGTTGTTGACTCCTCGACAAGAAACCTCATTCTCAAAAACTCTAATTTGTTTGGTCGGCAACTCATCGCTGAGATCTTGTCTAAGCATCATATAGCATCAAGGACGATGATAAAATCTCGATCGGCGCCGAAATTTAGAGGCCCGAGGTAAATAAGAATGTAATTTTTTCTTTCTTTCTGTCCCTCTTATAATGTAATAGATGTATGTATTTTGTTTCACGAAATAGATGAGATAGCCAAACTGTTGTAATATTTTTATTTTTTTAGGGAGATTTTGATAAATACCCCAAAATTTATAGAAAAAATTGAAAAGTATACTGAATTTTTAAACAATATTTAATTGTAAAAACACCAAAAATACCCTTATATATTAGTTAACTAATTATTATTGTTTATAAAATAATTGCCAGAATAGTGTATAATCGTTAAAAGCCAACACCAAAAATATTTAATTGAAAAGTACTATTTTATCAAAATTTTCAATCTTTGTACTATTCTAGCAATTTTGTTGTCATTTTGTATGTTTTGGACCATTACCACTTTATTTTAACCATTGACTTAATTTTTCAACGCGTCAACTTATTTCGCATCCTAAATTTATATTGTTTGATTGTAAAAAAAAAACTACAAAGTTCATTTTTTTATTAACTAACAGTATTTGGTAAAATAATATAATAAAATGAAAATATATTTTTAGTTATTATTAGAGTATAGGATCAAATTATGTCGTTGATCCACTATAACTGTTCAAATATTTCCAGTTTTCGACAAAACTGTGAATTGTTGACAAAAAAAAGAAAAGAAAAAAGACGACACTGAAACAAGTAAAGCTGAATCGAAACCAAAAACGTTCATCTGAGAATGATTTTCGAAGATCGAAAGTCAGAGACAATCGAACTGAGCAAAAACTATACAAGAAAAATTGATCCCAGACTATAATCCGATCGAAAATCATTACTCAGATTTCGGTTTCCATGCAGATTGGTTAAAGCATACCGAATCGGGTACCACTACTTAGAGAGATCATTGAAGAATTAAACATCTGCAATATAAGTTTACAATCGAGTAGGCCATACAAGTTTACAAAAAAAAGTGCAGCAAAAATTCTCTTTACAATTAAAATTTCACAGTGGTCATAGTTTCACCAAGGTAGTACTCTTCCCTCTGGTCGTATCTCCGACCCATCTTCGTCTTCAAAATCAAAATCAAGCTTCTCCATGACCATACCTACTCCATACCCATCTACATTTTCACCTCGACAAACCTCATTGCTTTTGTTTCTCACTGTTTTTTTGCAGGCCTGGGTTGAGCTCTCTGCGAAATCATCATCCCCGGCTACATTCGGACTAATGTTCTCGTCTCTTCTCCTCTTCCCTGAATCCGGACTGTCATTACTAATGATGGAGTCTTTCTTATTGGTTCCATAGTACTCAATGACCGTTGACTCTATTGTTTCCAACAATCGATCACCGTACTTGCTTACTTTGGCCCTGAAAGAAAGTTTATAAGATGCACACCATCATCAATGTGTTTTTCTCCATTGCTTTGGTGATGATTACGACTACAGGTTTTGATTGCTAAAATAACTTACTTCCCAAGGCCACTTATCTCGAGGAGTTCCTCTTTGGTTCTCGGAATTTTCATACTTATCTGCTGAAGCGTTGCATTGCTGCCACCACAAACAGAATGATTTTGTGGGGATACGAATCAAATTGACC
This sequence comes from Eutrema yunnanense, assembly GCA_002933935.1. Taxonomy (NCBI): domain Eukaryota; kingdom Viridiplantae; phylum Streptophyta; class Magnoliopsida; order Brassicales; family Brassicaceae; genus Eutrema; species Eutrema yunnanense. Next base: position 78,004 of record PKML01053358.1, on the reverse strand, counting down.
ATGATCAAGTAAAGAACTTGGAAGATCATGGCAAATGAGAAGTGAAATGGTTTTTAGGACTTACCCGAATATATGATATGCCATGACACCGTCAGGGGCTTCTTTGAGAAGAAGCGTACGAAGCTTCCTCAAGGCTGTGTACATGTTGGCGGAGAGTTTCTAAAGAAAAAGATCAATGAACCAACCTCTCAGCTATTCAAAAAGTGGTAGATTAACCTCAACAGGAAATAGGAGATTAATTAGAAAGTGATATACCACATCTCCTGGAGGAGCATCTGCTGATGTTAACGGACCTTTTGCTGGGGTTGCTGCGGGTTTACTCGGCTTTGATACTTTTACAGAAGAAGGGAATCTGCAATTGAACATGGAAGTCTTAGCTAAAGTTATCTTTAACAAGCCCGATAACACATCAATCATAGCTAATTGCAATGATTTGCTTGAACCTAGTTCATGTGAACCTTAAAAGTTAAAAGAAAGATATATCTCAAGCACAAAGTCAAACCTCATCATTATAGTCTGGCTTCCAGAAAAGAGTGATGCAGCCTTTAATTTATTCACCTAGATGCAGATAGGTAAATAGACGTTAGGTGTGTAACAGCTTCAAGAATGGATGTTATTTGCACACACAGAACCAGGGTTCCATTTTCGCGTACTCTCATCCTTAATCATCAATGAGGGAGAAGCGAAGTGGAAAATATCACAACAAAGTACCTTGAGCAACGATGACACAGTTCCATACATATCACTTTTCCTAACATCTTCCACAAGAATGTCCTCTGTTACGAGATAGTGCACAATACGAGAGACTTCAATTTTCGATAAATGTTTTCCAGCTCCATGGAGCTGCAAAGTCTCATGTCTGTGTTTCTTGACCTAGATGCAGAGAAGACAGTTATAATTTCAAGAGATCGAGCCACACTGATTGGATTGCTGGGATTGATAAGCCAAGGCTTTAATTAACAATTAGTAACAAGTACAAAAAAGGGACCATGGTTTATGAGGCGTAACGTGTTTTAGGTTTTAGCAGAATCTGAAAGAAAAACGGAATATATGGATATAAAATATTCCTAAAGCTTGAAAGAGATGCAGATTATTCTTATTTGTGCATACCATTTGGTTTAAGGAGCCTCTGTAGACTTCAAGAATATGAGATGAAGAAAACCTTTCTCCTGTTTGCTTCACCAGTTCAACCTGTGCAAGTCGCAGAAAATCACTTGTGACCACATCCACATCCAACACGTGAGATATACATGATGAACTTTAAACAATTCCTATACCAGTTGCCTTGTAATCAAGGTGACATCTTTGTCAATCAAACTCTGGCTACTGCAACAATTATCACACGTCTTTTTGCAGTTTGTGGAGTCAAATTTTTCCCCAAAATGGACTAGTTGTAAGTAACGTCGGCAGTCCACCTCATTTTCACAGTATCTAACCTGAAGCAATAAAAATTTGGAGAAATATCTCAGCAAGTATAACTTCGAAAGCAAATAACAGGAATCTTCATGTTATGTACCATGCGGAGAAGGTTTTCAGTATTCGTTTCAAGTATCCTCCCTGAACTTGCTACACGATTATAACCAGTTGCCATGGGGCTTTGGTCAACTCCTCCTTGGCTAATCATATGCTTTACTCGTATCTGAAATAATATTGTGTATCATAAACATGACCATGAGAAGAAAGATGAAAGAAATTCATCGTTCCAGACTAACAATGCGGAGATAAGAACCGAAAAAATACAATTTGTTAGTATAAATGCAACTTACATAGTCGCCATAACCGTAATACAAAACACAAGATGACCGCTGGCCATCCCTGCCAGCACGACCGCATTCCTTGGATTTTTAAATATATAGCTTATGTGAGTTTCTAGAAGAAATACCAGTATCTAGCTTTATGTGCAGTCAATTGAATAAGATTTTCATGATTGATTGTACAATTAAATACCTGATGATAGCCTTCTATAGACTTCGGGAGCGAGTGATGAATAACAAAGCGGACATCAGGCTTGTTAATTCCTGGAATGTGAAATGTTAATCGGCAGGAACATTGCATCAATTAAAACAACATTAGCAAAAACCAGTACCCATTCCAAAGGCCACAGTAGCACATATTATATTGATTTCATCCTTGCTCCATTGTTTCTGTACTAAGGCACGTTGAGCAGGCTCAATACTGCCATGGTAGAATGCTGCTTTATGACCAAACTCCTGAAAATAGTATCCAATTCAACATTTAAACATGACATTTGTGGTATGCACAGGACATGATAAAGCTTCAATATACAAATGACCAACCTTCAACCTTTCAGCGACTTTCTCGCAGTCCATTCTTGAAAGACAATATACAATTCCACATTCATCAAAATGGTTGTCCTTGATGAATTTGTCAATATCTTCCAGACACTTTTTTGTCTTGGGAACAACGGAATACCTGCAAACTTCTTGGTAAGCCACATTCTGGAATATATATATGGTTTTAGGTAGTTTTACTTTACCATAGATTTGGGCGATTAAAACTTTGCCGGAACACAACACAGTTTACAAGACCAAGGGCTTGTACAACGTCTTCTTTCACACTGGCTGTTGCAGTAGCTGTTAAAGCTAGCACGGGAATGTTGGGAAACTTCTGCTTCAGAATACCAAGACTCTGCATATTCCACAATATTTTTTTGTGGGTTAAAAAGGAAGATTATGTTTCTCGAAAAAGTAAGAGAAGTGCTTGTTTGAAGCCTTTGATGGCCTAACCTGGTAGTCTGGTCGAAAATCATGTCCCCATTGGCTCACACAGTGAGCTTCATCAATAACAAATCGAGCTAGCAAACCACGAGAATTTAAGTTTTCTAGATGCCGCAAAAGATAATCGCTTCTGTAGTCAAGAAAGAGATACTTCTTAGCTCCGGATTAACAGTAATATCATTCAGTGTTGCAAGCCTTAGATAGCTTGTCCACGACATGCTACTAACCAATCTAGGATTAAAAGAAACCTCTGGTAGTACTGCATATATCCTAGGCCACAATATATCCTACCCGAGGCTAGTAAAAGAGGAATACTGAACAAATTAAAAAAAACAGAAAGAGAGTTTTTGTATAAAAAAAATAACTCACTGTGCCACTTTTTCGGGCGTGACATATAGTAATTTGTACTTAGAATGCTCGGAACTAAGCTCCTGAAAGATCTTTAGTTGTTCAGCCCATTCCATGCCGGCACTTAGGGAAGCAGCGGGTATATTGGCCTGTAACCATTATTCGAAAATCAAAGTGTGAAATGGAACGGATCCTCTATGAGAATAATTTTTCAATAGAACAGAAGATACAAATAGAATCTCTGGGCGTTGCTGAAGTGTTCACCTGCAATAGGTTCATTATTTGGTCTTGAATAAGTGACACAAGTGGAGAAATGACTAATGTTATTCCTTTACAGATCAGAGCGGGGAGCTGCAAACGAAAGATGTTAGAAAATAGTTTGGAGAACGCAACTTGAAACTTTCATATCTTTTGCGTATGATGTAAACAATATCTCATTGGAAAACAAGAAATAGATTGAAGAATCAGAGATGAAATTAAAGAAGTAATGGATTGAGTATAGTGACCTGATACGTCAAACTCTTCCCTCCTCCAGTTGGCATCAAAACAAAAACATCAGAGCCACTCATTGTAGCATTGATGATTTCTCTCTGGTTAGGTCGAAACGAGTGATTTCCAAACACTTTTTTGTTACTAACCTGAACGTTGTAAGTAAACACATGAGCACATGGAATGAAAGTGAACAAAGAAAACAGAAACTCAGCTAAGCACCTCCAATTTTTTCGTCCAAGGAAAATCACTACTGCTCCACTTTTTGTCGTTTGAACCTTCAGTGTACGTCACGTCAATAATTCTCGGAACATATTGTTCCCTCTCTACAGGAGCAGATGAAAGACCATACCTATCTACAGAAAATGAAGAATCTCTTGGTATGTTCCAGCTATCACATGCATATCTGCCTTGCTCACTAAGATGTGCTTGAAAATCAGTTTGTGGATGATCCATTTTTCGATTTGTTGATTTAGGTGTTTCATACTGGAAAGTAGGAGTAGGTGTAGATGACAAAGACTGAGATTTTTGCCTTTCTTTATCTCGGATATGGTTCTCGAGCTGTTGAATTTGCTTCTTCAGCTGTAACCTAGCAAACAACACAAGTTGTGATACATTAGAAACTAACCAAAGGTCAAGGCATACTCACAGTTGTGATACCCTTACTCAGACTCAAGAAACAGATGCAGTCTCTATTATTTCTTTAAGCCTAACCTCTTTTCGCTGTATTATTATTTATTCCCGATAAATTTTGCTGGGTAATATACTACAGCCTCCAAAAGGGAGCTAAACTATTACTCTGATAGAGAAAGGCAATTTTAGCAGCCAAGAAAACGGTAACAAAATTGATTGGGATATAGACCTCTCTTGACGAAGCTGTGCAACACGATCAGGACTCAGACCAGTATCATCGTCAAGGAGTTCGTTTGATATTGCAATCAACACGTTCTTCATTTGTTCCAAATGGGTTGAAGCTTCTGGACAAAGTCCTAGCTGAGTAGATACCAAAATCAAACAAAATGAGAAAAACCAATAGGTTTCAAACCTCATAAAAAAAAGAAAGAGAAAAGCAGTAGTCATACCTTTATTCCATGACTACAGTTGAAACATAATTCAGGAGGCAGACAACATTCTTCTTCTCTTCTGGAAGCACTTCTATCCACAGGTGGATTTCTTAATGGAAAATTAGATACTGATGGTTGAGGAGTACTTCTTGATTGAGAGTGTTCCATCACAATTTGGTCGAGATCAATATTCTGCATCACAAAGTGTTAACATGCTTGAGTTGACGTATTTTCACCACAAAGCCCTTTTCTGCGTAAGCATCTACATGGCAAGATATAACTAGTTTTGATCTTTGCTGTCATCGAAATATGCTACAATTTACAGATACATATACCAGATTCAAAAATTCGTCTTCTTCAAATGGAGTACTACATATGGAAAAACTATGTGCAACTTTAACCGGTAACATTACCATAAGTATGTCATCGTCATCAATCTCATCAAGACATGCTTCTCCATATTCCAACTGCTCAGCTGGGAATGCAGAATTTCTGAATGGTTTCACCACACCATTTAAATGCGTGCAACTGGTTTCTGATTCTCTGACCTCATCATTTACCCGTGCAAACTTTTCAGCAACTAATTTATCATCACCCGGGGCAGAGAAACTGTGAAAGTATCTTCCAGTTCCTGAAACACTCATGTGACTTTGATTTTGCCGACTGTTCGGATCTCTCTCTGTGCTACATGTAACTTTCAGAGTGGATCTCTCTCTTGCAGAATATGAGCCATTGGTGGCACCATCATCAACTGGGGGAGTAATGCCAGGTCTTAGGTAGGAATTATTTACTGAGAGACTTGAAAGAGCACGCCAAGCCTGCTAACACAGAATACCAATAACTAACTTATATGTACAGTTCAAGAAAAGAGGTCTATCTAAAAAGGGAAGGTCAACCAGAAACTAGGGAAATATAAAGAACTACAATGAGATAAATTATTTATTCAAAGAAATGGAAAGAAAATAATAACATGTAATGAAGATCCTCCTCATGACGAGGGGAATGCATCAGATAAAAATTATAACTACCACCACAATTTCCCTTACAACAGTATTACCTTCGCAATTTGCGGGTGCGCCAAAGTATGCACATTCACACTGGGAAACGCAATTGACCTAGACAGAGAAAAGGAAGCTTTTAAAAATAATTGTGAATCACTTAGTTGTAAGCAGATCCATGAAGAAGACTAAGAAAATCTCACAAAAGCTTCCCTCACTGACATATCCTTAGTAAGTACATCGAACTCAATATAATTTGGGGTAGTTTGTTAGTATGAGAGTCAACCCATACATCAGCCAAAGAGAACAAAACACGCATGGGCATAAAGATGCAAATGATGCTGGAAAAGCGAGATAATACAATGTGGCGTTAAGCTATCCTTGAAATCACTGAATTTGTTTGTCTACTTGTACTAATCCAAACAGCAGATAGTAGTGGGGCAAAGTAAAAGAAAACCAAGGAACAGTGACAGAAGACAGAGGGAGATGATTGTTCTCGAAAGAATGAACATATAGTCAAAATACCTTGCAGCCATATCTCTATTTCTTCTAGGCTTTTGACTTTCTAGACCGTAGAAGAAATTGGAGCTCAGAAACTTGGTCGCGGAGGACGGACTCTCGAGCGCCTTTGCGTGTTCTGACCAATTAGTTTGAGGACCTTTAGGTTTCTGAACTTCAGGGAGATGACTCCTGCATTTGAACAGTGAGTTACGGAGAGCAAACAGAAAGAAGAAACAGCCAGAAATTTTGGAATAAACCGGAGAGTGCAAGGAAAAGATCATCCTTGCCTTATTTGATTCGAACTAATCATCGCTTTAACATGCCGAAGAGGTTCCAGTAATTCTCTCTTCCCTTCACACCGCGCTTAATAAAACACATAGAAAGAAATTGCATTCTGATTAGTGGGTGCTAATGATATCGCAACAAGAACTGAAAGTATTGCACATTATCACTAACTATAACATAACGCAATTCACAAATTCTGGTGGTGTAATTCACAGAAATCTGCAAACTTTCCGGTTGAGAATGTCATGTAAGAACAAACCCCAGTGAGAGACAACGAATCCGCTAGATTTTAGCCACCAATTTCAGCACTTGAAAAACGATAAAATACGCTCCAAAAACAGGAAATCGACCCACTCAAAAGAAATCTCTTTACCCAAAGGCAACGAAAAACCTAATCGAAAACTAAACAGCAAGCAGTGATATTCACAGGCTCAAGAAACGCATCGATGTGAGAGAGAAAAAAAACCCTAGAACAAGAAATGAGAGCGAAAGGAAATACATTTTGGAATCAGTAGCTTCTACTCTCCGGCGAAGCAACTCGAGAAAGATTAAAGGGTCGACACCGACTGAGTTTGGATTATGCGGTTTCCTAATGGCGGGATAGCTTCCCTCTCATATTCGCAATTCCCCCAATTCACAAACGCCACAATTAAAAAAGAAAATATTATTTTGAATTTTTACCATTTCATTTTTTTTTAATCATTAGTTACATTGTTTTTTAACATTCCAATTTCCAAAAGCAATAGTTTGCATTTTCGAAAAAAAAATTCTGAGGAAAATCATCAAATAGACAAATTTAGGTTTTGGTTCTTTTGAAGACTTGTAAAAATTTGGTGTGAACTCGAATAAATTACTTAAATTATACTTGTTGTTTTCAACAAACCAACAAGAACTTTCTTTCATACACAAACCTGTGGGTCTCGCTCGATGGCAACAAGGTTCTCTGGACCCTCATTAGCCCAGCACCTATCTCTCGTATTCGCACTAAAATCCACAAAGCAGAAGAAGAAGAAAAAGAACCCCAAAAATGGTTTGGAATTCTCGTCAAAACACTAACTCCCACTTCAAGCCCAACCACCTAGAAATCCGTTGAAATCACGACAACTCCTAAACAAGACAAAACCGATTAGTAACCTGGTTTGGAGAAGATAAAGAGTATGAAATACACAAAACCTCTCCGAAAATAAAAATCTCATTTACAAGATATTTATTTGAGGTCACCATGTTCATAGACTCACAAATCGACCTCTGTTTGTTCTTCTTATACTGCAAATTTTACAAATCTCCAAAACCAAAACCAAAGCATAGTAAATGGCAAACACAACAAAAAAAAAAGACTTTTAAGTTTCAGCAAACCAACGAGAACTTCTTTCTTACACAAACAAAAACCCCAAAAAATCAACTGATATTCACTTCTCCACTTGCGTGTACTTCCTTTACAGTCTTGTCGTATTCATCTTCTTCGTCTTCCTCTTCCTCTTCCTCTTCATCCACCTCCTCCTCTTCCTCTTCCTCTTTCCCCTCTGCATCTTCCTCTCCTCCCCACCCAAAACCTCCAATGGATCTGGAAACAGGAGGAGGCGTTTTGGCCTCATCCACTATCTTCATGATCTCTTCAACGGTCTGGAGGGAGAAGGTTGGATTCTCTTTCCTGAAATATGCAGCTTGAGCTGTCTCTGTGAGTTCCCTTGGTAGGTTTTTCAGGAACCATGGGTGTTTCTTGATTTCTGCAATGGTAATCCTCTGCAGAAACAACCAGTAGCTCAAACTGTCAAATAAAACCTTTTTTTTTTGTTTTTTGAAAAACATTTAGCTCATTTGATTGACGTATACCTTGAGTGAATTGGCGACAAATATACGGGAAAGGAGATGTTTACAATCCTGGGAAATATGGACGTAGTCTGGGATCTTGTACTGAACAGCCATTATTTTCTGTATAACAAGATCACACATTGATGAATAGGATGTAGCATACTTAGCACGAGATATGCATACGCATGGCTCCAAAAGAAAAAACCTACTTGTATTGTTTTCCTGAAGTTTTTTGGGTCTTCCTGGTCTTCAAATGGGTATGCACCAACCAGCATGACATAAAGAGTCACACCACAAGACCATACATCAGCCATCTGAAAGAGGAACAAAATATTACGTATCTTAGCGACTTCCACAAAGATAATTTTCCATATTCAGAAAGAAGTAAAGAGCATGACAGTTTCATAGAAACCCATTGGATTAAGCAAGTTCATTGCAATTGTGCATGATGCCTAATTACCTTGCCATCATATTCTCTCCGAGAAAGGACCTCAGGTGCAATATATGCTGGAGTTCCAACTGTTGATTTGGGCCTAGAGTGCAGCAGAGATGACTACAAAAGAAGAATAACAAAACACTTGACAATGCTTTTACGACAATGGGGAAGAACAAAAGAGGATCTCATAGACACGGTGAGAACATTGATGTTTTATAAAGTGCCAGACCTTGGAATAACCAAAATCACAGATTTTCAGACGTGGAGCAGGACTTCCATCGAGGAGCGTATTCTCGAGCTTCAGATCTCTATGGCATATTTGCTGCGACAAAAATGGATACAAGGTGACCACATGATGGATAAACAAAACGATTTCAAACATCTAAGGGGTTAATAATCCTGCTTAAGTCGCTTCTCTGCCTTACCATGGCATGGCAATAGCTAACACCGGATATAAGCTGCTGGAAGAAGTATCTCGCCTGGAGAAAACAAAAAGGATTAGAAAGAAGGCATGGGTCTCATCATCAAAGCAGCAGCTATAGACGATGTAACAAAATATCTTAAAATGGCAAGCTAACCTCATCCTCACTAAACCTTCCAGCACTGCAAATACGTTCAAATAGTTCACCACCAGCAGCATATTCCATGGCAATGGCAAGATGGGTCGGAGTCAAGACCACCTGTAAAATCCATAAACCCCCAGGCATCATGTATGGAAGACGAAAGCTATGAGATTTAGTAAAGCGTCAACTTGAGTAGAACATTTTCATCATAGCAAGAACACAAGCCGATGTCCAGCAGTAAGAAATTCACTAACCTCCTTGAACCGGATTATATTTGGATGGCGGAGTGATCTGTGATTTATGATCTCTCTTGCCACGTTCTCATCAATCTGTATCCAAAAAAAAAAAAAAAAAATTCACTCTTGTCCTTAATTAAACTAGCGATTTCTTATATTGGTAATGAGGGTAAGGGAAATGAGAGATGATAAGAACATTGAAAACGCACAAAAAGGAAGCCAGCAATATCGAAAGAGAGATATAAGCGAGAAAGTGCAGAGAAGAAATATATAGAGACGGACCTTTGGACCACGCTCGATGTATTTCATGGCAACAAGTTCCTTAGAGTTTTTGACTTTCATGAGCCTGGCCACTCCGAAATTCCCAGCACCTATGTCTTTCACCAGCTCGTACTTGTCCATGTTCGCTCCCCAAAATCGACAACCCTAATGAAACAAACAAAATCTCGAAATTGTCGTCAAAACTGAACCCTACAAGCACAATAATTTGAGGTGAAATCCTAAACCCAATCAGTATCCCAAAATCAAGGATGTGATTCTGAGATCTCGCGAAGAAAGTGAAAAAAAGGAAAGAGATAACGATGGAAGGTGATTGAGATTTGGATTGGAGAGATTTCAAGGCAAAGCGAAGAATCGTCTTTTGTTTTTGTTTTTTTGGGGGGTGTGAAATAAATAAGGAGAGGTGGAATTTGATTTTTCTTCCAAAAGAATAATAACGATGGAGAGATGAGAGAATGAAGAATCTCGCTCTCATGATGCTTCTTTCTTTAATTAATTAATTAATCACTTAATTCGTAATTAACAGAGCGGGACCCACAAGTTTCCATGCGATCCATCCCCTTGCTGATTCGAGTGTACGGAAAAAGGAATACAGTTACATTTTCTTTCCCCTAATTAACGGAATTTAAAACGGGATCTGAGAGTTTAAGCAACTTACAGTAGCCATGTTCCTTTGTATCATCCAAATATTATTATACTAGGATTTAATCCGTGCTAATTATAGCGCGGAGTAATTTAAAAAAAAAAAGCTTTAAATTTAAGAAAATTGATTTTATTTTAATTTTACAATATAGTTAACTAATGATTATAGATAAATCTGTCAATTTGTAATAATTTGTCTATTTAATCCGTTTTGTAGTGAACTAAAATATTATTCGGGATAACCCGCAAAAACTTATAATTTTGAAAACATAACTCTAATATGCACCATTAAATGACTATAATTCTTGTGTCTAACTTTTTATAAAATTAGTCAAATATTTTTCAACTTTTGTTTTAATATATGTTCAAATAAAATATAATAAATTATAGTGAAAAATATAGCAAGATTTTGAATAGATTTATTTTCTTTAAATATATATGCATTGATTATTATTTAATATATAATATTAAAAATAATTAAGAAATTAAATAATAAATAACATCTTTAATGCAAAATATATATTTTCCATATTCTAATCAATAATTTTAAAAGACTATTATATCATTTCATATTTCAATTATTCTTTGTTATTTGTAATGGCATATCATGTAATAACTTACAAAACAAAGTTCATTTTTAAAAATATCTTCTTAAATAATATTATAGAGATATATTTGATTATCAACATAACTCATATTGATAATTCTTATTATCAAGATAACTCATATTTGATCATCGATATTTATGTGATCATCGATATTTATGTGATTATCAAGATAACTTACATCGATTACTCTTAATATCAAGATAATTCATATTGATAATATTGATAATTCATATTATCAAGATAACTCATATTTGATTATGAATTATCTATTCGAGTATCAAGACAACTCATGTTATCAGAGTTGTATAACACGAATCAGAGACGTTTCCGTTGTTCGTCGTCACGAACACCAACCTCCATCTTGAGTCTTCTTTCTTCTCTTCATTCTTCTTTCTTCTTTTCTTCTTTCTTCTTTTTTTCATAGAAAAATGTAATTAGATAAAAAAATAAAGGGGTAAATTTGATTTTTGATAGTGAATAGTATATGATGAATAGTACCCTAAGAGAGAGAACTAGTTTTGCATTTATCCATGGCCATGTATTACAAATACTCTTATTATTATTCCTAATAATATTAAGTTAAGAAAAGGGTCCATTTCATTAGATAATTATTGTAAAGATGTTGGTTGTATATATATCTTATATATTGTTTTAATTATGACGAATATATTAGTGCTGACATAAATCATCTTATTAGAAAATCTTCATTGTTTAAATTTTTTATGGAATCACATAATAAAAATATCAATTGGAGAATAGTGGAGAGAGAGAATTAACCATAAATAATGACTTGAATAAACTGTTTGCTTCACCTAACGTTCAATTACTAGGCACATTATCTGTACCTAATCTTCACATATCTATTTGAAGCCAAAAAACTTGGGGTATTAAGATCTATTTTATATTTTCAGAATTTCGTAAGGCAATTGAGACTAACTTTTACTAATATAAAAATGTAAAAAGATTATCAAATGTTTTAGAAAAATTGAATCGATTTAGCTAAATCTTCTGAGCAGCAACACAAATAGCCAGATTGATGTCTCCAAATCATGTAGTGTTAGATAAAAGGTCTTATCCGTAAAAAGAAGAGAGAGAATCCCCACTCGATCTTCTCGTTTCACGCCACGTGTATTTACTATCTAATCGAACGGTTCTCGTGTGAAATCTATGGGCAAATCTGTGGACTCAGAAACATAACTATGGGTCTTGAAAAAAACGGTGCCGTTTAGTGGAAGCTTGCGTGCTGAATGACACAGAGTAAGAAAACGATAACTGCAAGATTCAAAAGCAAACAAAAACTCTCTGACTATATTACAAAACTCTTATCTTCGTTTTTTTTTTTGCTCTCTTCACGGGACTGACTTCTCGATTCATTATATCTGAATTCTGATTGATTCTTTTTTTTTTTCCCGGTTTGTGGATTTCGTCCCTGATTGATTGATCGCGGTCCTTCTGGTTAGTTTTTTTTTTTTTGATTTTTTTTGAAATTATTGTTGTTTCTCTGAGATTTTCCGTTTTTATTTGATGATTACAATTGATTTCATCATCCGCTGTTTTCGTGTTTTGGGTCTCACCGTCTCTGATGTTTTTTGTTGTTGGTGTAATAAAATTTAATTGCAAAGAATGATCGTTTGGTTAAAAAAGAGTTTGCTTAATTTTGACCAGAATCTGGCTCCGATTTGTTTGCTTCTAATGAACTTAATTCTTCAGTTTCCCTTAAAGCAAAACATCAGATTCTTTTTTATTGAAAAGGGTTTTTGTTGATGGATCTGTCTTCTCTTTCTCTCTTAGAGGGTTATCTGGAAAGATTCTTCCTTTTAAAATGATTCGTTTTCTTCTATTAAATGGTTGCCTGATTTCTGAATCACATTTTGATGGCCATCCTCAATCTCTTGTCTTATTTCAGAGTTATGGTGAAATGATGGCAGCAGCTGAAGCAAGAGCAGTTTGGCAAAGAACAGTTAACCGTTGCTTTGTCCAAGAAGACGCTAAAAGAGCTCCCAAGTTAACCTATTCTTCATCAGCTGCTTCAACTAAACAGGTTGAAGATTCTGCTTCTGGATCTTCTCGAGCTTTTGTCGATCCTCAGAACCAACCACCTCGTGCAGGTTTCATGCCTCTTCATCGAAACCCGAATTTCCCTGAGCTGTTACCCCACACCACCAGATTGTGGGGTCATCATCTTTACATTCAGCCAAACCACAAGGAACAAGTGAAGACGCCATTAGAGCCTGAGGTTGATATCTCTGACAAGAAACCAGAACTGGGAGCCAAATCTTCCAAGTCCGAAAGCTTTCAAGAATTTATAGAGTTGATGGAAACAAGTGAAAGTTATGGTTCCTCTGGGTATGATGAGTCATCTGAGAAAAAGTTATTAAATGAGCTCTCTTTCGATCCGAGCTCTCCATGGAATCCTCTCTCGAGCGAGAAAGCTGGACCGTGGTGGCGAACTACGGATAAAGATGAGTTAGCTTCCTTGGTTGCACAAAAATCTCTAGACTTTGTTGAGAATTGTGATCTACCAACACCACGGAAGATGAAACGCTCTTATTATGGTAGCCCACGGTGTTTCGACTCTGATGGATTCAGAGATTACTCTGTCTCCATCCACGAGCACGGGCCAAGCAAAGGAAGCAGCTGCAAGAACAGAACCGAGGATTCGTCAGAGTCTGATTTGAGCAAATCCGAGCTACTAGAAGCGCTGAGGCGTTCTCAAACGCGAGCTAGGGAAGCGGAAAACATGGCTAAAGAAGCGTGTACAGAGAAAGAGCACTTGGTGAAGCTCTTGCTCAAGCAAGCCTCAGAGCTTTTCGGGTATAAGCAATGGCTACAACTGCTTCAGCTCGAATCAGTATACCTCCAAATCAAGAGCAAGAAGATTGAGAAGAAGAACAAGGAGCCACCTGTTTCCATCCCTTGGAAAGCAAGAAAACCGGGGAGAAAGAGAAGAAGCAAAAGGACTAAACCGAAGTATGCGGTTGGTTTAGCGTTAGGGATGAGTCTTGTTGGTGCTGGTTTGCTTCTGGGATGGACTGTTGGATGGATGCAGATGCTATCTTTTTAGTCGAAATTGAAAGAGAAGAAGAGGAGAGACTGCCAAAGGTTTCATGGAATCTTTTACTCTCTGAGATGATCTTGAAAATGAGTTTTAAGATTTGCTTCGAATGTAAATTGTTGTAAGAATTTTTGTTAATATTGTGTTTTGATCTTTTCATTAAAAATCATATGAAATGATCTTGCATATGTTATAGCTATATAATCTGCTTTTCTATCTTTTTCGTGTCATTTTTGTTATAGGAAAAATCGCATTTTAAACATTCAAGGATGAAAAAGATAAAACTTTAAACCTTAAAAGATTTGAAAGATTTGCACTAACACTTTAAACTTTCAAGGTAACGAAACTAACACATTAAACTTTCAATCTGGCAAATTTGTTTGCGCTGTCATCAAACCTAACGGACCGTCACTGTTCCTTTACGGAATAGTTAACTCCGGTTATATTTATTAAAACGTGGATAATTTTAATTATTTTTAATCAAAATCATTTTTATTAATTAATCAAATATTGAAAAAACAATATAAGAAAAGTATATAAAAAAAAACGGGGATCGAAATCTTCAGAATTTTTTTGATTCAACCATCGACACAGATCGATATTACATCTCGATCATGGTTTGAGAAGAGAAGACAACAATCTGTGTAGCAGTCGATCCTGGTTTGAGAAGAGAAGACAACAATCTGGTTTGAGAAGAGAAGAGAAGACAACGGATCCGTTACCGTTACGGTCGATTTGGTTGAGGAGGAGAGAAATCTGATCGACGCGAGGTTTGATTCCGAGGGAACGGAGGAGAGCGGCGAGCTCGAGCTGTGTGAGGCTTTCGTCTCCATCCATGTCGAGGCGAGCGAATGTCTTTGAGCTGTTTAAGCTGATCGGTGGGCACACGCCATTGACGGAGGAAGAAGGAAGAAGGAATAGAGAATTTTGGGAAAAAAAATTCAATTTTAGGTTTTTTTTTTTTTAATTGGATTTAGGGATGAATAATTCTTTACACCATGTAAGCAATTTGCTGTCGATGAATCAAACGCAGACATGGTTTGAATTTTCTGGGTTTTCACTCTTCTGGTTTTTTTGTGGGTAAAACGTGAAATCTTAATCCCAAACCGATTTGGGTATTTACTTAGTCTATACGATTTCTCGTTTGCTCATGCACCATAGTATCTAGTATCAGAGCCGACAACTTATGTTTTGATTGAATAAATCTTTGTTTATGACTGATTGTATTGAATGTTCTCGAAACAATTTCTCATCATGTCAATTTCTAATCTTTCAGCGATCGATTCCCAATTTGCAATTTCTACTTTACCAAAAACAAAAAACTCATAATTTCCCTTAAAACTTCTCTCTAAAAACCTCTCTCTAAGTTCTCTCTCTATGAGTCTCTAAACTCTCTAGTTTTCAGACTTCTTTACATCTTTCATAAGCTCTGATTACTTTCTCTCATCTCATGAGTTGCGATTCTGCTCAGTGTGCTTTCAATGAGTTTATCGTTTAACCGATACGACGGTCAATACGACGGTTGTGGGGGGGGAGATAAGGTTCCTAACAGTAATAGTGGTTGAGCCATGGCTGGAGATGCCTACGAATGCTCCATTTACCTGGAACTTATCGAATCCCATGATTATCAACACGACTTAGTCTATACGGTTTTTCGTCTGCTCATGCACCTTAGTATCTAATATTTCGACTCCAATGCATTCGACTCCCTTCGATTTCGACTCCAATGCATTCGACTCCCTTCGATTTCGACTCCAATGCATTCAATTCCCTTTAATTTCCTCGAATTGTTCTCTTCTTCCTTTGATTTTCTGGGTTTTCTCTCAAAAACCCTAAATTCTCAAATTGATTTGGAGATTTTTTTTTTTTTTTGGGTTAAGTTTTTTTTAATTTAATACATGATTTTTTTTTAATTTCAAAAATAATAAAATAATCACATATTTTCATTAAATCAACGGTAAATTAACGGAGTTAACTATTCCGTAACGGACCGTTATTGTTCCGTTACGGTGCGAACAAAGTTGCCGCGTTAAATATTTAATGTGTTAGTTTCGTTATTTTGAAAGTACTAGTGCAAATATCTCTCGAAGTTTAAAATGTTATTTTTTTTTGGAAGTTTAAATGCGATTTTTCATCCCTTTTGTTATATAAAGGGACCATATTTTACCCGGAAAGTTGCATTAGTTACCACAAACGCAAAAGTGATAACTGCGGGCGGGCTAAATTGGAACATTCGGCCCGGTGACCCGACCCGAAAGGATCCATTTTTAAATTCCCAAATCAAAAGAGATATCTATCAATCGAATCAAAGACTATCGACGAGCTCGGAAAATCGGATTGTGCGAAAATGCCGGTCATGGAGAAACTGAGGATGTTCGTGGCGCAGGAACCAGTTGTCGCTGCTTCTTGCTTAATCGCCGGTGTTGGTATGAACCCTAATTTCATTCCTTGCTCACAGATCCAAATCTAGATCGGCGAACGATTTGCTTTTCCGTGTATAACTAGTTTCATCGTTGAATCTATTTGTTCTATTTTGATTTGAGAATTTAGAAATGCCTATGATTTCGTTTCGGAATCGCCATATCTAGGGTTAATAATTTAGAACAATCGTCTTCCTTTTTCGCCATTATCTCCATGTAAATCACAGCAAAAAGAAATATAGCTTTACGTTGGAGTAAATTGCAACATTTTCTCTTCATCTTGTAGGACTCTTTTTGCCTGCTGTTGTGAGGCCTATCCTAGATTCACTCGAGGCTTCCAAGCAAGTTAAAGCGCCTCCACTTACCGATGTTAGTATTACAACAAATTTATCTACTTGAATTTTCTTAGATGGTTAAATCTTTACATATGATTATCTAATGGATGTTTCTGATCCCGAATCTCGGATAATGTCTTAGATAGTTTGTGTTTGCAAATATTGTTTTTGTATGGGAAAATGTTTTGATTGATTCCAACTTCTGTATTCTTTTTGTTGTGTGTTTAACCTAACATCATCTCAATGTTTTGGTTCGCCTCACTTTGCTGCATGTTATGTGATTTGCTTTGTTCATGTACGAGTGTCATAAAACAAAGGATTGTGCATAAAATAGACTTCTTGGTTAACCCATTGTTTAGTATAATTCACTACTTAAATATGCATAGACAAACAAGTATTTACTCATATCCAATTTGCTTTTGCAGGTTATTGCTGGTGTCACAGGGAAGAGACAGAGCTAATCCAAGCAATAATTTCCCCTGTTTTGCTTATATTTAGATTTTCCATCTTCCTTTTTGTCTGTTAACGCTTTTTATTCACAAATGAAATAAGCCAGACTCTTGCTTTTGTTCTGAAACTTATATAAAGGCATGTGTGTATGTACACTCTCTATTCATCTCTTAATGACAAATTGAAAAGCTTGAAACTTGTGTTGCCATGGCTCATGAGTCTTTATATATATAAAGCATACATACATACATACATCACAAAGATATTAGTTTTACATTATGATAAATTTGCTAGTCTTACATACACTCTTAGTAGCTCTTTTACATGAGCTCGATCCTCAATAGGTAGATAGAAAGATGAATAGTTCTGTATTTGTAATGCAATTGAAAACAGGCTTAAACCTTTTCAATTCTCAGCTTCTTGTTCTTCCATGGCATTGCTTGCTTCAATCCCTTACATAAACTCCCCTGCATTTCCCGAAGCCAAACCCCATTAAATGTAAGACAAAATTTGGGAAGACCAAGTCACGAAGAAAGAGCCAAGAAAACGAATACTTTACCCAAAAGTGAGATCCTTTTACAGAACCACTACCATCGAAACTCCCTGATCTGTTAAACTTGATGATCTTCATGTTATGGTGGTTGTTGATCTCACCTGCTCTCTCGTTCTCCGACAGAAAGACATAACTACCCCTGACGACAACCTCCCCTCTCCCTTTCCTCCTCAAGAACCCAAAGAGCCCATGTTTCCTCTCGGTCAAGGGCATTTGCGTGAATTCACCAGGAAGGAGCAAGCGCGGTGGCAAATCAAGACACTTCGGGTAAGAATGAGGAAGAAGAGGGTTCTTGGGCTTGCCTGGTTGCTCTTCCCAGCAAAACGGAACAGAAGCAAGAGTGTGAATCGGAGAAGCAAACACACGTGGACTTGCAGGTGATGACGTGTACAACAATGATCTTGACTTTGCAGCTAACACAAGAGCCAGCTTCGCCTTCTCTTCTTCCTTTTCTTCTTTCATTCTATTTCTTTCTTTTCTTCTTCTTCTTCTTCAGCTGTTTCTTTTTGGGTAGTGGAGAGTGAAGAAATAAAAGACAATGCATTAAATATGTCTCAAATCATTTTTGATTGTTAATGATCCATCCAACGGTGGATTTTCTTACTTTTGACAACCATTCATAAAAGTCAATACTCTTTCGTTAAGAGGAAGTTGACAGACCACAACGTCACCAAATAATTGTAATAATATTATTATTTTTTTTTACTATTCAAAGAATATAATGTCACCATATAGTATTGATGTGATTTTTACAGCATTTTCTTACTTCTAACTGTATCCCGATTTTTTTTGGACAATTTGGTTATATGCTTAAAATGTTAAAAAAAATTATAATCCCAATTGCTAAAAAATTGGCTATTAGTCACATCCGTTTATTCAGAAAACCATGTTTTACGTAATTAACTTAAATTAATTGGTCAAACAAAGTATTATAGTTAAGGAACAGATGAATCCATTATATGTTTGCTCAACGAAGGAAATTAGATAGTAATTTAAGAGTAAATGATTTTAGACAGTAAAACATTAATTTATAAGAGTAAATAATGATTCCTTTCAAAGAGGTGTAATGCAACAGTGTAGTAGGTAGAAATGGGACGGGAAATTACCCACACGTGAAGCGCGTGAGCCTGCTTTTATTCTGTTTTTAATTAATGATGTGTGATTAACATTTAAACATCTTCTGTTCATGCAAATTTCATCACAGAATTAAATAAAATTTTGTGATTTTATATCGAATTTTATACGTTTGGTTTAAGGAATTATGGAACCGACGTCAAAATTATCTGCCGACAAATTGCTTTATTGTGTGATTTAACGATGTAAAAAAGCTCAGACTGGACCCATAATTAAAATGTGGTTTCATCACTGAACATTCCCACCGACACCGAGTTTATGATCTCTCTCAAGCTTAGTGTGACTTCGCATGTGTAAATATCCTAATGATGATAACTATTTTAACATAATTAGTTTTAAAAAACGATGAATGTGGTCTTAGGTGAGGGATTTTTTTTAATATTTAAAAAGTCAAAATTATCAATAAAATATATAACCAAAAAAATAAAAGAGAGGTGGGTCTTTTGTTACGCGGAACCCAAGATTACGGGAGCAGGTTATTTGCATTTGTCTTCATAGATACAATTATTAATTATCAAAAAGGATTATTATACTAATATATTAATGTATCAATTTTACAAACATGTATTTTATAATAAATATTTATTTGGGTTAATTCGTCAACTGACTATAAAAAAAAATAAAAAATTGGACAATGTTATTTGGGATAAGCCTATTACCATGTTAATCAACCTAATTAGGTCCAACAAGAATCAATACATCCACAAATACGAAAAAACTACAAGCGGTAGAAAAAAAAACACATAGCAAATAAGCATAGAATCCGGCAAGAAAAACACAGTTTGATTACGGGAAGATAAACATTTAAATACAAGATTTCGTTAAAAAAAGAATACAAAATATGAAGATTGTCAAATGGAGAAGATGAAGATTGCGGTATTCATAATCTCTGCAGAGACATTAAGATATATGGGCTGCGAGGGCATAAATTCATTTATGCAAAACGTGTCTTAACGAGCTTGCTCATTGTAAAAAAGGGCCTCCAAATACTTTTTTTCTTTCTTAAGTTGTATACATCTCCACATTGGTTATCCTTACATTTCTGTAAAGACTATGTATAACTTCTAGAGTTCTATAATAAAATGTCTTTTGTCGAGAAAAAAACGAATACAAAATATCGAATTTGATGCTGCCGTCCTTGATCAGATAATCAGATCATTTATAAAATATTTTTGTTTTCTTGAAAAGAGAAAAAATATGATACATTTTGTTTTTTAACACATCATTAGTCATTTCGACAAAAGCCACGTCGTAAAAGTACACTTTACAGAACACGACGTCGTCGTAAACCTAATATGATATATTCCGTATATAATAATTCATATAATATATAGTCTTTATGTTAAATAGTTGCAAACACCTAACTTCAATTTTTTTTAAAAAAAAACAAGCCACCTTACTTCGTGACTCGGTGAGAGAATCCAACCAAACAAAAAAAAGAGAAGAAGAAGAAGTCAAGAACTTCGTAGTTGAACGTGAACTGTCTTCTGGTCCGATTCAAGATTTATGATCGTACCTTCATCATCCAATAATGAATTTGGGCTCATTTTCTTGACCTCATCACTCGAATATATGAATAACTTCTTTGCCATTTTACAAAACTCACTGCACATTCAAGAGTGCATGTTAAAATAAAAACAATCATAAAACTAGACAGAGTTCAAAAGTTAAGAGAGCGCCCAACCTATGTTCCTTGCATTTGCACCTTTTCAAGAACAAACACACAAATTGGCGTTTTGAGTTTTAAGTGAAGAGTAATGGTTTGTCTTACCTTGGTTCGGCTTCTTGTTGATGTTTGTTGCTTCTGATCATTTAGTAAGTTCGACGAGTTAGGATCTTGACACTTGGTAGAACAAGAGTTGTTTGAATCCACACTTACTAGTTGCTTGTCAGGAGGAATTGGAGCAGAAGCAGGCTTGCTCATGAGATCGAATCCGAATAACCTACAGCAACTTGTGACAGGAGTCTCGGTTTTCTTGCATTGCAACCCACTTCAAATTACTGGTTTGTTCGAGGTTCTTACACTTGATGGATCTTGAAAAAACAGCTTGAGTGATGGATTGGACTCGTGGCTCTGCGGGAAGCTGCTCAAGAAATTAGAAGCGACAGGACTCCCTGTGATTTCTGCAATGCAAGACAAAAGCTTCATCTTTTTTTTTTTTGTTTGAATGGAATGTAAAATTGTATTCAACCAAAAAACCGTAGTTACAACAAGTGCATTAGTTTTTGAGCTTTCTCAATACAAGTTTTTAGCCAGATAAATGAGAGCAGAAAATTTCATCGAGTAGCAAACCAAAATTCCATCCCTTTGTCGTATCTGGCATCGCCCATGCTTCGAATTGACAAAAGCTTCATCTTCAAGAACGAAGAACAACAAAAAGCAGTAATAAGTCAATTCCATTAGAGATTACTGGAATCAACCAGCTTATGGATGAAGTACAACGTAATAAATTTTGTGTAGCGCATAAGAAATACGAGATAACCGTCAAAANGAGATATTTATGCATGATTTGATAATAAAAAAAAAAAAAGATGAAGACCATGCAAGAATTGCAAAACATGAGGATTTTTTTAAATGTATATATTAAAAGTAATCTTTATAAAATTTTCGTTTTTGCTATATTTTAATAAAAAAAACTAATTTTTATATATAATTATTAGTAAAACTAATTTTCTTTTGCTAGCTTCTTAGATGGTTAAATCATTACATATGATTGCTTATCCAATGGATGTCTCTGATCCGGAATCTCTGATAATATCTCTGATCCGCAATTTTACCAGTTTCTTAGATAGTTTGTAAATATTTTTTTTTTGGTAAACAGTTTTTAAATATTGTTAATGTATGGGAAAATGTTTTGAATGATTCTGACTTATGTATTATTTTTGTTGTGTGTTGTAACCTAACATCATCTCAATGTTTTGATCCGTCTCACTATGCTGCATGTTCATGTGATTTGCTTGGTTCTTGTACGACTCTGAAAATTCTATATGACTCACAAATCTTATGTTGATAGCGCAAGATGAAGCTTGCATCACTTGTGAAGTGTTTGTTCTCACCAAGGGCATCACCAACTATTTCTCGCTATTGTCACTCGGATTGTCAACAACCGAGTCTCTTATCTTCCACAATTCGTTCGGTAGTGCAAATCTTCACTGTTAGCCGCACAACCGACCTCTTGCATCCTTGGGGCACTCCAATTAGCCAAGAATCCAGGTATGGATGAACGTTAACCCATGTATTTATATACTATTTTATGTTTGCTTGATTCTTACCGATTTTGGATGTTGCAATTGCTAGGATTTATCATTTCAGGCCGTAGAATTATGATAAATGCACAACAAATGCACATGTGGTCAATGGCGGAGGTAGCTTTGTAGGAGGGTCTCAATTGACACCTATGAATTTTTAATAAATATTGTTAATTTTTATTAAATGTTTTAAGTTGACCCCAACCCAAAACAAAAACTTTATCGATTTTAGATGTTGCAATTGCTAGGATTTATCATTTCAGGCCGTAGAATTATGACAAATGCACAACAAATGCACATGTGGTCAATGGCGGATGTAGTTTTGTAGGAGGGTGTCAATTGACACCTATGAAATTTTAATAAATAGTGTTAATTTTTATTAAATGTTTTAAGTTGACCCCAACCCAAAACAAAAACTGACCCCTATAAATTTTAATTCAAATACAATCTAATAAAAAAAATAAAAATACTAGAAAACATTAATTAGTCCAATTAAACTCATCAAAAATAAATATAAAGTAAGAAAACTAAAAGCATGCATGCACATTAAAATGAGTTAAACTTAATTATATATTCTTGTTAAATATAATTAAAATCTATTTTTCCATTACATTGTCGATTAATATCAAATTAGTGCACAAAAAATAAAATGTTTGCTAATTTAAGAAGATTCTTGGCGATCTTATTAGTATACTGATGAAAACAAAGAAACATATATCTCATCTTTTGGTTTATCAATTTTTGAAACTATATATCTTTGATTTGTTCTATTGTGACTACAACGGTTAAAAGGTGTTTATTTGCAATAAATATCATGAAAACTTAAATGTATCAGTGATATATTTTTAAGTGATTGAATTGTTTGTTTTTATTGAATACAGACATTTAATATTGTAAAAACAAAACATAATAAAATTTTTTGTAAACATAAATAAACAAAAAGTGCATCTTAAAAATATATATTTTTGATGATGTTTCTATTTTTTCTAGCAAATTTTAATGCATTTAAAAAATATTTTGACCCCTATGAGTAATTTTTCTGCCTCTAACATGTGGTTACTAGTGCCACATTTGTTGAAGTCTGAAAACTCAAATCGGGAACTAGGTATAAGGCTAAAGTTCAAGCTCGGACACGAGTGTGACTTGGCAATATTAATCATCGATAGTGATAAATTTGGAAAGAGATGGAACCCTTTGAGCTCCTTGGAATCTTGCCCAATCTTTCTTAAGCGGTCTGCATAGTTGGATATCCTGAAGTATTTGGATTCTAATAATTTGTATTGTTTTTCCTTTAAAAAAACTTGTTTGTTTTACAATTTAATCGATTACATCTATCAAAAACACGCAGGTGGTGAGGGCATATGTATATAGTATCAAGAATCAATACAAATATATACTCTCACAGCATAAGCAATCTCCGACTTTCGACGCTTCAAGTCGACGCAACGATCAATCCGAGAAACAGTGGCGGACCCGTATTCATGGGAAATAAGGTGATTGGTGTATCCTTTCAGGAGGCGTGTGACGGATAAAATATATGGTAATGAAACAAAAATATTTTTTTTTGTTTTGAAAATTTTGAATATTTGTATTTTGTCAATTAGATAGTTTACATATATATCACCGCAATAATATATCATGATTAGTTAATTTTTGTGTTGCAACTATGTTATTCCATCTCTAGTTGTTGGGCTTTTTTAACTAGTATTGTGGAAGGAGAAGAGATTAGGTTTTGTTATTTCGACATCTCTACACAATCTATGGGTAATCATATGATGCGGGACTATTTTCAGATGACGAAGAATATGACTCGCGTTCTTGTGACTGAGATAAGTGGGTTTTCACAAGTTCAAAAAACTTTGGATGACTAATGTTTTCCCAAGCTAAAGAATCACATCATCCTTCTCCAAAGTTTTTTTAGCTTGTGAAAACTTAATTATCACAGTCACAAGAACGCTGATCATCTTCTTCGTCATCTAAAAATAGTCTTGCATCATATGATTATCCATAGATTGTGTAGAGATGTCGAGGGAACAAAATCCAGTCATTTCTCCTTCCACAATACTAACTAAGAAAAGCTCAACAACTGGAGATGAACTAACATAGATGCAACACAAAAATTAACTAATTATGATTTATTATTGCGGTGATATAGATAATTATCTAATTGACAAAATACGAATATTCAAAATTTTCAAAACAAAAAACATAGTTTAGTTTCATTACCATATATTCTCTCTGTCACACGCCCTCTAAAGACTACACCAACCGCCTTATTTCCCATGAATATGGGTCTGCCACTGTTTCCGGTTGATCGATGCGTCGACTTGAAGCGTCGGAAGTCGGAGATTGGTTCTGCTGTGTGAGAGTATACATTTGTATCGATTCTTGATACTATACCACTTCTTTTTCTGGTTCCAAACAAGTTCACGAACTTCTCTTTCTTCATCGCTCCAAAGATAATCATTGTCGTTAGAATTTTCATTAATCGCTCCCACGAATCCGAGAAATACCAACAAATCTGGCCCATCCTGTTCATACAAGAAGAACACATGTTATAGAATTCTGATTCAACGGAAAAAAAAAATATTGTTGAGAGATTAAGACACATACTATGGCTTCTTCTTGAGGTTTGAGAAGTTCTTGCTCTGTCTCTGTAGTGTCCCAATCGACCTGGAATTCCTTTGCATTTTCTTTCATGATTTTCAGTTTGAATACTCCAACCGGATGCCTAACCGAAAGCTTATCAATCAACTACAAACGCACAATGACAAGAGTCAATGGTCATTAAACAGAAACGGGCAATGTTGTTAACAATGGTCATCAGAAACAAGAATATTCCTTACCATCCGGTTCACGCCGCAGGTAGGACGCAAATCAGTAGCAGCAGATACAAAATCTCTTCCATATTTCTTCTCAATGATGTCTTTCAGATCTCCAAGCTCCGGAATTTCAGAGCACCTAGGCGCAGCGAATATCAAACTAGAAATATGAACAAGTACAAAGAATGCCAAACACATATATAAGTACCCTGATTGAAGTGAGTAAACATATATAATTGGAACTTGATGTGAACACGCTTCTGCTTGGTGATGATAGTGAGACGGAAACGATGAGTTCGCAGAAAAGCTTGATGATTTCGTTTGCCACCAAAATGTTCTGCTCAACCTGAATTGTCAAAAGGCAAATCTTCAATTGCTAAAGAAACTTTAAACCAAGGGATCTGATTTTGATTTTTAGATCAGAGAATTTAGAAACTCAAGGAGAAAAGTGAAATACTCTGATTCGAGCGGTGGCATCTTGACCGGACTGAAGAAGAACTGCGATGTCACGCCTCATTTGCTTCACCACAACTTGTCTCTTGTTCCTCAGAAGCTTTATCCGAGCCACAGCCATCTTCGCCGCCGTTTTGCTTCTTTTTTTCCGATCAAATACCCACAAAAACACAGACAAGTTAAAAAAAAAAAGAGTTCATCAGATAATTAATCATAGAGACCTAAAGAAAAGTCCAGAATCGGAAAATTTCTCAAACACATACCAGAATTCTTACTTTTTCTGTTAAGAATCTAAGGATGCCCAAATCGATTCTCGAGATAAGAAGTATCAATACACTGATAATAAAAAACCCTAACTTTTTTCATTTCTTCTACCCAAATCAAGCATGGATAACAAATCTTGACCGATACTAAATCTTTCGAATTATTTGTTTCGGGAAATTAGGAATCGAAGAAGCACTAAAAACAATGGAAATGAGTAC
Organism: Eutrema yunnanense; assembly: GCA_002933935.1. Lineage (NCBI taxonomy): Eukaryota > Viridiplantae > Streptophyta > Magnoliopsida > Brassicales > Brassicaceae > Eutrema > Eutrema yunnanense. Next base: position 52,052 of record PKML01053358.1, on the reverse strand, counting down.
CATTTGGAGGAGTTAAAGCCACGACGGAAGAGAGAAAGACTAAACTTGATGAGCTTCTTCGTCTGAACCGAGGCTACTCCGGCCGCCGTCATTTTCTCACCACTGCGTCTCTTACACAGCAGAAACAGGAGATGAATAAAGAAGAAGAAGACTTCAATATATGTAACGGTCCACTGAAATTAGGAAAGTAACGCTCTTTTGGGATCCCACAAAAACCCACCGACTTACTATTAGCTGGACCAATTCGACATTGTCAAAATATAGCCGTTGTGTCTTAGACACGTATTAGTCTCCTTAGCAAAGCATCCTAAGCAATTCTTGTAGATCTGTGTATATAATGGGCTTGCTGGAATGGGCTGGATTTTTCTCGTGGGCTTTTTTTAGTCAACCATACAAATCTTGGCCTCTCAATTTTTGGAAGGACTTCCTTATTTCTTTTCTTTTTTTTTGGTAAACAGGTCTTCCTTATCTTCTATATAGATGTTTTAGGAAAATATGTGTATAGATTTTTGACTAATCGATAGTCTATGATTTCTTAGGAGATTTTAGTTAACAAATAATGTAAAATTAAAGATTTGATATTCTTGAATTTTTTTACTAAAAATAGCACTATTCTATTCTATAAAAACGTTATCCGTTGTCCAGATTAATATATCTCTTTGATACTCCCTCCGTTTCTTTTTATAAGTTGTTTTGGCTAAAAGCACAACTATTAAGAAATTCATCTTTTACTAAAAAAAATTATTTAATATATAAATTAAAACTAATCCAGCCAATCATAAAAAAAACTGCAAAATATTATTGGCCACACAGTATTCGATAAAGGTAAAAGTTGCATAGAAACATGAAAACAACTTATATTGTGAAACAAAACAAAATCTCTAAAACAACTTATAAAAAGAAACAGAGGGAGTATAATTTTACAAGACTATCAGAAAATAAAATAAAACACATAATTTTTAACAATGATGGGGAAAATTTCGTTGAAGTCTGCGGTCATCGTTCTTTTAGCTTTTACTGGTTAGTTCAGTGTATTATATTTATTTTACATAATATGGAAAACTCAAATACCTCTAAACTTACAACATTTATTTACCCAATTAAAATGAGATTCATGATAGTAAACAAATTAGATTGCATTACTTATGTTTATTACATCTTGTGCTGTAGTTATGATATCCGTAACAGTTGAGATTGTTGAGGCGAAACATATGTTACATGAAGAAACTTCTCTGCCCGTATTACATCTTGAAGCTTCACCGCCGGTTGAGCCACTATGGGTTGGTTTTTGTAAGCCACCATGCAAAGCATTATGTTTTGCTACGAATTGTTATTGCGTATGTCCTCCTCAAGTTCCAAAAATATAAATTATGATCGCAAGTGAATAAAAAAATATTGCTTGGCATGTGGGTTGCTTATTTAAATTCATATGATAATTGTGTGAATCAAACAACGATACATAATCAACTGGATCGGAAAAAAAAGAAATTTTTTGTTGTAAAATATCGAATTCTGGTTGAGTGATTGGTGATTTGGTGTGGCGAAAAATCATATTTGACCAAATAAACAGGCAAACGTTTATTCAAAATTACTGAAACAACCTTGAAATAAATAACTTTGAAATTATCAACCTTTTTCTTGTTCCAAAATCACTGAAGGCTTTGCCCTTTTGGTAAAATGGAAAAAAAAAGACGCAAAAAGGCGCGTGAGACTGATATTTTCTTTTTTTTTTTGGTATTGAGTCTTGACCATCTTAATCAACGATGTGTGATTAACATTTAAGCATCTTCTATTCATGCAATTGATCACATATATACCCGCTTGTAATTTGTAATACGCTATATGTACTAAAGAAAAAATTGTGATTTCAATTCAACGAATTGTATACATTTCATTTAAATAATTATGGAGCTGACGTCAAAATTATATGCCGACAAAATAATTTTATTGTGATTAACGATTTAAAGAAAGCCCAAACTGGACCCATTAATATGTGGTTTCATCAGTGAACATTCCCACTAACACGAGTTTATGATCTCTCTCAAGTTTAGTGTGTGCTTTCGCATGTCTTATAATGATTAACTTATTTTAACAAAATTATTAATATACGATGAACGTGGTCTTAGAGCATCTGTAGTGGTGAGTATCTCAATAAATTAATATTAGTATTTTAATAGATTTTGCTTTTATTATTAAATTTTAATTTAAAAGAGCAGAGCCAATAATAAATGGACATGTGGATTAAGAGTGTTTCATATGTGTCTCATAGTGTCTCAAATGAAACACTCTTAACACACTCTCTCTTCTTCTTTTTTTTTTCTTTTTTTTTATGGTATTGAGACACTCCATTGCAGATGCTTTTAGGTGAGGGTTTCTTTAATATTTAAAAATCAAAAATTATAAATAAAATGTATAATAACTATGATTTAACCCGCGGTAATTATAGCGCGGAGTAATTTTTTTAAAAAGAAATTGTTTTAAAACTTAAGAAAATTGATTTTACCTGAATTTTACAAATTTATAATATAGCTAACTAATGATTATAGATAAAGCTGTCAATTTGTAATAATTTGTCTATTTAACCCGTTTTGCAATGAACTAAAATATTTTCGTGGTAACCCGCAAAAACTTATAACTTTGAAAACATAACTCTAATATGCACCGTTAAATGACTTTAGTTTTTGTGGTTAGTCTCATAACTTTTTAAAAAAATAGTTTTTTTGTGTCTAACTTTTTATAAAATTAGTAAAATATTTTTCAAGTTTTGTTTTAATATATATTTAAATAAAATATAATAAATTATAGTGAAAATATATTAATTTTTTTTTTGAATATTTATGAATTAATTATTATTTTAAAATATATAGTATTAAAAATAATTAAATAATTAAATAATAAATAACTTTTTTAATGCAAAATATATACTTTCCATATTCTAATCAATAATTTTAAAAAACTATTATATTCTTTCCTATTTCAATTATTTTTTATTATTTGTAATGGTATTTCATGTAATAACTTATTAACAAAGTTTATTTTTAAAAATATCTTCTTAAATAATACTCCCTCCGTTTCTTTATATAAGATGTTTTGGCTAAAAGCACAAAGATTAAGAAAATTATTTTTCTTTAAAAAATATCATTTAATATACAAGTTAAAAATAATTTAGCCAATTAAAAAAAAATCTGCAGAATATAATTGGTCACATGGTTTTTAATAACTGTAAAAATTGCATTGAAATATGAGAACATCTTATATTTTGAAACAAAAAAAAACCTCTAAAACATCTTATATAAAGAAATGGAGGGAGTATTATAGAGATAATGATCAATAACCTAAAAGGATCTCTTGTAACGTGGAACCCAAGATAAGGAATCACAATAAGAATCAACACAACTTTCAGAGTTCAGAACTTTATTTATTAGCATGCATAAAGTATATATTTTCCATTTGTCTTCCTGAATATAATTATTTATTAGCATAAAGTATTATCTTACTTCGGTTGACATGTTTTTTATTGGGTTGACTTGTTTTTTTATATATTTTTTCTTGGGGTTAATAGTCAACTGACTATAAAAAAGAAGGTTAAAATTATGAAATCTAAAAAGAAACTGAGGGCATATGTGCTCAGTATTTGGGTCTACCTACTACCACGTTAATCAATTTAATTAGGCATAAACAGAATAAATACATCCACAAATAAGAAAAAACTAGAAAAAACAAAGAAACATAGCAAGTAATCTTACAATCGAACAAGAAGAACACAATTTTAAAAATAAAACAATTAAAATCAAAATACGGGAAGAAAAATATTTTAAATACAAAAATTAATTGGAAAAAAATGGCATCTTTGATGTCATTGTTTATCTGGTTACCTTGAAAACAAATATTTTCTTGAAAAGATAAAATTTTGATATTTTTGTAAACAAATACATCCTCAGTCATTACGACAAAAGCCACGTCAAAAAAGTAAACACTTCAAACGAGACGACATGGTCTAAACCTAATATAATATACTCGTATATGATAATTATTCATATATTATATAGTCCTTATGTTTTTGCCTTGATAATTATTCATATATTATATACTCGTATATGATAATTATTCATATATTGTAGATATGTGTATATAATGGGCTTGCTGGAATGGGCTATATTTTTCTCGTGGGCGTTTTTTGAGTCAACCATACAAATCTTGGACTCTCAATTTTTGGAAAGACTTCCTTATCTTTTTTTTTTTTTTGGTAAAGAGGTTTTCCTTATCCTCTATATAGATATTTTAGGAAAATATGTGTATAAATTTTTGACTAATCGATAGTCTATGATTTCTTAGGATATTTTAGTTAACAAATAATGTAAAATCAAAGATTTGATATTCTTTATTTTTTTTACTAAAATAGCACTATTCTATTCTATAAAAACGGTATCCGTTGTCCAGATTAATATACCTCTTTGATATAATTTTACAAGACTATCGAAAAATAAAATAAAACACATAGTTTTCAACAATGATGGGAAAAATTCCGTTGACGTCTGCGTTCATCGTCCTTTTAGCTTTTACTGGTTAGTTCAGTGTTTTATATTTATTTCACATAATATGGAAAACTCAAATACCTCTAAACTTACAACATTTATTTACCCAATTAAAATGAGATTCATGATAGTAAAAAAATTAGATTGCATTACTTATGTTTATTACATCTTGTGTTGTAGTTATGATATCCGTAACAGTTGAGATTGTTGAGGCGAAACGTATGTTACATGAAGAAACTTCTCTGCCCGTATTGCATCTTGAAGCTTTACCATCGGTTGAGCCACTATATGATAGTTTTTGTACACCATCATGCAAAGAATTATGTTTTGCTACGAATTGTTATTGTGTATGTCCTCCTTAAGTTCCAAAAATATAAATTATGATCGCAAGTGAATAAAAAAATATTGCTTGGCATATGAGTTGCTTATTTAAATTCATATGATAATTGTGTGAATCAAACAACGAAACATAATCAACTGGATCGGAAAAAAAAGAATTTTTTGTTGTAAAATATCGAATTCTGGTTGAGTGATTGGTGATTTGGTGTGGCGAAAAATCATATTTGACCAAATAAACAGGCAAACGTTTATTCAAAATTACTGAAACAACCTTGAAATAGATAACTTTGAAATTATCAACCTTTTTCTTGTTCCAAAATCACTGAAAGATTTACCCTTTTCGTAAAATGGAAAAAAAAGAGACGCAAAAAGGTGCGTGAGACTGATATTTTCTTCTTTTTTTTGGTATTGAGTCTTGACCATCTTAATCAACGATGTGTGATTAACATTTAAGCATCTTCTATTCATGTAATTGATCACATATATACCCGCTTGTAATTTGTAATACGCTATATGTACTAAAGAAAAAATTGTGATTTCAATTCAACTAATTGTATACATTTCATTTAAATAATTATGGAGCTGACGTCAAAATTATATGCCGACAAAATAATTTTATTGTGATTAACGATTTAAAGAAAGCCCAAACTGGACCATTAATATGTGGTTTCATCAGTGAACATTCCCACTAACACGAGTTTATGATCTCTCTCAAGTTTAGTGTGTGCTTTCGCATGTCTTATAATGATTAACTTATTTTAACAAAATTATTAATATACGATGAACGTGGTCTTAGAGCATCTGTAGTGGTGAGTATCTCAATAAATTAATATTAGTATTTTAATAGATTTTGCTTTTATTATTAAATTTTAATTTAAAAGAGCAGAGCCAATAATAAATGGACATGTGGATTAAGAGTGTTTCATATGTGTCTCATAGTGTCTCAAATGAAACACTCTTAACACACTCTCTCTTCTTCTTTTTTTTTTCTTTTTTTTAATGGTATTGAGACACTCCATTGCAGATGCTTTTAGGTGAGGGTTTCTTTAATATTTAAAAATCAAAAATTATAAATAAAATGTATAATAACTATGATTTAACCCGCGGTAATTATAGCGCGGAGTAATTTTTTTAAAAATAAATTGTTTTAAAACTTAAGAAAATTTATTTTACCTGAATTTTACAAATTTATAATATAGCTAACTAATGATTATAGATAAAGCTGTCAATTTGTAATAATTTGTCTATTTAACCCGTTTTGCAATGAACTAAAATATTTTCGTGGTAACCCGCAAAAACTTATAACTTTGAAAACATAACTCTAATATGCACCGTTAAATGACTTTAGTTTTTGTGGTTAGTCTCATAACTTTTTAAAAAAATAGTTTTTTTGTGTCTAACTTTTTATAAAATTAGTAAAATATTTTTCAAGTTTTGTTTTAATATATATTTAAATAAAATATAATAAATTATAGTGAAAATATATTAATTTTTTTTTTGAATATTTATGAATTAATTATTATTTTAAAATATATAGTATTAAAAATAATTAAATAATTAAATAATAAATAACTTTTTTAATGCAAAATATATTCTTTCCATATTCTAATCAATAATTTTAAAAAACTATTATATTCTTTCCTATTTCAATTATTTTTTATTATTTGTAATGGTATTTCATGTAATAACTTATTAACAAAGTTTATTTTTAAAAATATCTTCTTAAATAATACTCCCTCCGTTTCTTTATATAAGATGTTTTGGCTAAAAGCACAAAGATTAAGAAAATTATTTTTCTTTAAAAAATATCATTTAATATACAAGTTAAAAATAATTTAGCCAATTAAAAAAAAATCTGCAGAATATAATTGGTCACATGGTTTTTAATAACTGTAAAAATTGCATTGAAATATGAGAACATCTTATATTTTGAAACAAAAAAAAACCTCTAAAACATCTTATATAAAGAAATGGAGGGAGTATTATAGAGATAATGATCAATAACCTAAAAGGATCTCTTGTAACGTGGAACCCAAGATAAGGAATCACAATAAGAATCAACACAACTTTCAGAGTTCAGAACTTTATTTATTAGCATGCATAAAGTATATATTTTCCATTTGTCTTCCTGAATATAATTATTTATTAGCATAAAGTATTATCTTACTTCGGTTGACATGTTTTTTATTGGGTTGACTTGTTTTTTTATATATTTTTTCTTGGGGTTAATAGTCAACTGACTATAAAAAAGAAGGTTTAAATTATGAAATCTAAAAAGAAACTGAGGGCATATGTGCTCAGTATTTGGGTCTACCTACTACCACGTTAATCAATTTAATTAGGCATAAACAGAATAAATACATCCACAAATAAGAAAAAACTAGAAAAAAACAAAGAAACATAGCAAGTAATCTTACAATCGAACAAGAACAACACAATTTTAAAAATAAAACAATTAAAATCAAAATACGGGAAGAAAAATATTTTAAATACAAAAATTAATTGGAAAAAAATGGCATCTTTGATGTCATTGTTTATCTGGTTACCTTGAAAACAAATATTTTCTTGAAAAGATAAAATTTTGATATTTTTGTAAACAAATACATCCTCAGTCATTACGACAAAAGCCACGTCAAAAAGGTAAACACTTCAAACGAGACGAC
>PKML01053358.1:0-43554 GCA_002933935.1 Eutrema yunnanense | reverse complement strand
GGTATCCGTTGTCCAGATTAATATACCTCTTTGATATAATTTTACAAGACTATCGAAAAATAAAATAAAACACATAGTTTTCAACAATGATGGGAAAAATTTCGTTGAAGTCTGCGTTCATCGTCCTTTTAGCTTTTACTGGTTAGTTCAGTGTTTTATATTTATTTTACATAATATGGAAAACTCAAATACCTCTAAACTTACAACATTTATTTACCCAATTAAAATGAGATTCATGATAGTAAAAAAATTAGATTGCATTACTTATGTTTATTACATCTTGTGTTGTAGTTATGATATCCGTAACAGTTGAGATTGTTGAGGCGAAACGTATGTTACATGAAGAAACTTCTCTGCCCGTATTGCATCTTGAAGCTTTACCATCGGTTGAGCCACTATATGATAGTTTTTGTACACCATCATGCAAAGAATTATGTTTTGCTACGAATTGTTATTGCGTATGTCCTCCTTAAGTTCCAAAAATATAAATTATGATCGCAAGTGAATAAAAAAATATTGTTTGACATGTGGGTTGCTTACTTAAATTCATGTGATAATTGTGTGAATCAAACTACGAAACATAATCAACTGGATTGGAAAAAAAAAAGAAGAGATTTTTTGTTGTAAGATATCGAATTCTGTTTGAGTGATTAGTGACTTGGTGTGGCGAAAAAATCATATTTGACCAAATAAACAGGCAAACGTTTATTCAAAATTACTGAAACAACCTTGAAATAGATAACTTTGAAATCATCAACCTTTTTCTTGTTCCAAAATCAGTGAAGGCTTTGCCCTTTTGGTAGAATGGAAAAAAGAGAGACGGAAAAAGGCGCGTGAGACTGATATTTTCTTCTTTTTTTGATATTGAGTCTTGACCATCTTAAATCAACGATGTGTGATTAACATTTAATCATCTTCTATTCATGCAATTGATCACAGATACACCCGCTTGTAAATTCTAATACGCTATATGTACTAAAGAACAAATTGTGATTTCAATTGAACAAATTGTGTACATTTCATTTAAAGAATTATGGAGCTGACGTCAAAATTATCTATCGACAAAATAACTTTATTGTGATTAACGATTTTAAGAAAGCCCAAACTAGACCCATTAATATGTGGTTTCATCAGTGAACATTCCCACTAACCCCGAATTTATGATCTCTCAAGCTTAGTGTGTGCTTTCGCATGTCTTATAATGATTAACTTATTTTAACAAAATTATTAATATACGATTAACGTAAGTAAAAAATTATCAATAAAATGTATAATAATAATGATCAAAAATATAAAAAAGGGATGTGGGTGTCTTGTTACGCGGAACCCAAGATTAAGGGAGCAGGTTATTTCCATTTGTCTTCTTAGATATAATTATTTATTAGCATAAAGTACAGTTATTTATTTACAAACATGTATGTATTGGGTTGACATGTTTTCTCGGGTTAATTAGTCAACTGACTATAAAAAAGAAGGTTGAAATTATGAAATCTAAAAAGAAACTGAGGGCATATGTGATATTTATACAGTAATATGTGCTCTGTATTTGGCCATAAACAGAATAAATACATCCACAAATAAGAAAAAACTAGAAAAAAACAAAGAAACATAGCAAGTAATCTTACAATCGAACAAGAACAACACAATTTTAAAAATAAAACAATTAAAATCAAAATACGGGAAGAAAAATATTTTAAATACAAAATTTAATTGGGAAAAAATGGCATCTTTGATGTCATTGTTTATCTGGTTACCTTGAAAACAAATCTTTTCTTGAAAAGAGAAAATTTTGATATTTTTGTAAACAAACACATCATCAGTCATTACGACAAAAGCCATGTCAAAAAGGTAAACACTTCAAACGAGACGACGTGGTCTAAACCTAATATAATATACTCGTATATGATAATTATTCATATATTATATAGTCTTTATGTTAAATAACAAACCACCTTACTTCAATTAAAAAAAAAAAAAAACCAAACAAATCAAGAACTTCGTAATTAAACGTAATCTGTCCTCTAGTCCGACTCAAGATTTACGATCGTACCTTCATTATCCAACGACGACTTTGTGCTCATTTTCTTGACCTCATCAGTCGAATATATGAATAACTTCTTTGCCATTTTACAGAACTCACTGCACATTCAAGAGAGTATGTAAAAAAAAAAACAATCATAAAAACTAGAGAGACCGTAAGAGTTAAGATAGAGAAAGAGAGAGAGAGCATAAAAACAAGCACTAACTTCCATGGATCGTCTCCTACGAGCATCATATCTCCTTCATCGTCTGTAAACACAATAGCCCATTTGTCTTTTGGACTAAGCTCTCCTTCAATCTCAAACATTTTCTCTAACTCATTGATTAACTCATCGTATGATCTCAACAACGTTAAATCAACCGCACGTCCAACCGCTGCTCCTTGCTTTTGCACCTTTTCAACATACAAAGTGGCATTTTTTAGAAGAAAAAATGTTTTAAGTCTCTTTTTGAATTTGAAGTAATAAAGATCAATGGTTTGTTTTACCTTGGTTCGGCTTCTTGTGGATGTTTGTTGCTTCTGCTCCGACAGTGAGTTAGACGAGTTAGGATCTTGACATTTGGCAGAACCAGAGTTGTTTGAATCCACACTAATAAGTTGCTTGTCAGGAGGAATTGAAGCAGAAGCAGGCTTGCTCATGAGATCGAATCCGAATAACCTACAGCAACTTGTGACCGGAGTCTCGGTTTTCTTGCATTGTAATCCGCTTGGAAACATTGGTTTGTTCGAGTTTCTTTCGGTTGATGGATCTTGAAACAACAGTTTGAGTGATGGATTGGACTCGTGGCTCTGCGGGAGGCTGCTCAAGAAATTAGAAGCGACAGGACTCCCTGTGATTTCTGAAATGTTTAAATCATAAGTTTGACAAGCAGTTCAGAGTAAAAAATCTATTACAGATATGGTAATTGTTTGTAATATATTGGACCTGGTTTACTTTAATAACCGATTCCGGTTATCTCTTCTAAATTCATAAGAGTTTGTTTTCGAAGGTACCTGAAATTGATGAACCAATGGGTCTGGACCGTTTGGACTTTGATTGTGGTTGAGCAGGCGTAGGAGTTAGCGCGGATGGTGAGAAAGGCTCGATCTCCCACGGTGAGACCTTGTTTGGTCTCTGAACTGAAGATGGCTCGTCCCAGTGGATCTAAAATGAGGAAGCAAAAGATTCAAAATTTACAGAAAGTATGCAACAAGAGTCATATGGTCTCTAGAAAAATTATTTCAAATTCACTGAACCTGCAACGACCTCCATTTAGAAGCTGGCCATTGAGGAGATAGATCTCCAGTACCAACAATCGTACCCGTAAATCTGAAGAAGAAACCAGTCAAGATTTTTTCAAACAACAACAAGCAAGAGAGGACTCCACAAATGACCAAAAGAGGAAATGAGAAATCTACATTCTCTCAGGAGAGTCTTCTCCTTCGAATCTCATCCTAAACCGCATACCGAGAGAAAATCCATCCTTCTTTGCCGCCATATACTTGTTCACACCCATTATAAATTGGCTTACCCTGAAAAGAAACGAAAGACGATATTAAGCTAATATCCCTTCACAGGCAACCTTTATATATAAGATGCAAAGTTTAAAACTTTACCTCGGCTTATAGAAGACAACAAATAGAGTTTTTGTGTTAACAGCATGAGAAGCTGTAGCAAGAACTCCTAAATGCATACTCTGACTCGAGATAACGGATGCAGGCATAGTGCTCTGCTGCCTAGCTAAACGTCTCACCCCAACCCGTAAATCTCCGGTTTCACCCCTTAAAACGGCATTACAAGATTACTATGGAGTGAAATCCGATAGCGAAAGGCTCAAGCTTTTTAGTTACCTCAAGAACACAAATGCATCTCCAGCCACAAGTCTTTTCGAGGTTACAAATGTACTCCAACCCGTTGTAAGTAAATGCCTCCTCGGTTGACCTTTAGAAATAAAACAAAACTCATCAGACTCATAAACTAAAGAAACTCTTACTAAAGAGTTTGGTTACCTCTGAATATATGCTTGAACCTCCATTCGTAGCCGTGAAGATCTCTAGCGACCAGCTCTTGAGTCGGTGTAGGTTGTGTCATATCCTAAGAATTGGGAGTCAAAATCAAAATGACAGATTGACTAAAGAAATATCAAAATCTGGAAACGGAGATGAAGGATAGAAGCATTTTACAAGTGAAGGCAAGCACTCAGTGGCGTGTTTTCGAAGAACAGAGAATCCACCATGAGTGCTTGTATCAGAAGCTGTTAGAATCTTAACAAACGAATCAACCGAATGTTTTGCAGGTTCTACTAGAGGTGGATCAAGGCTTGTGGGTTCACTTTGCTGCAAAACAAAATAATCGAAATCAAATTCACCGAATTGATCACATTAGTCAAAAACAAATTGAACTTACATCTTCCTCTGGTTGTAATGTGATCTGAGCATAAACCTCGTCTGTCTCATGCTCTGCTTTTAACATGACACTAAGAACTCGACAGAGTATCTTTGGAGGAAGATTAAAAACAGGTATTTCTTGATCAACGACTCCTTGATTAGTCGAAGCCACCAACTGTAGGGAAACAATAAAAAAAGTCTTAAAATTGAGAAAGAAGAATATGGAAAAAGGAAGAGTTTTTGGAGTATTTTCAAGCTTTACTTGTTCCATGTGACCTTGAGGGAAGTAGAAAACTCTTTCACCATAACGAGGAACTTCCACAAGTGGCCCTGCACAAGCTTTCCACAGCTCCATGTACAATTGATCATCATAAGACCCTAAATTCAAAACAAAACAAAAAAAATTACAACCTTGAAATGTCAAAAAAGAAGAAGAAAAAAAGGTTGACTTTTTCCCGAGAAAATGCTAGAAACAAAAAAAAAACACAAACTTGGGATAACTGAAGTCAAAAGAGAAAAGGAAACTACTCTCTATCTCTCTCTCTCAACTCACCAGATCTTCTGAAATCATCATCTACATTCGCCATCGAAGAAATCCAATCTTTTTTCTAATTTCAATTACACAAGCAAACAAAACAAACGGGCAGCTAAAAATCGAGCTTCAAAAATCGAAACTTTGAAAGCAATTAACACATCAGAGAAAAACACAAGAAGAAGAAGACAAGAGTCATCAAAGAAGGGTAAGAAGAAAGTAAAAAAAAAAACTCTATTTTCTAACGAGACACGACGGTTATGTCTGTATTCATTACAGAACATAAATTCATTACAAAGCACTGTTGGAAAAAATTTACTAATTTAATTTCTTTTTTTCCGGGTTTTTCTCTTTGGCTTTTTCAGTTTCAGTTACGAAACCGCTCCTTCTTCCTTCTGCCTTTTTGTATTCCTTCTCCTTCTTTCAAACTCCGTGTCGCTTTGTCTATTCACTCACAAACTTCTTGCTGTTTTTCCTTCCTTGAAGTTTTTTAAAAGAAACGTATGGTCAATTATTGTGAGAGCGAATCTGGACCGTTAGATTTAAGGACAACGGTTCTTGTGCAGTTGTGCGTTAGTAGTAAATGTGAGTTTAGCTCTAATTATATCATGTCTTTTCGGTTTTTTCAGTAACCCTACTACTCTCAATATACTAGTACTAGCTTCTTACCATAATAAGAACTGGTGGTGTTGATTTTTTTCTTTTAATTCCGTTACGAGTTCCGTTAGATTTGACGGAGATGTTACTTTCTTGCTTGTGTCTGGAACGTGGCAGGCAAACGTGTTGGCTCATGAATGTACCGGCAGAGATTTTGCCATCCATCGAACGTTATGGTTAAGAGCTTTGATAAGCGTGCGATATTTTGGTTTTTTTTTTTTTTTTACATTTCATTTCACGTGTTATTTCAGTTTTAGTCAAAAAAGTCTATTCGACCTCTCTCACGCGCTCTTGTTTCTTCCTTCAACTCATAATGATGATTTTTGAGTTTTTTTTTCTGTTGCATAAATAAACGAATAGACTCAGCAAGAAGAGAACAATTAGACTTGTTTAATTCGAATCATAATTATAGTATTCTTTAGAGGCTGTCATTAAACACCAATATAAAGAGATACGTAACTTTATGGGATTTTTTTGTTTGTGTATTGATTTTTACATGTTAATCCAGTTTTGAGTCAAAGTTTATATAATTTTTGTTCTCTGTACATAAATTACAAAAATTATTGTATTTTTTTAAAGCAATCATTAAACATGACATCAAAAATATTTCACGTTGGTAAAATTGTACATTAAATAAAACCCAAAAAATTATAATATCAAAAGAAAATTTAAGAAACTTCATCTTGGTAACATTATTTTTTTAAACTATTATTAAATGATTTGATTTTCAGAAAAGAAAAAGAAAAGATTGTAAATTAAGGTCAAAATAATGGAGAGTGGGAGATACGCGCGACGAGCATATGCAGAAGACTATAGAAAAAAGGCAATGCAGAAGTGGTCCCCACGTGGACACGTCAGAGGGAGGCAATGGCCACGCTAGATTCAGCGAATCAAAAATATACACGTGTCAAAGTATTAACTTCATTCACTGCTCGATTACAAAGTTTGTAGACATTTCTGTTCTCCCCACACCTGATAGAGAGAGTAATTCCAAATACATTTTTTTTTTTTGAAACTCTAAATAGAGTAAACGATTTATTTTCATATCCCTCTAGATCCCCACCGAACTATGCCTTTGTATATCTCCCCACAAAATAAAAGTTAAAGATCTAAATCTCCCTAAACCGACATCCGTGAGAATTTTTAACTTTCATTTTGTGAGGAGATATACAGAGGGCATAATTTGGTGGAGATTTAGAAGAATATGACCATAGTTCGTAGGGAAATAGATCGTTTAGCTCTCTAAATACAATCAATCTTGAAAAGATAATACTTATGAGATAGCTCACGTAAATACAATGTTTTTTTTTCTTCAAATGATTCTTATCTGCATGGAATATTATGCATTACGTATCACATCAATTCCAATGATAACGTTAAATATTGCTAAATAAAGATAGTCTTTTTTATCTGACGGGATAGAAATAAGAGAATTTTATTTATTCAATTTCCATAATTGTACAAATAGATTGGACTGTTTCAATCCACTTCTGTACTAACTAATTCAATCAATAAAACCAACAAAACAAAAAAAACAAGCAAACTCTTTAAAAAAAACTAATAGTAAATCCATTTAATCCGAAAAACAAAAAAAATCAAACTAATAGTATTTACTAGTTAGTTTTTTAGCCGTATATTTTAATTTGGACTTAACTAATGAAATTAACTTAGTACAGAATTTAACATATCATATATGTTACATCCTGATATGAATTACATTTGTAAATACTTCAACGCAATGTATTATTAGTATTAAAATATAAAGACAAAACGAACAATAAAAGTAGAGGACCGTTTGCCTCAAATTGTTAGTTAGGAATATTATTATTCAAAGTGATTGGAAACGCACGGGTGGGAATATAAACATTTTATTAATTTTCTATTTCTAATTGCTTAATTAATGGAATTAATTTTATTTAGCTCTTTTTAAAAATATTACTTTTGATAGTCTATTTACTTTGTTGGGCATTAATTATAGTTAATAACTCATTTAGTCATAATAGCTACATCCATAAATAAGAATAACGAATATTCGATTTTAATTAGATATGTAAGTCTTAACTAATAGATCATCATAAAATTGTTTTTAAAAAAAGAAAGTGAAGTTATGGGAAAATGACATCATGACTCATTTTATATTTGAATATACAATTAAAATTAAAAATTTATTATAATTAAATAGAAAATAAAATTATGGTTATTGACTTATTCCATTTGGTGTTTAAAATTAATATAGTTGTAATAGAAGAGAGAGAAGAGAATCAAATGGTTGGCTTTAGTTAACAACACATTCGAGATTTGATTCCAACGTCATATCTATTATCTAAAAATACTCACTTTTTTAATCATATATTACCTAAAAATACTGACTTTTTATACATTTTCAGGTTCTTAATTGGTTCATTGAACATTACATATTCCAAGTTTTGAATATCTTCCACTATTCGTTTTATATTACTATAAAAAAATTACTTGGGAGTGAAGTCAAAACAAGGATACGTACGCTGTTGGTAAAATATAAAAACCTAACATACAAAGTAATTTAGAGCATTACCATCGGTGAACCCTAAGGGCATCTTCAATGGTTAACTTATGTAAGGGTGTCTAAAACAATTTTTTAGACACGGGTCTAATTTTAAGACACAACTTTTTGATTAAATATGATTTTTTTTTTTTAAGACCCACCATTAAGACCCTCTAAATATATGCATTGGAGGTGGCCTAAGAGGGGTTCTTAACAATTTTTTATGTTTATTTTGTGATTAATAGAAATAGTTAAGAACCTCTATCAAATCTCCCCTCCAATGGTGATCTTCTCCTCCCCGACCTTGTCTCGTGTTCCCAATCGCGGTCTTCGGCACAGCTTTAGCGCCGGCGGAAGCACTGGTTGGCCTCGATTGTGCAACGGAGGGAGTGACATGCTTAAAACATTTAGCAGTGGGCTTAGAAGATTGAGCGGCGGAGGGAGTGGTGTATTTAGAAGATTTAGCGGCGGCGGACCCCGATAGAGAGGCGGAAGGAGCGGTGGGCTTAGAAGATTGCACTGCGGAGGTACTGCTAGGCTTAGATTGAGCGGCGGAGGGATTCGATCGACCGGAATTGGGTTTGCTTGAACTGCAGGTGGATCCCATTCAAAACGGAATCGGAGGTGAGTCCACTCGGGCGAGTCTGAAGCGGAGTGATTGGTGATCCAAGATCGACATTAACAGTATCTTGCTTATCGTGTGGAAAACGATCCCGCCGGGAACAATCGAAGAAGCAGAGAAGAGAAGAGGTCGAGGAGAGAGAATCGAGAAAAATGGAAAACAAAATTCGTCCAACCACAAGCCGCCACGTCGCTTAAGAACCGGTTTCTTAAACCTTTCCGCTAAGGAGCGGTTCTAAACTTTTTTACCCATTTTCATTTATTTTTAATCAGAAAAATGCTAAGAACTCCATCATTTTTTTGCTAAGAACCTCTGATGGAGGTAGTCTTAGTTACCACTCACTCTTTTGATATATATATATATATATTATATGTATCAGAGTAAAGCAAATAATATTATTTCGTTCATATTAATTTAATATGCGAGGAATGACCCTTCCGTTCACTTAGAGTGTAAGGTCATAACTCGTAGGGAATCTCTGAAACACTAAAACTCATGGACCTGGCTATTAAAGATATCAAAAACAAGACTAAAATTCGGATTAATTATAATATGGTTATCTTGGTTACCATCGGTGCAACGGATCCGATCCATTTATTCGGCTTGGATTTAGAGATTAGATTCGTGTATTCTAAAATGCGACTTGTCAATATACAATTCAGAAGAATGCGCTTGGATTCACGTTTTCTTGTTATGGTTTCAGTTTTCGAAATTATCATAATAAAATTTTACAGAGATAAATATGTCAACAAGATATACATTTGGCTATCACAATAAAAACTTGGCAAAGAATAGTTATCCCATTAAGAGAAATATTAATGCCCAACATGCATCGATCTTAACAGATCATTTTTTATCAGCATTATAATTGAAATACTATTTCTTTCATCAATATCTGTAATAGAAAATAATAATTAGTAATAACCAAGTATTAGTGCATATATATGTGTGGACCGGGAAAACTCAGGATATCTTATGGAATCTTTCTATAGTCTAGTCAAATTTGTCAAACTTATATATGCATAGACGATGACATTTTGACGTCAAACTAAAACCTCACATGGAGAATACTACATCTATAGGCATGTTCCGACCAGCTTATTAAATATGTTTCTGCATAAATATATAATGAAATGCAAGAGATTTTTAAATAATAATTCGTACGAGGAGACATAAAAAAATTTAAAATCAAAATTGTTAATGACAAAAAATGATAGATTTATAATCAAATTTTAATGTATTTTTTTAATATGTGTGAAATTTTAAAAAAAAATTTTAATAAAAAACAGAGGGACTGAGGGAGTATGTGTAAACGCAAGGAATCACGTACGTATGCTATTAATTGCTGTTCACTTATGGAACAAATATTAATGAATGATACATCAGTTCATATATTGTTTTTTTCATCGATATTTTAAACCGTATTATCGTTTAACATTTTATATCCAATTGCATAATAAATCCTATAAATAACAGTTTCATTGATATTGTTTGTCCCCCGGCCCTGGGTTTGATCCTCCTGGCCACCAAACATTAGCTCATTTAAAGCGCGGACCCCGGCTGCTGGGTCGCTGGAGATTAGTCTTGAGGCCTAGACAGTCGATGGGAATCGGGATGCTCCGGTTTAAAAAAAAAAAAAAAAAAAAAAACAGTTTCATTGATAAGGTATTTTCGTAAGATGCTCGTCCGTACAACTCCTCCTACAATACGTTTTCTTGTAGGAAAATCTCTTTGAGATCCATCCACCGAATAATAATAATAGTTCGTACCATTTTTTGTTTCTTTCTATTTTTTTTTCAAGCTCAATGGATCACATCACGAAATAAAAGTTATTCGACTAGACTATTATACTTAATTAGTATCTAAATGTAATATCACGAAATAATCCAATTATATTCCAACTTAAAAAAACATATTATTTCATTACGTACTACTAATGCTAAACAGTAAACTGTATAGTAATATGTTACCACAGTTTAATGTTACAGCAAAGAGTTATTTTGCATATAGAAATTTCTATAAGTAGAATTAAACATAGAATTTAAATGTGGAAACATATCTAAAAAGCTGTAAAATAGAAACTTACTAGAGAAATTAAACATATAATTTTTTGTTATATAAAATATATATTTATTCAAATTTGTTTTGATATTTCTTTTGTGCGGGTTTTTCCTCTAGCTAGTTTCTCCCCACTCCATGATTGCCTTCTTTTATAAAATTAATATATAGTATATGATTTGGTGGATGTTTATTTAATATATAGTATAAAATTAGTATATGTTTCTTTATAACTTTTTCCATTATATTCAAATAAAGGCACCTCGCATGTGTGACGAAGGATTGGTCAAATTTTATTGAAAAAAATAGGAGGAAAACATTTAAATATTAGTCAAAGAAGTTAACACTCCATTTGTAATAGGAAATCTGGTATTCTTACACTGCAATGTCTTATCAATCCAATGTAGGTAGACATTTTTAACAAGAAGTTTCATAAAATCCGTTTCTAAAGAATCATTGAACTTTGATGCCTAACTAACTCGAAATAATTGATTCGATACATATAAAATTCAATTTGGAAAAACTATATTTTGCTGTTGAGTACCATAAACGCTTAGCAGTTAGCACCGTATATAAATGAAAAAGAAAGGAAAACAACACTCTAGCTAGTTCTCTAATTATTGAACACTACGTTTGAGTGGGTTCATTGGATCTACTTTAGCCAATCCACACAAAATCACAAACTTGCATTTATAAGATAAATTACAAAAAGAGTCGAAAGTTACTATTAACAAATGCTTGATCCATTGTAATTTTTTGAAATGCCATTTTCTTATATTATAAAAGGAAAATAACAAAACGAGGGGACCAGATGATAAATCACATGATCATATCATATGACCATCTCTTTCTCACTGCCAGGATGTGTCTCAATCATATCATTATTTACAATCTAACACATAATATAATTATAAATGTCTAAATAATATAAATGACAATAATTGATATGTGAGGGGCACTAGACAATATACCACCCTCCTTTATTCATGTGTTGTTAATTACGACATCGTTAAATAAGATTAGACAAGAGTTTAGTGGTCCATATGATTAGCACCAACAATAACCTCCTAACCTCTTGTTCCCCATTTTCTCTCATTTCCCCACTAATCGACTTGAAAAGTTAAATATTTTGTTACGCAAAATTAAATAAAAACGAATATCTATATATTGTTAAATTAACTTATGGGCAACCATCCAATCGAAGCTGTCAGGGCTCCGATTACAAGCCCATTTGATAGGCCCACATATCAACTAGTTTTCCAGATCGAACATTTTTTTTTTTTTTTTTTTTGGGTAACATTTAAGAAAAATGCTTTCTCCATGACCATCAGACAACGAGAAAATGCACATAAACACATAGTACCGTACAGAGATCATATGCTTTGCTTCAAAGGAAAAAAAAAAAAAAACCCGCCATGAAAATTCCAAAGCCAAACAAAGAAATTCAAGTTTTGCATGATATTGCTATTCTCTCATCTAACTTCCAAATGATATGAAACTCCCGATTTAAGACCAAAAAAAAACATGGGTTTTCTTCGCAGATGCAATGCAATGTTATGTTGCTGTGTTTTCCTCCTCCTTTCTCTCCTCACATCCATCTCTCCTGACAAAACATTTTATAATCATATCAAGATTGATCCCCAAATTCAAAATCAACAAGAGAATTACACAGATTTGAAAACATTCTTCAAGTAATTGACGACTTACTTCAAGCAATTCTACAGTTGTAAGCATTGCACAGCTGGAGTAAAGCTGCTTGGTTAGCTTCTACGAGATTGTCACCAATAATCTGAGGGTATCTACCAGGAGAAGCAGAAGAAAGCCTGGCCAAAGAAGCAACCAAGAACTGCTTTGGATCTTTAACGTCTTTAAGAGGATCCTCCTCCTTTTTCCCAGCATTGTGAAGATTCACAAATGCAGCTGTGTATCCAACATTCTCTGAGACTTCTGGCATTTCAGGTTCATCGACAGCTCTTTCCTGCTCAGGCCGTGAAACAAGTGTCACGATACTATCAAGCATGTTACCCCAGAGTTTAGCAGCTGCTGGATCCAGAAGAGCTGCAGTCTCACTTATGAGTCTTGTTGCAGCTACTGCAGTTAACTTTACCTCAATAGTTCCCATGATCAGTTTCAGGTTCGGAATCCAGAAATGCTCCAAGATAGTAGTGAAGATGTTCGGCTGAACAGTATTCATAGTGTCAACTAAATAAGCCGGTCCGTGCTTCACCAAGAAGAGGGACATGAATACTACTAGCGACTTTTGGAACTTGACCGTCTTTTTGTTTTGAAGGCGTGTGAATAGAGCACTCCATACACCCGTCATGTATGGTGCAATCACACTGTAGTCGAGATACTCAATAACCGTGTTAAGGATATAAAAGCCTTGCTCATCCGTGCTAGGTGATGAAACCAGCTTTTCGAATATCCCCAGCACTTGACTCAACCGATTCTCTTGAGTGACCTCATGAGGTGCTTTCTGCAGGAAAGCCTGCAGCAAACGCACAAGAGCTGGAACATTGCCGCTTCTCTTCCATGACTCTGGCGAGAGGAGCAGCAAGAAGATCTGCATGTAGTTCGGTGAGAGAGGTGGTCTGTTCAACTCAACAAGCTGAGCCAGCAGCTGAAACGCGTAAGGCAAGAACTCTGTGATATCATTGGCCAAAATCATCTCGAGGCTTGGGAAGAGACTCGCCTCAAATGCAGATATAAGAGAACTATCACGTTCACATGCCCGTCGAACAAGTACAGCCACAGACTCAAAGATATAGTGATTAAATGTAGGATTTTTAGGGTTATTGCAAACTTCACTAAGAACAGAGGTCAATCCCCGGATGCAAGGTCCAGCAACCTCACCACTGATTTCAGCAACACCAAGGACCCGCATTATACACTTCATAAGATATTGATTCTCCTCAGACTCTGTAAACTTCAGTGCAGCAAACAGGTTCGTCATCAACTGCAGCAAAAAGGGACTTATATCACTAGCGACATACCTACTCTTTCCACCTTCGTCCTTCACTAGCAAGAGCTTCTCTATGCAGCTAGCAGCATATGAATGGACAACGTTTGACTCTGCTTTAAGGAACCGGACCAGCTCTGGGAACAACTGAATTGCAAAGGGCTTTGGTAGATGACTACGAAACATTGTTAAGAACTTCAAGGACCCTGCCTTAAGCATTGGAAAACTGTTGACTTCGTGGCTTTGCAGCTCCGGGAGAATAATGTTTGCAAAGAAGCTTTGAACATCAATGAGATCTGTAGACACAGACGCACCCCCTGCCTTCTTAGTAGCCAGAGAGACGACCAAGTAAATTGCACAATCCTTATCTTTCCACTGTGCAGCCGGATTTGTCGAAAATGAACTCAAGAGTTTTTGTATCTCAAGAGAAACTACTTCTGTCACTTGTCTTTTGTAGTTTGTGGCAAGTCCCTTGAGTAGCTCACAAGCTATTCTCCTTCTAGTGTCCACATCACTTCCCTCCATGTCTCTACGGATAAACTCTATATAGTTCATCTCGAAAAGTTCTTCATCTTCATCCCTCAAAGAAACATTGGGAATCACAATGCTTTGGCAAATCTCCTTGATTACATTGTCACCTGCAAACAAAGCATGGTGCGCACTTGTGCTAATAGTGGTCAAAAACTTGATTGCCGTAGTAGCTAGTTGGTCCCTGCTAGGAGACTTTGACACATCTCGGAGTAATGTCCAGACAGCTGATGCAAAATCCTTCAAATAGACTTGGAATTCTTCTTCGTACTTCTCCATATACAGGTTAATATTCTCACAAACTGCAGAGCGAAGATCATCAACAAGTGTTAAACCATCTGGTGTGGTTTCTAAAGCAGGATAATTTGAGGATAAACACTTCTTAAACACTCCCATCCACTGGTTCATATGATCCTCGAAAAACTCCGGCAAGTCCTGAAAGTTCAACGAGAAAAATATCCTGCAGCACAGCTTTTGGGACTCAAACAGAGGCTTAAGGATCGCGGCTGATCCACCAGAGCTCGCAGCAGCAGAATCAATCAAGGAATCCGTTTTTAGAAATACTTCTTGCAACGGAGGAGCAAAAATATTCAGGCAGTACTTAATATCACTAAACAGATCATTGGTTCTATACTGATGCCTAAAGTTTTTGAAAATCGAATTAGCGGTCCCAAGAATACCATTGACGGACGCATAATCGCCGGCGAGAGCAGCTTTTTGAAGGCTGGAGATAAGCTCGGGGAGCAAAGCAGGCCAAGATCTCGGGAAATCATGCTTACCAATGATGGCTAGGGCTTCGCTCAACTGGCTCTGGATGGGAGGGGAAGAAGAAAGCATAAGGGAAACGATGAGTGTCTTGATCTGCTCCTTCTCGGAATCATTGATCGGTGAGATACCAGAATCCCCAGCAGGGAGCCATCGCGAACGGAGATGGTTCTTAAAGTTGACAGCAGCGGCGTGACGGGTCTGTTCATCGACTGAGGGTTCAGCCACCAGACGGAGGACGGCTAAGCCGTAGTTAGGCCGATCGGCGGCCTCCGATAACGATCTCTCAGCAGCACGACGAGGATCCGGGACCGGAGAGAACGTGTGGAGAAAACATTGCGACAGGAACTGGAGAGTCTCCGGATTCCACTCCATCTTTCTAGAGAAACTAGGGTTTATCCGACGATTCGAATCCGAGAAACTACTGCGGATACCGGACCGCTGTTCGATTAGGGAAGAAAGCAAGCACAAGAGACGGCGAAGAGAGACGCGAGTTGCTAGGGTTCCCGATTTCAAAAAGAGGGAAACGGAAGGATTTTTGTTTTTAAAGAGAAGATGACATCAAAAAATGGAAAAGCAAATTGCCCGAAAAAGGAAAATTTCCGACGAGCTAGTCGGGTTATCGGGTTCGGTTATACCCGAGAGAGAGAGAGACACGACGTTTAATGGGCTTTTGTTCATTCATTTAAGCCTATGTCTCGAATGGGCCGAACCTAAATAGTTTTTTGCAATATTATAAATTATTAATATTTTGTTTTTTTTTATGGTACGTCTATTTGTTGATTTGTTTCTGAGCAAGAATTTCTGTCGGTGAAGCTTCTCGTTCCCGAATATGTCGGTGCATATATGAACCATTATAATTGTAAAAACTGTTAATTGTTCTTAAAATTAGTTCAAATCCCTTTTGTAAAAACTGATAAATATCAAAGAAAACCACAAAAATTTGGAGTGTATATAGTATGTGAAAACTCGTGCACGGTGCATCGAACTGATGATCTAGATAAGAAATGCTGATGGAACGACGGCGTATTTCATCGAATTTGTCATAAAGCCGTCAGCGTCCGTCACGCTGGTCCAAAACATATCACGTTCTTTTGCCTTTAATTCAAAAAATAGTATTGCCAAAGAAAAATAGTTTCTTAGTCCAATGTATAACAGTTTGATTTCAGTGGTTTTTAGTGTTGTTTAAGGCCAAAAAGTATAAATAACCGCACACGTTTTTTTTTTTTACTTTTTTTGACTGAAAATATATTATAAATAGGTTGGTTAAACAAAAGACGACATAGTAATCAAAATACAGAACACAAGAACAATCGAATCGAGTTATGGCTGAAATATCGTGAACCAAATGGTTAATATATGAGATAAATTCCGCTTCGCTTTTTATCACTTTTTATATACTTAGTTAACAAAAGATATAAAAAATCAAGCTAACCATTATGGCTGAAATATCGTGAACCAAATGATTTTTTATATCTTTTGTTAACTAATCCACATTTAAGTTTGCGCTAGCATTTGTCACACGTGATACGTGCGAGGTTATGATATACAAGAAGGGCATGTGGCGCATGATGTATTTACTATTTAGCCGTATTTTAAAAATAAATTTAAAATGTTGATATCATGGGGCCCATTGAAGCCCACGAAAAACGCGTGATGGATAAAGATTAGTTGCGTAAGCCAATCGACTTTTACTTATTAGTCCCTTNAGGGTTTAGGGCTTAATTTTTTATATAGGGCCGGGCTAACCCTATAGGTTTGAGCCCATATTTACATCCCTATTATTATCTCCTAAAACACAGCTTAAACGATTTTAATCGTATATTCTTAGTTAGTACTAATTGTCATCGTTAATTCGTTATACAAAAATAGTTATCATTTTAAAATAAAAATATGAATAGTATTATTCATATTTTCATAACTTATCGGATAATAATACGCGTATAGAATTGAGGAAAACAAAAAAAAGAATGCGAATTTTGAGGACAAAAGAAGTGAAACATGAGAAATCATTTTGATATATATAGTAACCTAATTTTTTTTAAAAGGCATGTGAGACAGGAGAAGTAATTGTCTGTAATAAAGACCACCGTAGTCACGAGTGTCTCCACATGACCCCACATTTCTCCTCTCATTCGCTCTCTGCCATACGATTATGGGCCCTACCCTCCTACTCTTATCCATTATTCTTACTTTGTTTTATTTCGTTGCATAATATGAATAATATGCATATCTTGTTTGTTTTTTTTTGTAAACAAATATGTATATCTTGTTATGCAAAATAAAATACTCGTTGTTTGCGAATATAATTAAAATACTCGTTATAATGGGAACAGTAGTTATAGATAGGCTTGTTACACTTTTACGAATAATTATAAAATCTGATTTCCTTGTTATATATACCCATGTTTAACTGTGAAAGTTTTTAAACTGAAGTAAAAATACATGTAGCCTCCCTGCTTAGAATTTTTAAGGCCATAAACAAAATAAATGTAGTTATTATTTAAATATTTTAAAACAATATAATACAAAAATTTAAGTGAAAAAAATAAAAATAGAATTTGCTGACCAAAAAATTACAACAAAAAGCTTAAAAGTGTATTATGATTAGTATACAAAATTGTACATGAAAACTGTAAGATATCAAATAGGGTCTTTTGTAATTTATAATGCATTTTTTTTAAAAAAAAGCATAAATGAAATGAAGTGAGAGAAGAAGAACCAATGTGGTTAAAGAGACAACAAAAAAGCGGATGTGAAGAACTACACCGAAAGAACAAATATTTTTCTTGAAAAAAAAAATATAAGTTTTAGAAATATTGGTGGGAATGTAACAAAAAAACGTTTTAAAAGCATTTTTGCTCGTAGACCACAAGATAAATGTTGTAATTATGACCCTCTCAGTTTTATATCGAACCAAAGGCCGTAGGCCAATAGAATAGGCGTTTTTTTTTTACATAATAGGCACGTCCTGCTGATAACACTAAATTTGGTTAAAATTTTATATATTTTGTACAAAATACCGAAGTTGATTCCAAACCAAAAAATAAAAAATAATAATAATACAAAATCGGCCTATGTGAAAAGCTAAAAAGATATCTGAGTGAAATTCAAAATGCAAATCAAAATTGAAACAGTATCAAACTTATCTATATTGAATTCATTTTTCATTTTTGCAACTCGTCTCTAAAAAATGTTTTCCAAAATCGAGTAGAGAATAAAATTAAACGAGCCTACTTAAAACACGTATTTGGGTTATATCTATATACTCGATTTAATATGAGATAGATGTTTGCTCAATAAAAAATAAAAAGTATTTCTTAGTTGGTGACTTGGTGCGACTTCCACATTACTCAAAGAAACACCATTCATGGCGTTCTCATCTTAACCTACAAAAAGGGCCAAATTTTGCATGTCGATCACATTGTACATCATATATTTTATTTGAGTTTCTATATTATTTACCAAATAATATTAAATTCATTCAAAATATCTTATGAAAGACACGAGAACAAATATATGAGGTTTGATGGGTAGTCTTTGACTGCAACAATAAAGGATCCCGGTGACCCACACCAATTGTAGAAGTAGGATATTTAGCAAGCAGTAAACCATTTAAATGATACTCCTTCCGTTTTATATTAGTTGTCGTTTTAGAGTTTAAATTTTGTTTCATA
Source organism: Eutrema yunnanense (assembly GCA_002933935.1). Classification (NCBI taxonomy): domain Eukaryota; kingdom Viridiplantae; phylum Streptophyta; class Magnoliopsida; order Brassicales; family Brassicaceae; genus Eutrema; species Eutrema yunnanense. Next base: position 24,824 of record PKML01053358.1, on the reverse strand, counting down.
TCAATACAAATATTTGATAATATTTTCAATTTTATTCTTACTCTTTTAGTTTATCAATTAATGTAATCATAATAGATAATACATTAATAAAAAATAAAATAAAAAATTGAATTGTTTTTTTAATCTACATAAAATAATTTATAATGACAATTAATATGAAACGGATGGAGTACTACTAATCAAACGAACGGAATACGAAATGGTATTGCTTCTAATAATTATGTCATGCTACCTTATTGTTAAACAACTTATATCATTTTATGTCATCAATTGAATCCATCAAGTAATATTGTGTCCAAACATATATGATTATAATCCCATAATTGCTATCACAAACGATATATACTAATTATATTATGGCCCACATAAGAAACCTGTTGCTGAAATAAATATTATTTATTATTAAGACATATTTCCTCGTGCTATGTTGTTGGAAACTTGGGTTTGGTATCATTAGTTTTTTTTCGTTGATAAGTTCTTCACGTTTTTTCCACCCAAAAAAAAAAAAAGTTCTTCACGTTTCATAACCACTGTACTATATTAATATTATATAAATATAGATAGTAATTCCGTATAACTCCCACTTTAGTAATATTTTTATCACCAAATTTCAGTATGAACTATGCCAACATACTTTTTTTTTTTTCGTTAAAGTAGCCAACATACTTGAAATTCCACCATATTTAAGTTGTGTAATAACATTATCAAATCTATATATGTAGATCGGTGATAACAAAAGTTTCACCACAAAAGATCATGATCATTTTGCATAATTTATTGAATATATTTGTCTATTTATTTGACATAAATACGTTTTTTTGTCTACCTAGGAAGTTCAAGTATTCTTTGAGTCTGTATTTTTCCTTTGCCAGGGACCAGTCTTGTGATCCATCCTGAATGAATCGACATTCTTCTTTTCAAAGGGAAACTAAAGTAGCTAGAGGTCCTAAGAACACAATCTTTGAAGGGTTTTAGTAAATACTACTAACTCAAGATTCACTTAGTTATAGTCATAGATATGTTTTTGATTATTATAATAAAGTATTCTCATGCAAAGGTTAGATTATTTGAAATTAATTTAGTGTAGCAAACAATTAGAAAATTACAAACACATGACGATAGAAAAGTAGGTTAAAGTCATCACATGTGCTCTCACGGAACGAGACTTTTTTTTGTTGAACGTTACTGTTGGGCATGAGATTCACGCAAATCCTATGCGACAAATAAATTTTGTCCCAAAGTTTAAAAAACTAAAGAAAAAGTACGAATCCTAGTTACATATTGAATTAAAGGACTATTAATGAGAATAATAAACAGAGAGTCCAATTAAATGGACCCACGTTAATAACGATGTCTGAAATAACCAACACCCCACCAGACAATTCAGACAATATTTTTTTGTTTTTTGATGCATGTGACTTATTTTTATTGGTTTAGAAAAAATAATACATACAATTTTAATTAGTACTATTTGGTACAGAATAAATTTAAAATATGTATTATTAAAATCAGACGTTACAATTTTTTTTTTAAAAAATATGTCAAAATAAAATAAAATAAAAAACCTTTCGACCATGCGATCTATATAGTTTTTTTCCTTTTAATTGTTGTGATATATATACTTCTTAAGTACATATTATTGAATCTCACGTAATTACAAACGCAGGTGTGTATATAAAACATTATTATATACCTCTCTCTAAAATTTTATAAATGCAAATATCGTGGTTCCTCAACTCAACGAACAATTTACCGTTAATGATTTACTAAGATTTGTGAATCAAATGGATTTGGAGACGAATTCAAAGAGAAGCGAGATTTAGGGGTAAACAGATGAGTAAAGAGGATAAAGCTTTGAGTTAATAAATTTTAATTTGCACAATAAACGAACAGAGAGATTCTGATTTATCTTTATTCGGAAAGAAACAATCAAAGTAAGTGATCTTAAAATCAGGAAATAGAGTAGGAGTTTTAATTCACACATTAATCGGGTTTCTAATTCGAAACCTTGGAAACTCAACCATGGTTAACTTCATAACCCAAGTCTAATACGTGCATAAGTAACCATGGTTGGGTTTTAAAAGAGGTACTTACCCCACTCCTCTCGTCTAATTCTCTCTCTAACTGTATCTTCTTCCTCAATCTCTTGTTTTCATACTCTTTCTAGTTTATAAAACTCGTCCAATTGTTCAAAAATCGAAGCTTTTACCGATTTCTCTCGGTAAAGTCCTCGTTTTGATCGGAAACTATCTCTCCGGCGAGTGTTTTCTTAACTTCTGTTATTAATTACCGGGTTTGCATTTTTTTCCTGGTGGGTAATCTTCAATTTTCTCCTTTTTTTTTTGCTCGAAATTCGAAGCTGGAGAGACTCGGGTTTATATGGTTTCAAGCATCATCGAGCTCTGTAGTAGAAAGGAACGGTTTTCTCGGTGTTTGTTATCTGAAATTTCAGAGTTTTTCCGGGTTTTGGATTTGGTGAGATTTTGTGTAATCTGGGAGGTTGATAACGATGAATATGAGTGATTTGGGATGGGACGATGAAGAGAAATCGGTGATTAGTGCCGTTTTAGGGAATTTAGCTTCTGATTTTCTCAGAGCAAACTCAAATTCGAATCAGAATCTGTTTCTGGTTATGGGAACTGATGATAGTCTGAACAAGAAGCTCTCTAGCCTCGTGGATTGCCCAAACTCGGAGAACTTCAGCTGGAACTACGCGATTTTCTGGCAACAAACCATGTCTAGATCCGGACATCAAGTCCTGGGTTGGGGTGATGGGTGTTGTCGAGAGCCTAACGAGGAAGAGGAATCAAAAGTGGTTAGGGTTTATAATTGCAACAGCCTTGGATTAGAGGAAGAGAGATGGGAAGATATGAGGAAGAGAGTGTTGCAGAAGCTTCATAGGTTGTTTGGTGGATCTGACGAAGACAATTATGCTTTGAGCTTAGAGAAAGTTACAGCTACTGAGATCCATTTCTTAGCTTCCATGTATTTCTTCTTCAATCACGGAGAAGGAGGTCCTGGGAGGTGTTATGCTTCAGGGAAACATGTGTGGCTCTCTGATGCGGTTTACTCGGATTCTGATTATTGCTTTAGGTCTTTTATGGCGAAATCCGCGGGAATCAGAACGATCGTTATGGTTCCTACTGATGCTGGTGTTCTTGAGCTTGGTTCTGTTTGGTCTTTGCCTGAGAATGTTGAGTTGGTTAAGTCTGTTCAAGCTTTGTTCATGAGGAGAGTTAAGCCGCCTTTGATGGTGAATTCAACAAACACAAACATGAGTGGAGGGGGGACTCACAGGCTCTTTGGGCAGGAATTGAATAACTCGGAACAGGGATCTCATCACACGTTTCCTAAGAAACTCGATGTGAGAAATTTTGATGAGAGGTTCACTCCTCAAAGCTGGCAAGGGTATAACAGTAAAGGTTCAGCATTTGGTTACACACCTCAGAGAGTAGATGTGAATGTGCAAGAGAATGTGAATGTGGTTGTTGACGATAATAACAATTACAAGATGCAGATCCAGTTTGCTGGATCGTCCGTAGCAGCATCTTCGAATCCATCTACAAACACTCATTTGGAAAAGTCAGATTCTTGTACGGAGAAAAGACCAGCAAGCTTATTATTAGCAGGAGGAGCAGGAGCAGTTTCTGTTGTTGACGAGAAGAGACCGAGAAAGCGAGGAAGAAAGCCTGCAAATGGAAGAGAAGAGCCATTGAACCATGTGGAAGCTGAGAGGCAGAGGCGCGAGAAGCTTAACCAGAGATTCTACGCTTTACGCTCAGTTGTTCCAAACATATCTAAAATGGACAAAGCTTCTCTTCTTGGAGACGCGATTTCTTACATCAAAGAACTTCAAGAGAAAGTAAAGATCATGGAAGCCGAAAGAGTAAGAACAGAGAGCAGCTTATTGGAATCAAACCCGACGACCACAAGGACAGTAGAAAGTCCAGAAGTTGACATCCAAGCTGTGAAGGAAGAGGTTGTTGTAAGAGTAATCTCACCGTTGGATTCACATCCAGCTTCAAGAATCATACAAGCAATGAGAAACTCAGAGGTTAGTCTAATGGAGTCTAAGTTATCATTAGCTGAAGACACAATGTTCCACACTTTTGTGATAAAGTCTAATAACGGGTCGGATCCATTGACGAAAGAGAAGCTTATAGCAGCGGTTTACCCGCAAACCAGCTCGACGCAGCAGCCATTACCGTCTTCTAATTCACAGGTTTCTGGTGATAACTAGCTTTCACCTTCAAGTGAAAGCTTATTCTCTTGTTCAGTATAGAAAAAATTCAGGTTCAACTAGAAATAGATAAATCTTTTTTGTTGTTCTCTTTCTTAGAATGAAAGGAATCCAGTTTTCGTATACATGTTTACTATTTTACTAACGTACTATACCTATGTGGATCAGTAATAAGTCATTACCTCGCATATTTTTGTATCTTGGGAATATCTTTCCTACTTCAGAAAATCAAATAAATATCTAATGTTTTATCTATTTAAATCATAATGTCATATCTCTATATTATTATTTAAGAAGTCATTTAAGAATATTGAACTTTATTTTGTAACTTATTACATATTATGTCATTACAAATAAGAATAAATAATTGAAATAAGAAATAATATAATTGTATTTCAAAATTATTGAATAGAATAAAAAAAATATTTGTCAATTTAATTTCTTAATTATTACAATATTAAAAATATTATATATTTAAAATAATAATCAATCCATATATATTAAAAAAAAAATTTCGAGATCTTGCAATATTTTTCACTATAATTTGTATTATTTTTGAATATGTATCAAAACAAAAATCATTAACGGTGCATATTAAAGTTGATATTTTCAAGATTGTAAAACTTTGTGGGTTATCCCAATTTTTTTTTTAATCCATTGCAAAATGTGTTAAGTAAGCGGATTAGCTCGCCACGGAACGAGTTAGGATTCTGATTTTAAAATGCCCACAAAAGTGGGTTTCGCAAATCAAAATATTAGTTTTTAGTTTTAAAGATAGATGGTATACTCAATTTACTAAATAATATGATTTTTTTCTTTGAAGGTTAACTATAGTTTGTTATATTTTTATTTGAGTATATATCAAATCTAAAATTGAAAATTATTTTACTATTATTATAAAGAGTTTTTTTTGACGTCTATTTTTATAAAGAATTAGACACGATATATATATTTTTTTAATAGTTTAGGGATCAACTACAAAACTCACAATCATTAAGCGGTGCATATTAAAGTTGATGTTTATAAGATTATAGGTTTTTGCGGGTTAGTTCAAATAATATTTTAGTCTACTATAAAACGAGTTAAGTAAATCCGGTTTAACATCTCTATCTATAATCATTAGTTAGACATATTATAAAATTCAGAAAAATGTAAAAACAATTTTTTTTACATTTTAAAACTTTTTTTAATAAAAAAATTACCTTGCGCTATAGCACAAATTAAATCCTAGTGTAATATAATATGTTTGTCTAAATATCTTATTTATGTATCCATGGTATCTATCTAGGATCTTTGCCATTGCATAATTCCTCACTACGTAAATATCTGTGAATTCGTTTAGATTGCAGATAACATAGTAAATCATAACTTTTGCAAATGGCAATGTTGCTTCATATTATATAATTCACACATGATACTTCAAATCTTTTATAACTATCTCGCTCATTAATAAACCAATCTTATAACTATACCTATACTTAATCTTACCTTAATAATATACCAGTCACTCTCACTAATAATCTAATCTTATCGTTTCCATGATCCATTTTATGTCAAAAATTGGTTGCACCCCACCATTTCCTTTGTCTTGTTTGTTATTATTACTTCGGGTCTGTTCGTTTTGCAGCCGTTGGCGTCTGCGGCTGCGGCCTGCGGCCAGACGCTGCGACCAGACGCGGCGGCTGTTGTTCGTTTGGCAGCCGCGCGGCTGGTCTCTGCGACTGGTCGCAGGTTTGTTCGTTTGATAGCCGCGCGTTTGGACGCAGCGTCTGGCCGCATATCTGTTCGTTTGTCTGACGCTATCGATAGTTTTTTTTTTATTTATTTATTTATGCTAGCCATAGTTTTTCATTTAATTAAAATTATTTTTTATGAATTTTATACATTTATATTTTTGATAAACAATATAGTTTAAATTTTGTACATCCATAATAATTATTTATTAGTTAACAATCATATTAATAATTTTATAATTAGAACATTATAATTTTTGCGATCAAAAATCATAAACTAAATTAAAACAATCATATTAAACTAAATCATTTAACTAACATAAAACAAAAGTAATACATCAGATCATAAAGTATAACAAAGCAAAAGTAATACATCAAGTCTTAAATAAACTTAAAAAAAAAGTCATAAACTATAATATCTAATACGGTAATCGACGTCCTCTACCATATTCATTAGTGATGGTATCACGCAAAGCTTCCATCGCTCTATCACCGGTCGGCTCATATGGAATATGTCCACCATGATCATCATCACTGCTACTATCATCAACTTCTTCTTCACCTGCTCCTTCTTCATTACCATGAACATGATAATCTTCTCTGTTTTGCCAACGTACAAAATCATAATCTTCCAGATCTGTATCACGTATGAAGTTGTGTAGTGCCATGGTCGTTGTTACAAGCTTAATCCACTTAATCAAACCATACTTTAGATGCTTACGATCCAAAATCCTCCATTTTGTTTTCCATACTCCAGGTCGGGAAAATGAAGCAAGTTTTAAGAGCTGAGATATAAACCCAGGTCGGGAAAATGAGATTCAAAGACAGAAACAAGGAATAATTTGAGATTCATGAATGGGAGAATCAGCAACACTCACCGACGACGGATGATGACGAAGTCTTGCTTGGGGGATCTCTCTCTGCTAAAACGTTTGCAATTGTTAGATTACAAAACCGGCCATGTCTTCATGTAAAAGCAGCTCTTGCTCCATGACAGAGTTCGACTTGAGGAAGAAGATGGAGATGACTGGGGAAGATGGATTTTCGGCGCAGAGAAAGAAGAGATAGAGAGACTTAAGGTAAATGGTATTTTCTGTAATTCACAAATATTCATAAGGTTATTTTTGTCTTTTGCATCTTTAATCGCAACATTTTTAGCCGCGACGCTGAATTTTATTAGCGGCCAAAAAATTGAGACGCAAAACGCAGCGTTTAAAGCAGCGATCGGTCGCAGGAGGCTGCGGCAAGGAAACGAACACCGAATAGCCGCAAGCCGCAGGAGGCTGCGGCTGCGAAACGAACAGACACTTCATCTCATTTTCTATTTTGGGCTTATAGTAGTTATGAAAAGCCCATCCTAAATGCCCAACTCCTTCAATGCCTCTGTCATCTGCTCTGATCAATTCATTCATTTAGGTTTTTTTTTCTCCGATCAGATCCACCAGTTGCGAGGAGAAAGGTAACCTTGAAATTATCAACACCTTCCTTATCCGGCTAATCTCTCCTCCGACGCGATGTCTCTCCGCCGATCTATGCTCGGTCTCCACCGCCAAACCCAGAACCTGTCTCTCTCAAAGTCTTTACCTTTCTTGATGAGTAATGTCTCCTCCCCTTCGGCGGCCACCGCCAGCGCCGCCGCCGTGAGAAACCCACTTGGAAGAGACCTCTCCTCGATCTCCTTTGCCCTTACCCAGAAACTGAAACCGGACTCTGTGAATCTCGTCACCGATCGTTCGATCTCTTCTCTTGGGCAATCTGATCTCAACAGGGCAACGATATTGTCTCGTCTCCAATCTTCTCGAGGTTACAGTAACGCATCTTCCTTACCGAAAATCCATTTACTCTATCACATAAATGAAGGAATGGAAGAAATTTTGGCGGATTATGTTCACCAAGAAATGACCAGGAATTTGATGGTGATCTCTTTGGGATTGTTCCAGTTTATCGTTATCAAAGATGTTTTCTTGTTTCTTTTCTTCTGAAGAAGAAAACATCTCTTGGATCTCAGGAACCTGATCACCTGTTAATGGAATAGTTGGCCAAAGTCCTTCCTTTTTATCTTCTTCTTTTTATGAATAAGAACATCGATGCAATCGCATATTTATCCTTTGTTGGTTCAGTCTCTCGTTTTTTTGTCCAAGTGTGTTTATTTTCGAATGAGTTCCTCATGATTGATATTAAGACTCTCTCTGTTAAGCTTTGGTTTGAATAAAGAGAAGTTTTCTCAGCTATATTCTTTGTGATTTCATCAAATTTGTGATCTCAGTTGAGCGCGATTAATCAATTTGCATTTGTTCTTTCCTGTTGGGTATATGTCTATCTAATGATCCCATTTTGGCCTTTTTATTACTCACGATATAGCTTACTTGAATCTGAAGTTGGAGAGACTACTTTGATTGAAGCCCTTACAGAGAATTCTTGGGAATTACTTAGAACAATCATGAGAAATAAGCCATCAAAAATTGAGTCTGAGGTGCTGGCGAACCAATGTCCATGCTTATGTTCCACAGCTGAATAGGGCAGAGATCTGAAATAATTCGAGTGAATGGATATATCTTGGTAAAGTAACAGTTGACTGTATGTTAAATAGTTTTAACACAAATCCTAAGCTTAACTCTAATTAAGGCGATAAAAGGCCCAACTCTAAAACTAACTAAAGGCCCATAGGAATAGCATTTTCATTAAGGCGATCGGTTCAGTGAACGGTGATATAATTACGATTGCACCCCCAAATCTCTGGCTTGGTTTCCACTCCAAGTTATAAAAAAATATCTACCGCCTAGTCATTACATACACTATATGGTAAGTATATAAAGGAAACTGCCGTATACCTTTGACCAAAAAAAGAGAAAGTAAAACTTTCTTATACGCGTCATCTACACATTCGAGGTGGAGACACGTGTCATTCTTGCTCTCTCTCTCTCTCTCTCTGAAGTTCCTTTGACCCTTGTTTCACGAGCTGCGAATGGTTTGTACGGCATTGGTTTAACCCCAAAGTCTCAGATTTTGCTATAATTGGATCCTCCTTAAAGCTCCACGTCTTGTCCCATTCGCTCTTTGGTTCTTTCCTTCTGGTAAGAATCCGCTCTCTTTTATGGTACGTCATCAATTTCTTCTTCTGGATTTTGATTTGTTCGTAGAAGATTGTTCGGCGAATTCACCTATAGCGATCGATCCCTGATCTGCTTTTTTTCTTCTTCTTTGTTTTCTATCTAGGGCTTGTTGTTTCTGAAAGGAGAAGCTATGGATTTGGGATTTTAGGGATTATCGCGGTTTGGTGTATATAGCGAGGGATTTTGTGTGAAGAAATCCTGTTTTTTTTGTTTTCCCGTGTAAAAAGTTGGTTAGATTCTCGAATTCTCCAGTGAAAGATGTCATCAGCTGGTGTTACGCTAAGTCCGGTTCGTAGCGAGGCGTTTAATATGCCCCTGGTTCGTGCGAATTCTTGTGCGGATTCTTACCCAGACGACACCATATTGATTTACCTTACACTCCCCGGAACGTTGATACCAATGCGAGTGCTCGAGTCTGATTCTATTGAATCTGTTAAGCTCCGGATTCAGTCTTATCGTGGGTTTGTAGTGAGGAATCAGAAACTCGTTTTCGGGGGACGAGAACTTGCTAGGAGCAATTCCAACATGCGTGATTACGGTGTCAGTGAAGGCAACATTCTTCATTTGGTTCTCAAGCTCTCTGATCTCCAGGTCCTTGATGTTAAGACCACCTCTGGGAAACACTGCCGGTTTCATGTGGAGAGAGGGAGAAACATTGGGTACGTGAAAAAGCAGATTTCGAAAAAGCGTACAGACTTTGTTGATCCTGATGACCAGGAGATACTTTACGAAGGTCAGAAGTTGGAGGACCAGAGTCTTATTAATGACATCTGCAGAAATGATGACTCCGTTTTGCATCTGCTTGTGCGGAGATCTGCTAAAGTTCGAGCTAAGCCTGTGGAGAAGAACTTTGAACTGTCTATTGTTGCCCCACAAGCAAATGGTTGTGAAGCAGATAGCATTGTGCCACCAAGGAAGCTTTCTGATCACCTCTCTTCTTTGGAGCCGCTCATCATTAATTCCAACGCAAAATTACCTCTGCTGGTTAAAGATATGATTCACTCTGCTTCTGATGGACTAAGAAGCGGGAATCCTCCAGTCAGGTCAAGAGAGGGCACGGGTGGAGCTTATTTCATGCAGGGTTCGTCGGGCAATAAATTTGTTGGTGTGTTTAAGCCAATCGATGAGGAACCAATGGCTGAAAACAATCCACAGGGCTTACCACTTTCGCCAAACGGCGAAGGTTTGAAGAAAGGAACAAAGGTCGGAGAAGGTGCGTTAAGGGAAGTTGCTGCTTACATATTGGATCATCCCAAAATTGGACGCCGATCTATTTTTGGTGAAGAGAGTGGTTTTGCTGGTGTGCCTCCCACAGCTATGATTGAATGTCTGCATCCCGGTTTTAACCATCCCAAAGGAATCGAAAGCAAGATTGGTTCACTTCAGATGTTTACCGAGAACGATGGCAGCTGTGAAGATATGGGTCCAGCTTCATTTCCAGTAGAGGAAGTTCACAAAATTTCTGTGCTGGATATTAGACTGGCAAACGCAGATAGGCATGGTGGAAACATTTTAATGAGCAAGGACGAAAACGGAAAGATTGTTTTGGTTCCAATTGATCATGGATATTGCTTGCCTGAAAGCGTAAGTTCTCAGTTTTCATCTTAGATTTTTTTTTTTTCCTTTTTCTTATTACGACATTGCAATGAATCTGATTTTGTGTGTTTCGTGCAACAGTTTGAGGATTGCACGTTCGAGTGGCTTTACTGGCCACAAGCCCGGAAAGCATACTCTACGGAAACACTGGACTACGTAAGATCACTTGATGCCGAGGAAGATATCGATCTCTTGAAGTTCCATGGATGGAAAATGCCATTGGAAACAGCTCGAACACTGAGAGTCTCAACGATGCTTCTGAAGAAAGGAGTAGAAAGAGGATTAACAGCATTTGAGATTGGAAACATAATGTGCAGAGAAACTCTGAGCAAGAAATCTCTAGTGGAGGAGATGGTAGAGGAAGCACAAGAAGCGGTGCTTCCCGGGACGAGCGAGGCTGCATTCCTTGAAGCTTTGTCTGATGTGATGGATTACCATCTTAATGAGGTGGTTCGCTCTCAGGAACACTAGAATTGGTTCCTGTGTGAATCGTTCTCTTAACTTGAAAATCTGGTACATACTCTTGGTTTAAACCTGTTGGCTTTTGTTTTTTCAACTCTTTTTTATTGCTGTCATTCTTTGGACATGTTCAAGTTTGTTAATTTCACCGTTGGTAATGACAATTTCAGTGGTTTACAATAGCTATTTGACAATGTTTCTCAGCTTGGTCGTCTCTAATTAACCTATCCTTCTTTTGGTTGTATACGTCGTTGTTTAATTTGAGATGAGTTTGAGCACAGCTTATTAAAGCTTTGTTTTTCAGTTATCGGACTCAGGTTCATTACTTAGACATCTTGTAAAAATCTAATCTAAAATCGTAGACATTTATAGCAATCATAAGATCAAACACTCTTTTAAGACGAATTGGTCCAATTAGATAGATACATACATCTTCTTATCTCTATCTATTAAACGTGAATGCTTTCAAACCACTGATACGTGTGATGTGGTGCGAGGACACGTTGTGCCACCCAGTTGAGTCGTCGCATCATAGTAGCTAATTTGTTGATAAAGTAAGAGAGAAAGAGAAGACACGAGTGATTTGAAGTAAGGAAGATGGAGGAAGAAGGAGAAGCTGAGAAAACAAGACAAGAAGAAGAAAGAAAGGGAACTTTGGACAAGAAGAAAAACAGAGAGAAAAAAGAGGGAGTGAGGATAACGGTGAAGGGTCTTCCACACGAGCAAGTGCTCCAGCGAAAGCTCTTAAGAATCTCACAAACCACAAGTGGAGATTTCTCTCGTGGCGGTGTCGTTGAGCATGTGTAATAAAAAATGGAGGTGCGGGGAATCGAACCCCGTGCCTCTCGCATGCGAAGCGAGCGCTCTACCATATGAGCTACACCCCCTTGATGCCAATTTTGTTTTAATAATATTTTCAGATTGAATTAGAAACCATAATCGTAGGCATTATGACTTCAAGGGAAGCAACTCTTGATATTAACTTGTAATAACAAGTCTTCGTGTCCCTCCCTTAGTACCAAAACCACAATATGACTTTCTCAAAACAATTCTTCCTTTTCCTCTTCTTCCTCTCCCCTCTCCTACACGCTTCGCACCCAAAAGAATGTTCTTCTTCCTCATGTGGTCACGATGATGTCCATGTCCGTTTCCCTTTCTTGCTACTCTCGAAACAGCCTGAATTCTGTGGGCACGCAGGATTCGATCTCCACTGCACAGTTAGTCATAACACAGCTCTCAAGCTTCCTAAGTCCGGAGAATTTCATGTCCGAGAGATCGACTATACAAGCCAGCAGATTCGTCTCTATGACCCTGATGATTGCTTGGCAAGAAAGCTTCTGACCTTTGACGTTTCGGGATCTCCGTTCTCTGCTCTCTACCTTGTCAAATACACGTTCTTGAGCTGTCCTAATGAGGTTGCTAAGTCGTCCGGGTTTGACTCCATCCCATGTCTAGGAAATTCTACGTCCTCGTTCTTGGCTACAACTAGTTTTGATCTTGCGAAATCTATGCTACCTTCTTGTCAGATTGTCAAGACCTTAGCTGTTCCGGTTTCTCGGCCGGTTGTTGCCGATAAATCAAGATTCTCGACTAATATCAACGATCAGGACCTTTGGCTGAAATGGGATTCTCCAAGCTGTAGCGACTGTGAGAGGGATCATTTGAGATGTGGATTCATAAACAAAGCTTCCCTTGAAGTCAAATGCTTCCCTTTTGAAAAATCCGGTAAAAATTCATTCTCTTATTAGAATTTCCATTAATTTGTAATGAACGAAGAATAAGTTGTCTTTGTCGAAAACTTCAAATTGAAGGAATCGTTGATTTTTTGGGGTTTTCAAATAATTATCCACTCATTAAACAACTAGGAAAAAAATTATACATGTAGTAGGCATTACATTTGACATTGAGCCATTGACTATTGATTAATCAATTGTTTAATTACATTTTTCAGAAGATCAAATCCAATCTTCTTACATCACACGCTAGAATGCCGTACATAAAAGTCCTTATATAATACGGCGGGGAATAATACGTTCATGGATGGTTAGTTAAATTTGACCTTTGAAAACGTATTTTGTTGGCAGGCCATAACAACACGGGATTACAAGTGCTTAAAATTATAAGCCTGGCCATATTCGGACCGGTCACAATCTTCGCTATTTGTATTGCTATCGGAGTTTGCACCTCCGAGAGATTCACTTCCGGGAGACGAAGAAACGTGGCTATCGCGGCAGCTCAGCCACAAGGGGTACTAGTCACGATGGGTCTTGACGAATCTACAATAGAATCATACAAGAAAATGGAGTTAGGAGAGAGTAGAAGATTACCGGGAAGTAATGATGATATTGTTTGTCCCATATGTTTATCGGAGTATGCGAGCAAAGAGACCGTGCGGTGCATACCTGAATGTGATCATTGCTTCCACATTGGATGTATAGATGCGTGGCTTAAGATTCATGGTTCGTGTCCTCTTTGTCGAAATTCGCCTTCTCCGGCGCGGGAAGCTGTCTGAAATGTTAAGCATCTATAAACATAAACCTTGTAGAAAAAGAAATTAAAATTGAGTTGATGGAGTTGTATATTAAAAGGTTGTAATGAATATCCATATTTAATTCGTTTTGAATCCGAAAACTTTACTTGTCGCCAAAAAAATACCAAATAAATAAGAATTAAACAAAAATCCGGATTCAAGACTATATATATTAACGGTTTACATAAAAACTGGCTCTTGAAACATTATTTGGCAGATGATTTCAGCAGTGGAGTACGAGTAGTAATAATAACCTTGTCCATAATCGGAGCAGTCGCTGTGTTTGCTAGTTGCTACTTGCATCGGTATCCGCATTTATAGCTCTCAGAGGTTCGTTTCCTCGAGAGAGATAATGGTCTCGAGGGGTCTTGAGCAGTCACTCATACAAGAAAATGGAGTTGAGAGAAAGTAGAAGGCTTCCGGGAACTAATTGTATGATATGTCCGATTTGTTTAATCAGAATATGCGAGCAAAGAAACTGTACGGTTCATGCCGGAATGTGACCATTGCTTCCACGTGGAATGTATTGATGTGTGGCTCTTTGTCGGAATCATGGGAAATGAGTGGGAACAACTCATGTTTTTGTTCTCGGCTTAGATCATTTATTAACTTGAAGTTGCAAAGTTATTGTGGATACACTACTTAAGACAATACACAACTACAAACAACTCATCTCCATCTCTATGTGATCTAATATAATAATTCCAAATCCCGTCATTTCTCTAGTTGATCAGAACTAAATAATGATTTGTTGCGCAATGAAAGTGACTTTAAGAACAAAAGAAGCCAATTACTATTATTGAACCACGAATTTATAAAATGGAATTTCGTAAAAATAAGATAAAAAAATCGTAAAAAGACTGCACAAACCCTTCAAAGTTTGATTTTGTTTTGGAAGAAAAGATACAAGACAATGGCGAGACTCAGATATTACGTAGAAAATGAATTAAACGCAGTTAACAACCTTAATCAATGATCAAACATCTTCACCTTCATCAATCGTCCATCCCAGCTGACGTTGATGATGAGATCTGCTCGGATCCTCCAACGCAGCAGCATCCACCGTTAAATCGGACGGCGATGCCAGGGTTGTCAGAGAAGAAGACGAAGAAAGCGATTGGAGATTAGAAGAAGACGATGACGCAGGGAAATTCATTGCCATGATGTTGCCTTCGCTCCAAGATCTTCGGATCGGGAACGAGATGCTCTCCGAGCTTCCGTGGCGCCGGCAGGACGTCCGCCGCTGATTTTGACTTTTCCCTGCGCCGCGAGATCCGTCGTGAAGCGCGCATCCGCAGTTTTTGTGGTAAGGACGCCGCTCGATGGCGGAATCGAGACCGGAGATACAGCCTTCGAAGATGCAGCGGAATATTCCGTCGGCGGCCATCGTTGGCTGATCTCGACTTCGAGATCCGGTGGAGAAAAAGGATCTGAATCTTTCGCGAAACTCGATTTTAACTATTTATGTCAAATTTGGAGGAAAAGGTTTAATCAATGGGCCCAATAAAAACAGCGAAACGACGTCGCGGGTATAACTTCGCGTTTAAAACGATCACGTTTAGGTTCTCAATTTCAATTTCATTAATCCACGGCGTAAGTTTGCCAGCATGGCACTAACAAAACGGCGCCATTTTAGGTTCGTTTTCATCAAACGACCACGTATGTTTGGCAACCTGGCGTAAGTTAAACGGCACCGTTATAGTCTCCATGAGCAATATTCTTTACTTGTTAAACAATATTCTTTGAAACGACATGACAATTCTTTACTTGTTAAACAATATTCTCACCGTTTCATCAAAAGTGTTACTTCACATATATTTAAAAAGTTTAAAATTTTACCAATATATCCATAATTAATTCAAAATAATATAAATACAAATGTTATTAGGTTTGGGTAAATGACAATTTAAATAATTAGTTGAAAAATTTATATTCAAAATGTAAAACGATAATCTTTTTGAAACAAAAAATTAACTCTAAAACGACACTCTTTGTGAAACGAATGAAATATTGAACTTGGGCTTGTACTTATCTTAATAATTGTTAGGTCTTTAGATAAAACGACGACATCAGATTTCACTGCATATAATGCTGATTTGAAATATAATTAGTCGTTGGGTATAACGAGATTAAAAATGAACTAAAAACAAATGTACATTCAACTAGAGTTTCATGTTTTCAATGGCATAGAGAATCGAACGAAGATTTAAATTCATGAAGATCTATCAATGTTTGATCCCAATGATTATGGCGTCTTTTTGATTTCTCGCTTCATCCGTTTTTTTCTCCGTCGTAGACTTTAAATCAACTCATAGTTTCTATGAGATTTATGATTAATATAATTTGTAATTACACGGTTTTTCGCTTCTCCTTGATTGCAGAATTAGGGATCACTTGATAATATTTTTTTTTTGCAATTGTTTTTTGAATGATTTTGCAAAACAAAAACGGTTTTATTGTACTTAGGATAGGAATATGAAATCGTATCCTCTGAATATTTTTACCCTTTTGTTATTGTAGCAACATTCTTGTTCAACAGTGAATTTTTTTTGTTAACTGATTGATTTTCTTTTCTTTGTTTACATATCCTAGAAAATCAAATATAATAAATTTCTTATTTCCATCCGTCAAAATTTTCGCTGTTAATTTTCATTGTTTAGATGTTTTCTATTTAGAGTTTTGGTATGAATGCAAGTTGATGAAAAATAAACTGAGATCAATGCTATAAACAATCAAAGAATAAATAAATGACAAAAAATAAAAATAAAAATAAAAATCTAAACCATAAATAATTGATAAATCTAGATTTTGTTTCAAACGAAACAACAAATATAACTTAAACAAGAACTCGTGCATTATGAGTGCAGTTTCTTATTGTGTATATGACCATAATTTTTCAACTAAACTGTATTTTTGTTCATTGGGTAGGTGCATCATCAAGAATAATGAAGATAAATATAATTTAAATTTTTTAAAAAATACCATGTATCACGCCAAAGCATAAAATGGGAAAGTCAAAAACGAAACCAAAAACACTGAAAAGAAAAAGAAAAACCAAAGAAAAGAAAAAAAGAGAAACATCGAAGAAAAATGAAGAAAAATGAAGAAGAACGAAGAATAAACATTTTTGCTTTTGATTATGTTGTGATGAAAGTTATCTTTATATTGTTGTATACACGATCTTCTAGCTTGTTTGTTGTCACATACAGTATAGTAGCTAATACTTCAGTTCAATACAAATGTTTTCAACTAATCACCCGATTCTATCTTAATTTAAACAGTTACTATAATTTTCTAGGAAGTTGTTGTGGGCCCTTCAGGCTAGTTGGTCTATAAATGTTTTTCTATAGGTGTCATTGATTAATTGAAAACCTTAATTTCCCGAGAATACTTATCCGTTCTTCAGTATCGGCTAGTTTCAAGCAAAACAACGTAACATAAAAGAATCTCTCACTTCTTATTCTTTCGGCCCTTGAGTTGTCTCTCCAGAGTTCTGATTCTCTGATTCAAAACTGAACTCCGTGAGATTCTTCTATCTGGAACACTCGAAGATGACTCGGAGGAGGACATAGGAGGATTTTCTTGAACAACGCTTTGGTCTTTTGGCTGCAGAAAGGAAAATGGCATAGGCGAAGCCGGTGATGGCTGCCTAGTAGAAGAGATGATAACATCTGGGAGATTCAAGAGCTTCCTCACATCAGGCCGTCTGATTGCTGCATTTATATATATATATATAGACACAAGCAAAAGAATGTCACATCAAAACTTTTTCGAATCTTACGATTAAAGATCCTGTGGAAAGAGATAGCAATGTTTAGGGGACTTGCCTAATCCATACCCAAGAGTAAACAGGTTGGAAGTGAGCCAGTAACAGAACAATGCCTGCAGAATCAATCATTCGTTTGTGGTAAGCGGAACGTAATCTTGTTACCTCTTCAATGCTTATCAACATCAAAGAGTCAACAGAGGAATAGTAATCTTTACCTTTTCAATGCCTATCAAAACTGGAATAGAGAGAAAGGCAATGATTCTTGAGAATTTCTTCATAGTTCCAGCTACTGGATTTCCTTCCAGACCTTCCTGCATGTTGGACTACAGAAAAAAATACAAGAAGATTTGCGTTAAATATATAAGGTCTGAAGATAACGACTACCAAAACTTATAGAGATAAAGTCGTAGAGAAGCTTCAATATTGTAGTTACAGTTACAAGTTAGAACTCTGTTTTTTTTTAGCTCAGTCTATCAACTAATTATCTATGAATGAAATAATAAACGCGTCATTCAAACTCAGCTAAGAATTTTGATGGATCTTAATCATGCGAAAAACTTAACAAGTTGAAACCTCAAAAAGGAGGCAAAGTCAACAAGAAAGCATATACAAATCTCCTACCTCCACCATAACCAAGAAAGTCACTGCGGTGAGAAGTGGCAAGATATATGTAGTATCTGCAGTGGTGAGATCAGTAAACCAAAGAGTTCCACCGGTTTTAAATGATGGGACTTTCTCGGCCATATTCCTGATCTGTAGATAAGAATCAAGTTAACACATAGAAAATAATGATCAGTGTCAACTGTAAAAGATCAAACTATATATATATATATATATATCTTACCGCAAAGAAAAAGCTGATGAAGATGGGACCTTGAATAATAAGTCCTTTGAGCGGAGTAAACGGAGTTACTCCATGTCTAAGGCCATCCAGAAAACAATAGATGCATATCAGCAAAGGAGGAACTAGTAGTACGTTTAATTTGAAGAAACAATAAAACTGGACTTACTGTTTAAACAATAATTGCATCCGTCTTTGACCTTCTGCCATGGCTTCAGGATCCGTAGCCTAAAAAACATAACAACACATGAAAAAAGTCATAACCACGACACTCTAGAAACCTACTCAATATCAGAATAGAGGTCAAGACAAGTGGTAATTAGAAAAGCTAGGTGGAACTTAATAAACAAATTCCCAACCAAACAGAAAACTCTAGAAAGCTACTCAATCAAGATTACAGTTCACAAAATGATAACTAGAAAAGCCTAATGGAATCACCCATTAGTACTAACTACGAAAGAATGAGTTTATCTTATGTTTTCAAGGCCTTGGAAAATGACAAACTCACAAACGGTCACATGCACACATAGAACAAGTAAGACAGCAGGAACAACTTGTACCTTAGTGCTCATCTCTTGTCTTAACTCCTCCAGTTGTGGCCTCAGAACCTGCAAGAACATGATAGGTAAATCACAAGTGGAAAATAGGCATATCCTAATGTATGAAAAATACACTCGGAACAAAGATCTAAAACTGACACTGAGTTTGTATGTAGCCTTTAGTTGATTCAAAAGAATGGGAACTGTAACTCCACGAATGATCACAGTTGTCAAAGCTATTGAAGCCCACCTGCAAAAGAAAAAGAAAAAAAAATAATTTACCACGGATACATACATAACGGAAAAATGAGCTTAAGAAACTGTGTATATATATATACCAGTTCAGGCCAGTAAATGAATGCACACCATCAATCAAATGCTGCAAAGCAGCAACAGGAAAAGCAGAGTCCGCAGCTGCAATAGCAACCTCGTTTATAGCAGGAACAGCTTGGCTTGTCGTCACAGCTTCGATGATTTGATCAGGAACAACTTCCGTAGCCACAAAGTCGATACCATCAACTTTATCAGACCATTCCGGTGGTGTAGAACTCATATACCGGCACGGAGACAATCCAAGACCCAACGGTCCAGAAAATGACTGATATTGCCTCTCCATAAACATAGAGCTAAGGTTGTTAGCCCCATTATTTGCAAAGACTTTACGAATCATTGTATCCGAATTTGGAGAAACGGATATAGTTTCATCTTTATCATCACCAATTAGATGACCACACGATGGATAAACTCGTCTCTGTAAGAGATTCACTCTCTTCGATATACCACGCAAGCAAGCCATTATGAAGATCCTGCAAAAAAGGAGTTCTCATTAGAGGATCGAATAGAACATTCGAAACAAGAAGCAGTCTAATAAGCTACTCATTGCAACAGAATCACATCAATGGCCACGAGAAATCATCAAATTCATACTTTAACTTCTACAGATTAGCCTCAACCTGGTCCCTTCTAACACTTCCATTTCAGAGCATTTTCTCGAGAAACCAGAAAGCGTAGGAAACTGAAAAAATACCTGACCGAGAGACACACAGAGGTTTTGAAATCACCACAGCTCGGCTGAGTCGACTCAAGTCTTAGGGCTAAGACCTGAGATAGAGAGAGAGAGACAGAGATCAAAGCTTCGCGTTTCTTTCTATCTGACGGCCATCGGAACCGAAAACGCACCGTTTCATCACTCAACACGTTTCATCTATCTTAAACTAAAAGGCTTCACATTTTCCTAGTAATACATTGCGCTTTTGAGGCCCACTAAAGGCCATAAATCTACCACGATTGACACCTCAACATTCTTTTATTTTCCGTCTAAATCACTTTTATTAGTTTTCGAAATTCATATCATTGTTTACATATGATTGTAGAAACGAAGGGTAAATATGATACAAAAACCATGGGTGATTACATTGGATAGCTTTTTTTGCCAATAAATCAGCATCCCCTTATTGATCAATTTTTTATTTTTTTATTTTCTTTAAATTAATTATATATTAAAATTAATTGACAATTAATAAATTGATATATGCCTCTTATATTATTGTATATACATGCTCTGTGTATATACAATAAATCTCAAATGTAAACATACAATCTAAAAACAAAAGGTAGTGATCAAAATTCAGGACCACGTTCAAAGATATTTTTAATTCCCTCTGAAAAATAATCATATAAATAATTATTAGCATTAGAAAAAAAAAATTATTTGCAAACCCTTCGAATATAAAACATTGGATCGAAAATTTAGCAACCATGTAAGTCTTAAAAATTTAACACACAAGGCATTTTACTAATATTATAGATAGTAAATTTTGTAAGTATATCTTGATCGGATATATATCCCAAATCAATCATACTCATCTATACAGTGGCAGATCTAGAACATTTTTTGAGTGGGGCATAAAATATTTAAAATTTAAAATTTAAGATTATATATATATTGTTTAAGGATTTCAAAACAACCATAAATAATTATAGGTACAAAATTAGTTGAAAAATCAATTGAAAACTAAATCGCATTGTAAGAAAAAAGTTGGATCGACAAAATCAATGATAATGCAGAGCATCATGAAACCGAAGGAAATCATAAGATTCCTATCAACTACATCCATAATGAAAAGATATGGAATCAAAATAAAATTTCACAGCAACGTTCCGTCAGTCACGGCGTGGTTAACAGAGCAGTCGATGAAAACACCTATGATCAATTCCGTGACTTGAACGGCGAGGATTGGTCGCGGACGTGGTCGGATTTTGCGTCAGCGAAAAAGAAATTCACGCCGGCGTCATTGCAGAGCCGGCGAGAGGAGGGAAGTGTGAGAGGGTGATAGAAAGAGAGTGTTTGAGGTGAGAGAGAAGCGCATGTGTGGGGAGGTGACAAAGACGCGTGAAGAGGCATCATTTCTGGATTTTTCCAGTTTTTTCGTAATTTTTATTTCAAGTCAAAGAGAGAGAGGTGATCATGTCGGGTCCGAGAGAGGCGCGACTTCAGGCCCGTTGGACCCGGCCGGAGAGATTTCAAGATTTAACTCCGCCATAGTGCATTTTTCGGCGCCGCTCGATAGCGTATACTCGAAGAAGAGCCATAAAAGAAAGAAGCGCCTTTCCTGGCACCTGATTTCCAGGGAGAGGAAACAACGGTCCTGGGTTATTCCGGTGTCAAATTTCGTTGTGGTTCTAAGAGAGAAAACACTGTGAGATCCGACGGCGGTAGCGGCGTTATCGTCGAACCTGCATTAGCGGCTGCCGGAGTGAAGGCTAGTGGTGGAAGCGAGAACAATTTACAGAAGGCTAGTGGTGGAAGCGAGAACAATTTACAGTAGGCATTGGGAGAAAGCATGAGAAGACATAGTGCAATTAGCGGTTTAAGAGAAGCAATGATGACTTCTCGCTGGGATCCACAACGTTTTCAATGGACCCAACGCTCCAAAATTTCTGATGGTTAATCTTTACAGTGATGTTTATAGTGAGTTAAAAAGAAACCCGCGCGTAACGTGGGTGCTCTCCTAGTAATGATAATTTTGGGATTTTGTTTCTGCCCACACGCGTGCCTGTGATCTCACGTGTTATGCCTTGAATGTTTGGTGCGTTTCTTTTAAACGCCGTGTGTTTTATAAAATATGTCACTATTCACCGTTCAAACGCATGTGCGGTTAGGTGTGGTTACAGTTCTGAAAAACAGCTGGGTGCGTTTCAGAAACAGAAAGAAAACATGAAACGCACGTCCTGTTGCAAAAGAATCAAAATAGGTGCAGTTAGGTGTGGTTTTTTTTTTTTTTTTTTCTGTCAACGGTTAGGTGTGGTTTACAGTTGACTTATGTATATATGTATCATATAATATTTCATTTTATATAGTAATTTTAATTCAAAAAAAATAAAAATATTTGGATTATAGCTTTGAGAATTATTATTGTCTTTGTCTAATTGATGTTATTAGCTTTAAGACACACGCTAATAGTTTTTTAGTTTTATAATTTTACACATATATATATATATATATGTTTTAAAGCTCAGAAAATTTTGAAATAAATCATATATATTAACTTTAACAAATAACAAAATTCTATTTGAAAAAAATAAAAAAATGTCATTACCAACGTGAGGTTGGACTAGTGTTTGAACCCATATAAGTAAAAAATGTAGACACCTAAAAGACCATGGGAAAATCAACGTACTCGATAATATTATATGATTTTACTTGGTTTTTGTGGATGTATTTTTTTTTTGAGCAATAAATATATTATTGTAAAATGTCAAACAAATTTATTAAATTTTAATAATTATTTAGTTATGGTTCGTAATTAATTTATGAAAAGGACTTGATCATTAACAAATTAATAATTTTAATGTATAATTATATTAATATCATTAATCTATTTTATTTATAAATTATTTTTAAAAAATATATATCTCGCACAGCTTTTTTCATTTTCACCATTCACACATTTGAACCGCACCGCATATTGTTATTTTCACCATTCATATATTGTCCCGCACCGCTTGTTCCGCAGTAACCGCACTTGTTCCGCATGATGCGTTTCTTCCAACCGCACCACACTAAAACCGCACTGCACCTCCTAAACCGCTTGTTACGCACCGCTCAAACCGCTGTCACCATTCGAAGCCTTAGTTCTATAGATTTTTCTTCCATGTGAAGAAGATTAATTACTCTCTTTGTCAAAAATCTAACAAATTCCAAAACCCACTTTTTGTTTTGGGCCTAATTTCAGAGGAGGGACAATCTGGTAAATAAAGCGAAAAGTGGGGGCCTTCCTTCAACGAATTTCAAGACTCTTTTGTTTGTCATAAGTAGGGATGTCAATCAGGCTAACCCGGCCTGACCCAAAATCCGTAAAGCCCGCATATATTTAAGTCCGACCTGATCCGGTCCGAAAAAAAATCGGACCTATATTCCAAAGCCCGGTCCGGCCCGGCCCGGACAGGGCTCTAGAGCTTTTTGTGCTTTTTCGTTCTTTTATTTACAAACACAAAAATTCACAATTCTTAAATGAATAATTAAAACAAAATATTTATCAAAATAAATCTAAATTGAAATGTATTATATCAAATCCAATTAAATTTAAAAGCAAAAGTTTGACAAAAAAATAAAAAAAAATCAAATAAATTATATTACCAAATAAAACATAAAATCAAAACACTTCAAATCTAGGTAGTAGAGTTTAGATTAGAATCTCTTTCATCGTCTTCTAAATCCTCATCACCATCAAGAGGTACAAATAAAAATAAAAATAAAATAATATTAAGTTTTGACATGTATAAATTATATATAAATGTCATTGAAAGTCTATATATAATGATTTTTAAAATATGAAGTAAATATGGATGAATGATAATGGTACATGTATCACGAAATGTATATAAAATATGTCAAATTATTATTTCTAGAAAGATAAATGTTTAAATAAAACTTCTAACTAATTAAAATATAAAGTTTCGGGCTAGTCCGAACCCGATCGGGCTAAGCTCGAATGGGTTTTAGCCCGAAAAGCCCGATTTTTTCAGGCTTATATTTCTAGGTCCGAACTCATTGTTTTTCAGGATTAGGCCGGCGGACTTTGGCCCTAATTGACACCCCTAGTCATAAGAGAGCTTTTGCTTTTTTGAAGTATTATGCTTTTGCTTATTTCATGCAAAACTGTTCCCCGTCATACACAAGTCGCAACCTTACAAACTTTTAACTAATATACTAAAATCATGACATATCTAATGTGGTTTTCGATTTAATAATATTATATAGTGAAATTTTTTTTATAAAGTCCCATAATTTCATTATTTTTTTATTATTATTTTAAAATATGTTTTGGAAGAAAACCAATCCGACATAGAATATAATCATTAGGCCTTTTTCAAAAACATAAGTTGATTGAGTAATAAGAAAAATATGCGAAAAGGAGAACAAAATGGAGCGTAACAAGTATTGGAATCCAAATCATAACAATCTCGTGTCTTTCTTGGCTCCACATTACACATTCATTTATATAGTTTTAAAACCAAACATCTTTTATTTGAAATATATATATATATTGTTTTTCTTGCACAATAACCATTTCAATCTGAAATAATAAACCACACCAATTCGACCGTTGTGAGCAACGGTCCCTTTTTAATTTGTTTTTTCAAAAAGATGATTTTAGTATCTTCCCCTTCCTCTTCCTCTTACTTACCGAGTCTGATTCGAGATTATTTTGAATCCAAAGGCACACATTTCTCAGAAACAAACGGAGACGAATGCAGCTTGGTCAATTCATCTACGTCGATCGGCTCGATCCAGGGACCCCTGTTCCGATCGTCATTGATGATCCCGGGACGGCATCCTCTGCTCGGAAAGAGAAGGAGTCTGATTCGAGACCGAGGAGAGGCTCTTGGGGAAGCATAGGCTTGGTGAGAGGAGATTCGCGGACAAGAGAGAGATCACCAGGTGTTCTTTGTTGGAACTAATTTTTTGTCAAAGCTCGAGGGCTTGATAAAATTGTGTTAG
>PKML01053352.1:505529-521890 GCA_002933935.1 Eutrema yunnanense | reverse complement strand
TCGTCTCTTTTCTTTTCTTTTTTTTTTTTTTTTTTTTTTTTTTGTAAAGACTAGGCCGTTGGCCGTTTGATGTAAAATGGCGTTTTCTGCCCCCCTTTAATGAATGGAATTGTGTTTCGTAATGACCCTGTTTTTCTTTTTCGTTTGCGGGTTTCTAGTATCGTGTGTGCCGGGTGCGAGGTATGGCTCGGCTTTAGGATACTTAATGCTTGTGTATCTTTGTGTTTCTTTTGTTGTTGCGAGGTGTAGCTCGGCTTAAGGCACTGAATGCTTGTGTACCTTATTTTTTTG
The DNA here is from genome assembly GCA_002933935.1 of Eutrema yunnanense. Classification (NCBI taxonomy): domain Eukaryota; kingdom Viridiplantae; phylum Streptophyta; class Magnoliopsida; order Brassicales; family Brassicaceae; genus Eutrema; species Eutrema yunnanense. The sequence continues at coordinate 521,599 of PKML01053352.1, read as the reverse complement.
TTGCGAGTGGCGAGCTCGGCTTTAAGACACTTAGCGCTTGTGTGTCTGGTAGAGGTGCGAGCCTTGGGCGCGGCTTTTAGTACTTATAGCTTGTGTACCATAGGAGTGCGAGCATAGGAGCTCGGCTTTTAGCACTTATAGTTTGTGTGCTAGGGGGTGCAAGCACGGGGGCTTGGCCCCTTGGTATAGGTTGTGGACGAGTCTTCCCTTGGTTTTGAAAAGATTTTATTAAATTTATAGCTAAGCCCTGGTCAGGGGTTGCCTACGTACCCTTTAGTGGAAGGGATCAAGCCAATCGTAGTTCGTTTGTTTACAAAGATAGAAAGCGGAGCGGAGCCCAGGGGCTTAGTAATAGAAGCGCTTGAGATTTATCGAGTTCCACGAGCGCGGGATTGCGTCGCCATTCATTGTGACCAGCTCGTAGACGCCGGGCTTAACGATCTTGGAGATGAGGTAGGGGCCCTCCCAGTTGGCGCCGAGCTTGCCAGCGTTTAGTTCGGCGGTGTTTTCGAAGACCTTGCGTAGCACTGTGTCACCTTCGGCGAAGAACCGACCTCGAACTTTTTTGTTGTAATATTTGGAGACGAGCTGTTGGTAGTTCTGGATTCGTAGGAGGGACCGGTCGCGTTGTTCTTCGAGAAAATCCAGCTCGCTCAGATGTATGGCGTCGTTTATTTCGGACTGCTGAGTGAGCATAGCGCGGCGAGGCGTGGGGAGTCCAACTTCGGACGGGGCCATTGCTTCCATGCCATGGGAGAGGTTGAACGGTGTGCGACTTGTCGCCGTCCTTGGCGTTGTGCGATGGGACCAAAGAACTCCATCCAGCTCGTCGGCCCACGACCCCTTCTTGTCGTTTAGTCGCTTTTTGAGGCCGTCGAGGATGGTTTTGTTGGTGGCTTCGGCCTGTCCGTTTCCTTGTGGATATCTCGGGGTGGATTTGCTCAGTCTGATCTTCCACTTTGCGCAGAAGTCCTCAAAGAGGACCGACGTGAACTGGGCGCCGTTGTCCGTCACGATTTCGTAAGGTAGGCCGTGCCGGCAGATGATGAACTTCCATACGAACTTTCTGACGTCCTCCGCCGTGATCCTTGCTTAGGCCTCGGCTTCGACCCACTTGGTGAAGAAATCAGTCATCACGAGAATGAAGCGCTTTTGCCGTGATCGGGGCAGCGGCCCGACTATGTCCATGGCCCATCGCATAAATGGGTAGGGTGACACCGAAGTGGTTAGGAGCTCGGTAGGGCAGTGAATGAGGGGACCGTGGCGTTGACATTTCTCGCACCGTGCTGCGAACTTTTCGCAGTCTTGAAGCATCGTTGGCCAGTAGTGTCCCTGGTTGCGTATTCGCAAGGCGAGAGCGCGGCCGCTGGAGTGGTTACCGTCTGCACCTTCGTGCATTTCTTTCATCACGTCGTAGGTTTCCTGCCCGTGGAGGCAGCTGAGCAGGGTTCCCGAGGCGCTCCAGCGGAACAGATTGCCGTCTAACATCGTGTATCGGGTGCACTTCTTCCTTAGACGGCGGGTTGCCCATCGATCTGGTGGGTGGGCGCCGTCTGCGATGTACAACATTATGTCGACTCGCCAGTCCGGCAGCTCGGGCTCGGCTGGGGGTGGAGGCAGGTCTTCAGGAGGCGGGATGTCTTCGTCGAGGTCCGGGATCTGAGGATTGATCAGGTACGACCCCTTTGGTAGTTCGATGCTGGGGGAGTCGATACTTTCCACCGGGATTACCCGTCGTTGAGCTGGGTCCGAGGTGGAGGCCAGTGCTGCGAGGGCGTCCGCGGAAGTATTATCACCTCGGGGAATTTTCGTGAGGGTGAACTCAGAGAAATCTGCGGCTAAGTCTTGGACCACTTTGAGGTAAGCATCCATGCGATCGTTCTTGGCCTCGTATTCCCCGCTAAACTGGTTTGCGACGAGCTGGGAGTCGCAGTAGGCCCGGATTTTCTTCACACCGATTACCTTTGCCAGGCGCAGCCCGGCGATCAGAGCTTCGTACTCGGCTTCGTTGTTGGACGCCGGGAAGGCTAGACGGAAGGACTGCTCGAGTATCTCCTTGGTCGGGGACTCGAGGCGTATGCCAATGCCGGATCCGTGCTTGGAGGCCGATCCGTCGACGTGCAGATTCCAGACCTCGGGAACTTCGTTGATGGCTAGCTCGGGTGCCAATTCGACCAGGAAATCGGCCAACACCTGAGATTTGGCCGCTGTCCGTCCTCGGTACTCAATCTCGTACTCGCTTAACTCGATTGCCCACTTCATTATGCGGCCAGATCGGTTCGGGCTATGGAGGATTGTTCTGAGGGGATAGGTGCTCAGGACGGCGATCGTGTGGGATTGGAAGTAAGGTCGGAGTTTCCTGGCTGCGACGACTACTGCCAGGGCGAGTTTTTCCAGAGTTGGGTACCTGCTCTCCGCGCTGTCTAGAGATTTGCTGACGTAGAAGACGGGTTTTTGGTCACCCCGGTCTTCTCGCACAAGTACTCCGCTGACTGCCGAGGTAGATACGGCAATGTAGAGATAGAGGGTCTCACCCTCTTCGGGCTTAGCCAGGACGGGGGGAGTGGATATGTACTCTTTTAGCTGTCGGAGGGCTTCCTCACACTTATCGTCCCACTCGAACCGCTTGTTAGCCCGGAGCAGCTGATAGAACGGTAGGCATCTGTCGGTGGAGCGGGAGATGAATCGATTGAGAGCGGCTATCCTTCCGGCGAGCCGTTGGACTTGGCGGGTGCTTTCTGGGGACTTAAGGTCGATGACGGCACGGATCTGCTTGGGGTTGGCTTCGATCCCGCGCTGAGTGATGATGTACCCGAGAAACTCGCCCGACGTAACGCCGAAAGAACACTTGGCCGGGTTTAGCTTCATGTTGTACTCGTTCAATGTCCGGAAGCAGGACCGGAGATGAGTGACATGGTCGCTGGCTACTAGGGATTTCACCAACATGTCGTCTATATATACCTCCATAGTGCGGCCGATCTGATCGGCGAACATCTTGTTGACGAGCCGCTGGTAGGTGGCTCCGGCATTTTTGAGTCCGAAGGGCATCACCTTGTAGCAGTAGGTTCCTCGGTCTGTGATGAACGCGGTTTTCTCTTGGTCGTCGGGGTGCATAGGGATCTGGTTGTATCCCGAGAAGGCGTCCATGAAAGAGAGCAGCTCGTTCCCGGTGGTGGCTTCGACGACCTGGTCGATTCGGGGGAGGGGGAAGCTGTCTTTTGGGCACGCCTTGTTGAGGTCGGTGAAATCTACGCAGACCCTCCATTTGCCATTCTTTTTCTTGACAACCACCGGGTTGGCCAGCCAGTCCGGGTATTTGACCTCGGTGATCGAGCCGGCCGCGGTTAGTCTTTCTACCTCGTCATTGACGGCCTGTGCTCGCTCAGGGCCCAGCTTTCGCCGCTTCTGCTTGATCGGTTTGAAGGTCGGGTCCACGTTGAGCTCATGGCTGCACGTGGCCGGATCGATGCCGGGCATATCGCCAGTCGACCATGCGAAGGTGGAGACGTTCTGCCCCAGGAACTTGACCAGCTCCTTCTTGATGCTCTCCTCTAGGTCGGCCCCGATACCGACGCAGCGAGTGGGGTCGCGTGGATCAATGTTGACCTGGGCTATGAGGTCCCGTCCTGGTAAGTCCTGGTTAGCCGGCTCGCCGGGTTGATGCGCATTGATGGTTAGACAGGCCGGCGCGGCGTTTCGCAGCTTATGCTCTATGGCGAAGCAGGCGCGAGAGACTCTTTGGTTACTCCTAAGAGTGTACGTTCCGGCCTGATTGCGGAACTTGAGACACTGATGGTACGTCGACGTGACTGCCTTCATCGAGTGCAGCCAAGGGGTTCCGAGAATGATGTTGTAGATCGGGGTGGTGTCGAAGACCACGAACTTGACGATCTTGGTGACCCGGCCTACGTAGACCGGTAAATCGATGGTGCCAATTCCGTTAACGGTGTTTCCGGCGAAGCCGGTTAGCGGGATAGAGTGCGGCTTGATGTCTGCATCGCTTAGGTTCATCCTGGCGAGGGTGTCTTTGAAAATGAGATCAACCGAGCTGCCCGTATCGACGAGGACCCGGTTGACGTCGCAATCAGCTACGCGCACTTGCACGACAAGGGGGTCGTTGTGAGGATGGTTGACCCCGGCCGCGTCGGCCTCGGAAAAGCATATCCCCTTCTCACTCGTGTCCTGCGCGTCGATTTCCGGACCGGAGTGCCACTTCAGGGAGGCGTCCGTCTTTCTTTCGTGGCGCTTGATGGACCGTACTGAATCGTTACACGAGAGGAGTCCTCCCATGATCATCCCTATTAAAGTCCGGGCTGGGGGAGGCGACCTGCCTCTTTCCTGGTCTTGGGAGGGAGACCGCCGGCGACGGTCGTCGTTTTGGGCGCGGTCTCCGGGCCCGGCCCGGTTGTTGTTGCGGCCTCGATCGTCGCGTTGTTGGCCTTGATCGTTATCCCGGGCTCTTGGGCGCAGTCGGTCCGGGACGTGGATTTCTCCCCTTTTGAATTGGTTTAGCAGGACTTCCTGGAGTGCACGGCACTGGGAGGTTGAATGCCCCTTTCGCTGGTGGAACTCGCAGAAACCCGTCCTATCATGTTGTTCGTCCGTTCGGGGCTCCTTGTCTCTCGGCTCCTCGGGGCGCCGATCCTGCTGGTTGGGATCGCGCACATACTTGTTCCAGGGCAGTTTCGACGCCGGGTTTGGGGGAGGAGCGGAGTCACGCATGTGGAGGACGGTTGGCGATTCGTTGACGAGGAATGCGGCGGCCTGCTTTCCTCTGCTGCGATGATATTCATCATCGTAGTGCTGGCGAGGCTCTTGATACCCGTCCTGAGGTCGCTCCTTCGGGACCGGGACCTTGTGTGAGGCGCTGTTCCTTGACTCGGCTGCTTTCTCTTCTTCGAGCTCGACGAATAGTCCGGCGCGGCACAAAGCGTCTTCTAACGAGCGCGGCTTGTTGAGTTTCATATCGTCCTTGAAAGCCGAGTCGGCCCGCAGACCCTTTCGTAGGGCGGGGAGCGCTGATTCATCCGTCACGTTGCTTTGCGAGGCCGTGGCTTTGAAGCGCTCGATGAAAGATTTGAGCGACTCCTTCGCTCCTTGGTTCAATGCCCAGAGGTCCGCGCTGGAAGCGGACTGCCTGATGTAGATGGAGTAGTGCTCGAGGAAGACTGTCGAAAGGTCTCTGAAACTATCGATAGAGTGTGTCTTTAGCCGGGAGAACCAGGTGAGGGCCGGGCCGGTGAGGTTCTCTACGAAGAGTTGGCAATGGGCGGCTTCGCGTTCGTCCGGAGAGAAGTGGGCGCGGCCCATGGCGATGGTGAACGCCGTTAGATACTGGGCCGGGTCGGTATTGCCCGCGTAGGGTTGAAGCTTGAGCTTTCCGAGGTGTTGGAGCGGGACGGAGGCGATCCGACGGGTGAATGGTGTGTTTTGTGTCTCTCTGAGGACGCGGTCTATCTCTGGGGCCGCGCTGGTGGCCTGGTGAATTTTGGAAGACATCGCACGGATCGTTTCTTTCATGGCCTCGAACTCGGCATCTCTAGCGCGTTCCGAGCTGGATCGGTGATGGTGAGTGTCGTCCACCGCGGGGCCGCCTGTCCTTGGGACGAAACGTCCGTCCGGACCTTCCGACCCCGATGGCGAGTCTCCGAATAGATTCCTCTGAAGGCGCGAGGTATCTGCCCGGGAAAGCGGCTCTCTGTTTTGAGTGATTGGGGACCCGGCGTTGTCCGGCCGGTCGCGGGAAGCGGCTAGCGTGGCGAACCGTTGATCGGTGGTGCGCGTGAGCTCGTCTATTCTGGCGAGCAGGGTTTGCATAACGGAGGATAGAGTAGGCTGGTTCTCCGGCGTCTGGGGCGTGTTTTGAGCGGCGGGGCTGTTGATTGGAGCGACTTCTGGGGCCGGGGGCGGAGTTCCGAGAGGCTGACCTGGCGGAGCTGGCCCCTCGGAAGCTTCTGGAGCTACTCGGGAGGACGTTGCTGCTTGAGCCGACGGCGGGGCCGTTGACTGGGCCGGAGTCTCCTATTCGGATAGCACTCTCGGAGGTGGGATCACCATTGTTGTAGCGGCAGATGTCGTGGTTGAACCGTTCCTTGCGTATAGGAAAATCTCTTGCTCCCCTCCCTGGAGCGCCAATTGTTAATCCAAGAGGTCACTAATGATATTAAGAGGATGATCAAGAGGATGAGAGGCGAGATTTCCGTTGAACGAAACGAGTTAACCAGGAATCGCGGTAGGTCGGGATAATGGTGAACAGGTCGGGGACCGTATTCTTGTTATTGATGAGAAAAAGGGATGAGTAATTTAGATTTGCGAACTAGTTCCGACGGGAATCCAGTTCGGAGTTCTAAATATACTACTCTATTACAAAACGAGAGAGACCGGGGGAGTTTTTCCAAGTATTCACGTAAAAAGATCCAAGTCCTTTTCTTAGAGCATGTCAAGGGGTATAAATAGCAGGAGTCGACTTCCTGCTCCCCGGAACTTCAGGGCCACGTGGCGTCATCTACTCGTTTCGCGGGTAAGGTACCTTAGAAGGCGTGTCCCGGCTTTCAGGGTGAAAGGTCATGATGAGCTCGGCGCCATGCTTTTGTAAGGTAGCACACTGTTCGGCCAACTCTCTTCCACGTGTCTCTTTCTCTTTCGCTCGCTCTGCAAGGTTGGTGGGATGTCAACTCGCGACCATACCTCTATTCGGGTAGCGTACTGTTTGATCCACTTCCACGTGTCTTCTGTCCTTTCGATGTCTTTGTTTGGCGAAGTATCGGCGTGTTCCCGGGGTACGTCTGCGAGAGCTCGGGGGTTTGGTCGGATGTCAGCGCGGGGTATTCAGACCGATGCTCCCTTGTTCGTATGCGGGTCCTCGGCCTCCTTGACAGCTCGGGGTTTCGAGTCAGCGCGGATGGTGTTCCCTTTGTCAAGGGTTGACTCGTAGTTAACCGATTCGAGGGGGGTTTTATGCTAAGATGGGCCTAACTAATTGGGGGTGTTAGGCCCACCTCCAACAAGTTCTTGTGTATTTTATGTTCTATTTGCTTTGATTGGGATCAAAGCTCATCAACAGTTCTCTGGACGCGAACGCTGAAGGTTTCGAGGAGTCGCGATCCAGAGTTAAAGTTGTGTTTCTAGCTTCCGGCTTGTGCTAGGTTTTGACGATTGCTGGTTTTGGGTGTTTTTTGGCTGTCTTGCTTCTGGTCCTCTTGCGGTCAATGGTTTGGTGCTGGTCACTTGAAATGGTTTCGTTGAAGCGGCATGCGCCAGATGTACAAGTCTCAGAATTGTTGACGGTGCAGTATAGCTGCTCTCACTGTCGACTTCTTCGTTCTAATGCCAATTGGCGAGTTAAAAATGTGCAATATTGATTAAAATTAATTAATTATTGTTATGAATAAATGATATGGATGCCCATTATAATGCTCCATATTTTAGAAGGTTCTAGAATATTCTAGATTTACTTCTTCCCCAAGTTCAACTTGTTCTCCAAGTCTTTGTATATCTATATATACCTCTCATTATTCATGGAATAAGATACACAATAATTTTTTTCCTCTCTTTTATTTACAACACGTTATCAGCACGATAGTCTCTCGATCCGTTCTTATACCCGAAAAAGTGAGATTTAGTTTATGTTTACGTATTATTCTGGGATGATAAGCTATGCCTTCACGATCATGATCATATAGTCGATTATGTCTCCTCTGATCATTATTATAGCGAGAATGGTTATAAATCTAATCATGTTTCAAACAATGATTAGTCAGTGGAAGTGGGATGATGCGTGGATCCTCGGTGCTATAGGACTAAAACCCTGCATCGGTCGGAGTCGGCGGTCCCACAGAAGCCGGATCACCTGAGTTATAAAAAAAAAAAATTTGATACGACTTGGTTTCGTCGTGGTATTCACGTTGGAATCGATCTTATGTTTCAGTAATTAAAATAGCAACGCTTTAATGTTAGAAATGTGTAGAACTTTATTTCATTGAAATTAGATATCGAACCACAATCTTGGTTGATTATCATGAAAATTGTTTTTTTTTTGTTTCATATTTCAGTAAATTATGTAGAATCTTACAAGCCTTGAATTTGGGGCTCTTGATATCACTTTAGATAATTATTTGGCATGGGCATTAGATGATGAGTTTCATTTAAATGCAAAGGGGCTTGGTGATACAACTGTGTAGAATTTTATTTCATTGAAATTAGATATCGAACCACATTCTTGGTTTCATATTTCAGTAAATTATGTCGAGTCTTACAAGTCTTGAATTTGGGGCTCTTGATATCACTGTAGATAATTATTTGGTATGGGCATTAGATGATGAGTTTCATCTAAATGCAAAGGGGCTTGGTGATACAATCACCGAAGGAAATAAAACCGAAAATCAGAATAAAGCTAAGGCTATGATATTTTTTCGCTGTCACCTCCACGAGGGCCTTAAAAACGAGTACCTGACCGTGAAATATCCAAAAGTTCTTTGGAACAATATGAAGGAAAGGTATGATCACCAGAAAACTGTGATCGTACCTAAAACTCGTTACGATTGGATTCATCTGAGACTCCAAGACTTTAAGTCTGTGAGTGAATACAACTCAGCCATGTTCCGGATTACATCCAAATTGGAACTATGTGGGGGAGAAAGTCACGAATGCTGAAATGCTAGAGAAGACATTCTCTATTTTTCACGCAAACAATGTTGTCCTGCAGACACAATACCGTGAAAAGGGATTCCAGAAGTATTCCCAGCTTATATTATATCTTGTCTCCTCGTTACTGAGCAGAATAACGAGCTCTTGATGAAAATCATGGTTTACGTCCAACTGGTTCAGCTCAATTCCCTGAAGCGAATGTGATATCTTATTAAGGAAAGAACAAAACTACCACAACAAGAAAACACAGTTTTTGCGACTACCAAAAGAGTCACAAAATGGTCGCAAATGACTCATTTGCGACTATTTTGTGACAAAAAAAAAGTAGTCGCAAATATTTGTTCGCTAAATAAAATGGTCGCAAAACGGTTGCAAATTTGGGACTAATATGTGACTATAATATAAGTCCTAATTTAGAGAATGATTCTGTGACTACTTATAAAAAAAATATTAAAAAAAAGAAAAAAAAACGACGTCGCCGCCGGTGGGTCTCCTCCTATTCTCCAACCTCTCCTTCATCGCCATTGACAGACGCCGGCGGCTGGATCTGGAGAAGCCTCACCGTCGGCAGTCCAACACCACCGCCGCAGATTTAAGCCGTCGGATCTGGAAAAAAAAAAGAGAGTTGTGAATTTTTTTGACAAAACTCGTGTCTGTAAATAGGGATTTCGAAGAACTTACCTTGGTGAATCGAGAAATCTGGGTTGGGGGTTTTGTAGAGGATGAAAAACCGATGGAGATAGACACCAAAATCGTCAAAATCTGTTAAGAATCAAGAGAGTTATGAAGATACAGAGAGAAAGGAAGAGAAGCAAAAAGAAGAAGAAGGAAGAGAAGGAGAAGAATCGTAGGAATGAGAAAGATAAAGGGAAGGAAGGAGAAGAAACAATGAAAAAAAAAACATTTTAAATCCTCCACCGTTGGATCAAACCAATGAACGGTGGAGGATCTCGATCCTCGTCACAAAAAAATTAGCCAATGAGAAGCTTTCATTATTTTTGTCATTTGGTGGCAAATTTGGGACTATTTTGTGACTACTATTAAAAAAAATCGATTGGGGTTGCTAAACAGTCCCAAATTTTAGACCATTTTGTGACAATAAAAAGCCTTTACCCTAAACCCTAAACTTTAGGAACCTAGAAGTTTGAATATGATTTTACAATGATTTTGTGTATCTAGCAATTCGAAAATATGTTAAAACTTAAAAATAAGTAAATCTTGAGAGAATTTTATCTTTCAAAATCATTCCTTATAAAACACATGTAACACTTAGTAGATGTTATGATTAGATTGAAATTTTTATAAGTGTTATATTTTTTTGTTCATTATTTGATGTTTATGTGTAAGATCTAGTTTATAATTTAAGATTTATAGTTTATGATTAAGGGGTAGAGGTTTATGGTTTAGAATTTAGGATTTATAAAAGGGATTATAAATGATCATATTAAAAAAAATTGTAAGTTTTGAATTTTTTTGTATATTATTTGATGTTTATGTGTAAGATTTAGTTTAAAATTTAAGATTTAGATCAATTTTATGATTAAGGGTTAGAGGTTTAGGGTTTAGGGTTTAGGGTTTAGGGTTTGTGGTTTGGGTTTAGAATTTATTGATTTCTATAAAAAAAAATCAAGTGAAGTTGCAAATTAGTCCCAAATTTGGGACTATTTTGTGACTACTATTAAAATTTAGTCGCAAATTAGTCCCAAATTTGTCACAAAACTGGGTTTGCAAATTAGTGTATATGTTACCCTAAACCCTAAACTTTAAGAACATATAAGGTTTGAATATCACTTTACAATGATTTTGGGTATATAGTTGTTCAAAAATATATTTTTCAATTTAAGATTTAGAGTTTATGATTAAGGGTTAGAGGTTTAGTGTTTATAATTTAGGATTTATAATATGATTATATTTTAAAAATTGTAAGTGTTGAATTTTTGGTATATTATTTGATATTTTTGTATATTATTTGATGGTTTAGGGTTTATAATCTTTTATATATTATTTGATGTTTATTTTTAAAAAATCGAGTGGAGTTGCTAAACCGAAGCAAATTAGTCACAAATTTGGGACTACTTTTGCAAGTCCCTAAATAGTCGCAAATTTGAGACCCTTTTGTGACTCCTCTGTTTCGTCGCTAATTTGCGACTGTTTTGCCACTGCATTGCGAGTAGTCGCAAAGTAGTCGTAAATTAGTCACACTTTCGTCCCACTTTTTTGCGACAAAAAAGAGTCACAAAAGTTGATCACAAAAACTGTGTTTTCTTGTAGTGTACGCCAATAATAATGGCCGAGGAAGTGGCTATAAATGTGGTCGTGGTCGTAGACATGGACGTAGACACAAATTTGGTCGAGATCGAGGCCGAGTTTCTTTCAAGAACTCTTATTCTCACTAGAAGTGGGAAAACAAAGATGGTAACAAACAAGAGAAAGCAACATATGATAATAAATGTTACAGGTGTGGAGCAAAAGACCAGTGGGCTCGTATGTGTCATACCCCAAGACATTTTGTTGATCTCTATCAACAATCAATGAAGCAAAAGGGAAAGAAAGTGGAAACAAATTTGGTGTATGAAGATGGCGAAGTTTTGATCATGGTGATACGACGCACCTGGAAGTTATTGATTTCCTTGCCCATGCTGAGAAGAAGTTATTTATAGATTCGTTATTGTTTTAGTTATGATTTTTATTTCCATTCAAAACTTTGTTGCTTGGTTTTTGATTTTTATTCTATTAATTGTTGAGACATAGTTGAATTTGATTTATTTTATTATGATTATGATTCATCTTATTTTATTTATCTGAAGAACAATGAATGGTGAAGATTTATGCTTGGCAGACAGTGCGACTAGCCACACCACTCTGAAAGATAAGAGATATTTTTCTCATTTGATAATGAAAGAGACTAGTGTGAGCACTGTATCGGGTAGTGCAAAGATAATTGAAGGCTCCAAAAGAGCATATGTTATCGTCTATGGGAATGCAATTTGAAATCGATGATGCATTATACTCTCCCAAGTCTAAGATAAATCTTTTGAGTTTTAAAGATATCCGCAGAAATGGATATCATATTGAGAAATCTTCATATCACTAGTATTTCCCAAGGCTCTAAAAATATTGTGGAAAGACTAGCCGCACTCTCCACATGAATGTATGATATATCATGGTTTTTACCCCTTTTAGGCCATGATATAAGTCCGTTTTATAGAGTTTTTAATCTATTTCGTAGTGTTTTAGAGTCTTTTACAGGTTATAGCACGTTGGGAGCATTATTGGAGATATTGGAGCTTTCTGGAGCATTTAGAGCAAGGCTGAAGATCGTGTTGCTGAGTACCCGATTTTACGACTAGTGTCGATCGATACCCCCTGGTATCGATCGATGCCCATCGCAGCAAGACAGGACCCGCGACTTTATTGAAGAGTTGAAGAATTGCAACTTGGTCCAGAAGTCTTTAATATTTGCAAGAAGCCCCAAAACGTGATTTAGGTTATTTATAGGGATTTTACAGCCACCTGTTTAGACTATGCTTTATTTTTACATTGGTTTTGTGAGGAAGACAAATCTGAAACTCCCTTCGTCCGAGATCAGATTTGGAACCCTCTTGTTACTCTTTCTGATTTTTTTGATGATTTATTTAGGTATGTTGATTGTTTCATTCTCCATGTCTGAGTAGATCCACTTTAGGTTCAGGGTTCTCATAAGGGTTTTCTCTGAATGCTAGGTTGATTATCTGTTTAGGATTCACCATCTGAATTAGTTCTTCGCTTAGGTTGTGTTCAAAGCTAATTCTAGGTTGACGAATCTGGAACTTAGATCTTAGGATAATTGATTAGGCACGACAATGCGATTAATTACCTGATAGAACTTTAGGTAAGCAAATTGATTATTCGCAAAGAGATTTGGTTTAATTGATTGGTGAACATATCAAACCTGATATTAAAGCTGATTTAGACTTTAGGATTCACAAAGAGATTTGGAATTCCTAGGATTTAGATTTTGATAATTCTCGCAACGACAGTTGGTTAATTATACCTTAGTGATTTGAGTTCAAGAACTGCGCTAAATCTGAATCCTGCTAGTTAGTTTATCTGCATTCATTGATTTCCTGAGAAATACCCTGGGCCTATATTTCCTCCAATTGAATTACAACTCTTTTAATTTCTGCACTGCTTTCAATTACATCTCTTGGCTTAGCTTAATTCGATACTATACAATCTATTGTGCATCTCTGTGAGTCTTTGTGGTTCGACCCCTAGCTATACTATAACTACTACTTTAGTACTTTTAGGGTATTAATTTGAGCATATCAAATTTGGCGCCGTTGCCGGGGACTCAATTCGTCATTAGATTTTAGTTTGAGAATTTCGACTAAGTTCGTCGGTATCGATCGATACTCCCTAGTATCGGTCGATACTCGTCGTCTTCTTTTGTTGATATCGATCGACACCACTTGATATCGGTCGATACTCAACGTATTTTTTTGGTTACTTACGTGCCTTGTCTAGTGCTTTGGTTTCAGGTGTATGTCTGTTCGTGAAACCTGAAGCAACAAGAGCACTCAGCTAGTTGAACTGTCATTGGAACAGCTAACACTTGTGGAACGCACAAACAAAAAGACCAAGCAAATATCAGGGATGAACAACCCAGTGGTTTTAAGAGCTGATGAAGCTGTAGGTCTGAGAGACCAAGAGGGTCATGTGTGCAATGAGGGAGGGCAACGACTTGATGAAGCTGGAAACGTCGTTGTCCCTGCTGCTGTTATTGAGATTATCGTGCCAGCTGGGCGCGCCAACAATGGGAATGCTGCAGGTGATCGAGTTAGGACACTTGGCGAGCACAACAGACTTGATCAGTTCTATGCCAATCGATCTGCGATTCGCATCCCAACTTTTCAGAGGAACGATTTCGAGCTGAAGCCTGCGTACTATGCTCTCGTGAGTCAGAGTCCTTTCCATGGCCTACCTCATGAGCATCCCATGGATCATATCGAAAGGTTCGAGGATTTGGTCACTGGTATGAAGTACAATGGAGTGCCCAATGAGTTCCTATTCAGCAAACTTTTCCCATACTCTCTTGGTGGGGATGCTGCTTATTGGCTGAAGCAGTTAGCTCCTGATTCTCTAACTACATGGGATGAGACGAAGAATGCGTTCCTGATAAATTTCTACGACGATGCGAGATCTGAAGAGCTCAGGAACAAAATCTCTCAATTTTCTCAAGGTCCGACAGAAGCATTCAAGGCTGCTTGGATTCGTTTCAAGTCTTATCAGAGAGATTGTCTGCACCATGGGTTCTCTCAGGTTCAGCTGCTGGGCATTTTCTACAGAGGGATTGATTGGAGGTACCAGATGGATATGGATGCTGCGAGTAATGGGAACTTCAACACCAGGTATCCAGATGATGCGGTTGTGCTGATTGAGAACTTGGCGTCTAGCAATAGCACTAAGAATGCTGATTTCGAGAGGAAGAAGCAAGCTGCAGGAATTGATGGGTCTCAGATTTCTGAAGTTCAAGCGAAGCTGGATATTTTGCTTGGGAAGTCGAAGAAGACTGTGCACTTAGCTGATGGAGTCAATAATATCTGTGGAGATGAAATGGAAGATTGTAACTACGTTGGTGGTTATGGATTTCAGGGTCAGCAATTTGGGTACAACAACAACCGGAACTTCAGTAACAACACTCGCAATTACGGGAACTCTTCGTATCAACCCATCTCTCCAAAGTCCACAGACAATAAGATGGAATTCATGATAGAACAGCTTCTTCGAGGACAAGAGAAGTTGCAGGGGGATTTCAATGGGAAGTTTGACTAGCTGGACATGGATCTGAATGGGAAAATCGAAGCCATCAGTCTCTCCCAGAGGAAGCTGGAAACTCATGTTGCTCAAACAGCAGTAGCTGTAAAGAGGCAGGAAGGCTTTCTTTCAGGGAGAACTGAAAATCCAAGAGCACACGTCAATGCGATCTCCTCAAGTGCAGAAAATTTCGATGAGGACCCTGAAATCGCACAAGCATCGATCGATACCAGCCTGTATCGATCGATACCAGCCCAGACACTTGCTCGAATGGATCCAAAATCCCGTGTATCGATCGATACCCCATTGGTGTCGGTCGATACTGAAGCGATTTCTGAGGAGACACCTGAGATTTCGACTGTGGTGCCTAAGGTAGTTGCAGAACGAGTGTATATACCCATGATACCTTATCCTATGCCTCGTATTATGACAAGGAAGGAATGGGAGGACGCCAGATGCAAGGCTTTGTTGGATAAATCAGTTGTAGAGCTTCCTTTTGATGATAATGTTTCTGCCAGGGACGATTCAACAGCGAGAGTATCGTTCGATACCCTACCTGGTGTCGATCGATACCCCTCGCAGAACGAGCCAGAAACTGTGAAAACACCTGAGTTGATTGCAGAACGAGTTCGCAAGCCCAAGAAGCTGAATCCTATTCTTAAACACCTCAGAGATCCTATCACTCCAAAACAGCTGCGTGGCTTTGAAAAGAGGGTACGAAGGATTCCCCACTCGTTCACTTTTGAAGAAGCTCTAGAGGACTAACCTATGCTAAGTCACTTCAAAGATTGCAGAGAAACTGAGGAAGAGATCAAGACACTCTTCATTAAGTCCAGAGGTACACCTCCACTGAGACAGTTGAATAAGAGGGAAGACCCAAGGATCTTCTCAATTCCATGCTCTATCTCTAGAGTTGAATTCGAAGAGTCTCTCGTTGACTCAGGAGCCTGCGTCAATGTCATGTCCAGAGCAATTGCAGAGAGATTGGGAGCTGATATTCAACCTCCAAAGACATCTATCACGTTCGCGAACGATTCCACCTCTCTTCCGTATGGGGCAATCGCTGATTTGATGATCACAATAGGAGATTGCCTGGTTCCTACTGATTTTCAGGTTGTAGAGATGAATGCAATATCTCGTATGCAGTTGATTCTCGGAAGACCGTTCATGGCTACGGTTGGTGCGATTATGGACACACCCAGCAAGCGCATCTCATTCTCATACATTGACAAGGAGGTGTACTACAAAGCCATCCCTAAAGGAACTCCCGGACGTGTCTCTTGCATTGAAGATGTC
Source organism: Eutrema yunnanense (assembly GCA_002933935.1). Lineage (NCBI taxonomy): Eukaryota > Viridiplantae > Streptophyta > Magnoliopsida > Brassicales > Brassicaceae > Eutrema > Eutrema yunnanense. The sequence goes on along the minus strand of PKML01053352.1, from coordinate 505,861 downwards.
ACAGGAGAGACATTAGCAGTTGATCTTTTGGAAGAGCCTCCTGACGAGCCAACTGTCACATACGTTTCGGTTGAACCGCCCAGCATCCCCAAGGAAGTTGTCAAGAAGGCTAAGGCAACAAAGAAGAAGGTGAAGAGCAAAAGAGTCGAGGATCCCCATGTCACATTGATTCCTCAGAAGTGTGATGGAGATTCGATTGAGTACAAGGTGAAGTGCAAAGGAGCCTCCAAACCATTCTCTAAGGCTAGAGTTCTTCTTACTTCAGAGCTGAAAGAGAAAGGAAAAGAGTTTGTGGAGAGTATGTTGCGCAAAACTCTGAAGATAGCAATGTC
>PKML01053352.1:354544-503918 GCA_002933935.1 Eutrema yunnanense | reverse complement strand
TGCATTCATTGATTTCCTGAGAAATACCCTGGGCCTATATTTCCTCCAATTGAATTACAACTCTTTTAATTTCTGCACTGCTTTCAATTACATCTCTTGGCTTAGCTTAATTCGATACTATACAATCTATTGTGCATCTCTGTGAGTCTTTATGGTTCGACCCCTAGCTATACTATAACTACTGCTTTAGTACTTTTAGGGTATTAATTTGAGCATATCAATGTACTATACTAAGATTAGTACAATTGAGGCAAATGCCACAGTAAACCAGAAGTTAACTGAAAACTTAAGCGTTTGACACGACCAGTTAGACCATCCTGGTTCGATAATGATGCAAAAGATAATTATGAATTCATGTGGACATTCATTAAAGAACCATGAGATTCGTCCTAACGGCTTCTCATGTGCTGCATGTTCTTTAGGCAAGCTTATCATACGACCTTCACCAGCCAAGATAAATTATGAATCGATTAGTTTTCTGGAAAGGATACAAGGAGATATTTGTGGGCCGATTCACCCACCGTGTGGAACTTTTAGATATTTTATGGTTCTAATTGACGCATCGACTAGATGGTCATATGTATCCTTGTTATCGACCCACAACTTGGCGTTTGCAAGGCTACTTACTCAATTGATTAGACTACGAGCACATTTTCCAGATTTTCCCCTAAAGGCAATTCGCCTTGATAATGCTGGTGAATTCACGTCTCAGGCTTTTAATGATTATTGCATGTCCATTGTGATAAGTGTTGAACATCCAGTAGCACATGTTCATACACAAAATGGTTTAGTTGAATCGCTAATTAAGCGTTTGTAGTTGATTGCTAGACCATTACTTATGAAATCAAAACTCCCAATCTCTTCTTGGAGACATGCTATATTACATGCGGCATAATTAATTCGCATCATGCCAACAAGTAATCATAAGTTCTCCCCATCACAATTGATTATGGGTTAGGAACCAAATATTTCTCATCTGAAAGTTTTTGGAAGTGTTGTGTATGTTCCAATTGTTCCACCACATCGATCTAAGATGGGACCTCAAAGAAGGTTGGGAATATATGTTGGATTCGATTCTTCATCGATATTTAAGTTTCTAAAGCCATCCACGGGGGATTTATTTAAGACTCGATTTGCAGACTGTCATTTTAATGAATCAGTCTTTCCAACATAACTGGGAGAAAATAATTAGCTGGGAAAAGAAATTCGATGGAATGAATTATCATTGTCTTATCTTGATCCTCGGACTAAAGATTGTGAATTAGAAGTCCAAAAGATAATTCATTTACAGAACTTAGCAAACCAGTTGCCAGACTCATTCTCTGACCCAAATAAGGTGACAAAGTCACATATACCAGCTGAAAATGCTCCGATTAGAATTGATGTCCAAGAAGGACAAAATCAAGCTGCTAGAGAGTCTAAGGCATGCTTTAAGCGTGGTAGACATATTGGTTGCAAATATAAGAATCCTCAGAAAAGAAAAAGAGCAGAAATTGGCAATGGTGAAACCGAATATGCTAATAATATTGATGGATCTCTGGAAGAGACCATAGGCATGAAAAATAAAGAAATGCATGAACCTGAGAATGAAAAGATCTCAATTAGTTATGTCATGCCTGGAATAAAATGGAACCGAAAGCAAATCGACGTCGATAACATTTTTGCATGCAATGTAGCGTTTGATGTTATAAATGAAAATAAGGATCATGAACCAACGTCTATTGCAGAGTGTACACAAATAAATGATTGGCCAAAATGGAATGAGGCAATAAATGCATAATTAAAGTCTCGTTCAAAGAAAGAAGTTTTGGACCAGTAGTCCGGACACCTGAAGGTGTTAAACCAGTGGAACATAAATGAGTCTTTGTGCGAAAGAAGAATAAAAATGGTGATATCGTGAGATACAAGGCACATTTAGTTGCACAAGAGTTCTCACAAAGACCTGTAATTGATTATGAAGAGACATACTCTCCTGTGGTGGATGCAACAACGTTCATGTTCCTTATCAGTCTGGCAATAAAAGAAGGAGTTGATTTACATTTGATGGATGTAGTCACAACCTACTTATATGGGCCACTGTATAATGATATTTATATGAAAGTTCCAAAAGATTTAAACTGCTAGAAGCAGCAAATCCTAGTTCTTGAGAACAATACTTCATAAAGTTAAATCGATCTCTTTATGGATTGAAAAAATCATTGCGTATGTGGTATAATCGCCTTAGTGAATACTTGTTAAAAGAAGGGTACAAGAATGATCCTATCAGTCCATGCATCTTTATAAAGAGATTTGAGCAAGGATTTGTTATAATTGCAGTATATGTTGATGATTTAAACATTATTGGAACTCATGCAGAGATTTTCCATACAGTGGAATATTTGAAAAATATTCGAGATGAAAGATCTAGGAAAATGAAATTTTGTTTGGGATTGCAAATTGAGCATCTAAAGAATGGAATCTTAGTGCATCAAACGAAATACACAGAAATTGTGCTTAAAAGGTTCTTTATGGATGATGCACAACCCTCGAGTAACACAATGGTTGTAAGATCACTTGATGTGTTAAAAGATCCCTTTCGTCCTCGAGAAGATGATGAAGAAGTACTTGGTCCTGAAGTACCATATTTCAGTGTAATATAGGCATTGATGTACCTTGCTAGTCATACAAGACCTGACATATCATTTGCAATAAATTTATTGGCAAGGTTTAGCTCATGTCTAACTCGAAGGCATTGGAATGTGATTAAGCATATATTTCGTTTCCTCAAAGGAATGAAAAACATGGATTTATTATTTTCTAACCTATCCAAAGAAGACTTGATTGGTTTTGTAGATGATGGATACTTATCTGATCCCCATAATGCTCGATCACAGACATGATATGTATTCACAGGTGGTGGTACCGCTATTTCCTGGCGTTCTATGAAGAAGACCATTGCATCCACTTCTTCTAACCATGCATAGATTTTAGCTATTCATGAAGCCAGTCGCAAGTGTGTATGGTTAAGGTCTGTCATTATACATATACGAGAATATTGTAGTTTATCTAAAGGGAAAGAAGCTCCAACGATTATGTACGAAGACAATGCTGCATGGATTGCTCAACTTAAGGAAGGATACATCAAAGGTGATAGAACAAAACACATTCTACAAAAATTCTTCTTCACACATGATTTGCAGAAGAATGGCGATGTTCGTGTTCTACAAATTCGTTCAATCGATAATTTGGCAGACTTATTTACCTAGGGGCTTCCAACTGCTACTTTCAAGAAATTAGTTCATCTTATTGGAATACGTCGTCTCCAGGATATAGACGGATGTACTCATGAGGGGGAGTAAATGCGCGCTGCACTCTTTTCCCCTTCACCAATGTTTTTCCCACTGGGGTTTTCTAATAAGGTTTTTAATGAGGCAGCATCTTATGCGTTTTACTACTATTCCATTATAATGGACATCCAAGGGGGAGTGTTATGAATAAATTATATGAATGCCCATTATAAGGCTCCATATTCTAGAAGTTCTAAAATATTCTAGATTTAATTCTTCTCCAAGTTCAACTTGTTCTCCAAGTCTTTGTATACATATTTATACCCCTCATTATTCATGGAATAAGATACACAATAATTCCCTCTCTTTTATTTACAACAATTAGTTTTTGTTATAGTTTTTTTTGTCCAATGCTGAACCAAACCAAAGCCAAACTGAATTGCTTAAAACCAAACCAAATTGATACAAAACTCGAAACCCGAACCTGCACTGAATGGAACCTATTTTGTAAAACCCAAAACCCCAAAATTCGAATAACTCATACTAAACCAAACCAAACCAAATAATCTAATGTCTATCCCTAATCGAGAAATAGTTATAATTAATTAATTATATATTAATTAGTGATGCAATATGTTTGGGATAAATACGGACCGTAGATGAATTACATGTCACCACATATCGTCCATGACTATTTTTGCAGGAACATTTCTCCTAGGTCAAACTGGGCATTGGGCCTACGACCCATGTAGCCCATATTTAACATCGGACCTTGGATCTTACGGAACCAAGAGATCCGACACGGAGGACACCTGCCCCTAGGCTCCATGTATCTGACACTGCATGCCACATTGTCAAGTACGAGGAGATGTATGGACTGAATGGTCATGAGGAGTTGAGAGGTCATCCTTCCCAACCTCGTAGACGTGCCAATAATCTTGCGAGACCTGGGAAGAATGATCCACACAGGGCACTAGGAGCAAAACATCCATCGATTGGACAACCCCGACAACCCGATCCCCGGTCTGTATGAAAATCGCTTAGGCGGACAAGGTATCAAAATCGCTTAGGAGGGAAGATATAGTTTAATAGTTGTAATTTTCCCTCCAATAGACAATAAGAGTATGTTCAAAGCTACGCTCATACTTCTGGTGATCTTCAGATCATGCAATTGATGCCTTATTCTTAGACATGAAAAGTGAAAGCGACAACACACATATCATAGGGAAGAACAATGGTATGTGGATGACCATACTGCGCTTAATCTGCTGCTTCTGAGCCGTACATTGAGGGAGACAGAGACGCATGAAGGCTTTGTCGAGCAGTTGGTGAATGCGGCCAAGGAAAGTAGGTGAGAAGTCAGACGAGTACTGGGTAAATAATCCATTCAACAGATCTCATACCCGACCCAACGACCTGTCCACTAAGGATCCGACCCGGTATACTAACCCGGCTCATGTACAACTCTATAAATTCACTTCTTTCCGCAACGAGTAAAGGGTTCATGAATTCTCATATTATCATCACTTTAAGAGATATATTGTGCTTGACACTACTAAACACTTAGCTTTCAATTCCTTTCCGAGATTCCGAGTCTCTTTTCCGATCATTATCCGGTCAACTTCATCGTCACTCCTTGACCATTAATCTCTACTCCCAAACTCTTCGTTTCTTTTGTTTTACCTAAAAAAGCCCACAACTTAAAGCCATTGTGGATCCATCCTTTCCTTCGGACCCAATCGGCACTGTTCCTTGTCTCGTTTTTCAAATACTCTTTCCGTTTTCCGACGAAGCATTATGTGATATTTCTTTATCGTTTTCTTACTTGGGCGTCGGATAGACTTTGAAAAACACACCACCATCGTGTGTTTACAGCCTTTGACGTATTTACTTGTTTTGTGGGAGACTTGCACTCGAGAGGTCAAAAAAACCCCTAAACACAATATATATTAACATAAGAGAAGGAGATTCATACATTATAATAAGACAAGGGATAAGAACGATCAATATATCCAAATTATAATTTCACCAACTAAAATCGATCCATCACGATGGCTCTGACTGGTATCCATTTTAGGGTAAAAAGTAGAAAATAAAGTAAACTAAATATTGTAGGGTCCCACCATAATGAATGTAAACCTTTCCACCTGTTTTCGGTAGATGGAAGTTTTGAGCTGAAAAAAAAAAAATTGATAACAAAAAAAGTTTACTCTGATTATAGTAATCCCCACCCACGTTAACATGTTTTATTTCATTTTACTCCAAATGTTTACCAGTCAGAGCCGATAATGTTTTTTTTATTAGATTTTTTTAATTGTTGGGTATTAGATTCTTTAATATTAGAAATATGAACTTACTCCATATTAAAATCGAAAACCACATATGCATAGAACAATATAAGAGGTGCTCGGTGAAGATAATCTTGTTCGGCTATGGTTTAAAGAAAAAAGAAGGAAATAACACAAATTAAAAAAACACAAGAACGACATAGGCTATGAATGGACTAACGGGCGGAAGACGATCGGCATGCTAGACGGAGAGAACCGCTTTTGTTCTCCATTCATGATTTGCAATTCAGTTTTGTATTTAATTAATTAAAAGTAATAATTATGTTATTGAACCACAAACCGTTCTTATCTATGAGAAAGAGTACATTTCATCCACTTTTTTTTGTAATGCTTCAGGTTCCGAATGGAGAAAGCGGATCAGGCATTGCAACTCAAGCATAACAAGTGCATATCTAGTAGATTAGGCGGTACAAGTACGGATCAAGCGGATCAGGCGGTCCAAAATATATGTTTGAATGAGAAAAGCGAATAAAAAGTAGTGCGTGACATATATTTGAATAAAAATGTCAAAATATTACCGAACGCAAATTTTAGAATAATAATTATATATATATATATATATATCATAAATTATGTAACTTATATTACATAAAATATAAATAATGAATGTATATCACTAATAAATGTAACATATATAATACATATAATTCAGGTATTTTAAATCATCACTCGAACTTTCACGAACTCGGATAAAGACTAGACTCGAATTGACGTACTTTACCTAATTATATAAATTCTTACTACGTATAAGACAAGTTTTATGAAGCTTTTACGAGAACAATGGAAAGATAAAAATGGTGATTTACATAATAAGTCACTTATGTGATTTTTTGTTACAAAAGCACACTTTCAACTATTGGTGTACTTATTTCACTGTTATTTTTTTGTAAATCCGAAATTGCGCCGCATGGTCATGGATGCAAGGTCGTGGATGGTCAAGAATCTAAGAAAGAAATTTATTACCCCACCTGATTTGTTTTCTATTTTTTATAATGTGAAAGGCAAAACAATTTCTTTGGTAACAATGAATGATAATTTTATTTTTCCTACATTTTAAGATCCACTTTGCTATAGTTTTGGAGTGAAAAAAGAAATCTAACAAAAAAACAAAAATCTAAACATATGAAATTCAGATCGACGTGGACATGAAAACGTGGACAATTATGTGTGGATTGATAGGAATCTCGTATTATTAGTTTGGATGGTCATGTGTGGATGGCCATTTGTGGATGGTCATGTGTGGATGGTCATGTGCGGATATATTTCTTGATATTTGCAAGTAAATTACTTATGAGCGGTATATGACTTTGGAAACTTTTATGGTACCTCAAATTACTTCCATTTTTAGTTTAATTTTGATCATTGGATAAAATCCCAGCCTAATATGACTTTTTCGACTTGGTAGCGGAATACCATGATGGCTAATTGGAGGGCATCGATCGGGTATTTCATTGTAGAATTTATCAACAAATTTTGACTTTTTTAGCTTTTACAAATATATTCAAGAATATTCAAATGATAACTATTACAAGTGTATATCCACGATTCATTGAACTATATGTTGTCCATGATATGTTGTTATTGACACTTAGACCACATACGAGTATTCACCGATGGAAGTTAACTAGCTGTAAAGAGAATCAAAGGAGAAGATAAAGAGGAGAAAGACAGAGTTGTTTTGTGTTGGGAGAAGGTAAAGAGTAGAAGAGACAAATCACATGAAGAAAATACACCAAGAGTTGAAAGTGGCTTTTGGTGTAATTAGAAAGTGTAAAAGTGGTTTATTTGTAATTGTTTAAGATAAAAATTAGTATGTATATTATTTTCTAAAAAAAACTAATCAAACAAAAAAAATGAAGACATAAGAAACGTAGTTGAAACACATCAAAATTGATGTGCAATTATTGTAGTTAGCGGTTCATGATTTTTGTTCATGTATTTGAAACACCTATGGTTCATCAATATTTGATTATTTAGGCCCCGAATGGAGAAATCGGACCAGGTGGTGCAGATTAAACAGTTCAAGTGGATAAGGAGGATCAAGTGCAGATCAAGCAGATATGTCGAAACAAGTGCGGATCAAGCGGTCCAAATTATATGGTTGAATGGAAAAAACGGTACATAACATATAATTGAATTAAATATAAGTATAATAAATATAGTTATTGTTACAAAGGTCGTAAACGAGAGCGTTTATATAAACGTGGGTAAATATTTGTGGAGCCTACCATCACTATGCATACATAGTAACTTATCTGTTTAATTCTATATATAGAACGAAGAATCGTTCGATTGTATACACAACATTTTACACAATAACATTTTCAAAATCATAATATCATTTTCAAAAAACTAATCAAACTAAGAAAATAAAAATAGAAGGAATGCAATTAAAACACATCAAAATTGATGAGTAATTATTGTAGTTAGCGGTTAATGATATTTGTTCATGTATTTGAACCATCTATGGTTCATCAATATTTTATTATTTAGGCTCTGAATAAAGAAAGCGGACTAGGTGGTGCGGATCAAGCGGATCACGCAGATCAAGTGCGGATCAAGTAGATCTGGCTGAACAAGTGCGGATCAAGCAGATCTGGTAGAACAAGTGCGGATCAAGCGGTCCAAAATATATGGTTGAATAGAAAAAGCGCTACATAACATATATTTGAATTAAATGTAAGTATAATAAATATAGTTATTGTTACAAAAGTCAATAATGCGAGGCATCACAAAGTCATAAACGAGAGCGTTTATATAAATGTGGGTAAATATTTGTGGAGCCGATCGTCACTATGCATACACATTAACTTATCTTTTAACTCTATATATAGAAAGAAGAATCGTTCGATTGTATACACAACATTTTACACAATAACATTCTCAAAATCATAATATCAAACTTTCTCTCTCGTTTCTTTCTTTTATTAGTATCCCCTTCTCTGTGCGGGTATGAAATTTTCGTCTTTATTTATATATATCTTTATGATAAATTCTACTTATTATTATAACACGTTATCAACACGATCACTCTACGTTATTGCTAAATATATATTCATAATATATAGGCTATTATAGCAGGCGGTTTGTCGCCTATATATATATTTATGATTTTCAGTGGTTTTTTTACGCACCACTATTCACTTAATATTATAATGGGCGGTTTGTCGCATTGTTATTATTTTACCGTTCTTTTATCATGGTTGCTAAATGCACCATAATTTTTAATATTACAATGGACGACTGTGTTGCCTCGTAATTTATTTACTAATTAATGTGGATGATTATGTCACCATAATATTGCTGTTAAATATTTGTTTATATGATGTTTATTATATAAGGAGGCTCGGCCACCTGTATATAAACATCTAATCTGAAAATTGATAGATTTAACTGATTGCTTATTAAAAAATTTCAGATTAATTTTTGTTTTAACTCTTTTATCACCAACGGTCACATAAAAAAATTCAATTTGTTTTTTCACTTTTTTCAAATGGCTATGAACAGTGTTTTCAATCTATAAATTATAAATATAATTATCTTTGACTCAAACGTTCTATCTTCTATCAAATATTTTTCTGGTTTTCATTCCATAAAAAAAATGATCCGTAATTGCTTTAGTTATTCATGTAAACGGTTGGAGAATTTATGGTCTCTCTGTTGGAGAATTTACTCCTGAAGAGTTCATTTTAACTGTTGTGTTATTTTTCTTGTAATTGCTTAAGTTATTCATGTAAACGGTTCGTTTTAATAAAAACATTATCATCTTTCTAATAATACTTTTGCGATTATGTTTTAGAAAAAACCATATGGCAAACATTGAGAAGCTTAAGTTCCCGACTCTCAAAATAATTGGAGTAAACTAAATAGCATGGATCACCAATGCAAAACCTTATCTAGAATCAGAAAAGTTTAGCGACACCATAAAAGAGGGAAATAAATCGTCTGCCCATGATAAGGCAAAGGCGATTATTTTCCTGAGGAAACATCTAGATGAAAATGTGACGCATGACTATGCGCATATAAAAGACCCACCAGAACTGTGGCAAGCCCTTAAAAAAAGGTTTGACAACCATAGGGAAATAAACCTCCCTCATGCTCTTGAAGAGTGGAAAAACTTGATGTTTCAAGATTTCGAGAAAGTCGAGGAATATAATTCTGCTATTCTGAGAATAGTCTCACAATTGAAATATTGTGGTAAGCCTGTCACCGATGCATAAATGCTCAAGAAGACTTACATCATATTTCATAAGGAACATCGTGTCCTGGAAGAAATTTATATGAATTGTGGGTATACGAGTTTCTCTGAATTGATTGTGACGCTCATATTAGTAGAGAAGAATAATGAACTTCTCATTAGAAACCACAATTATTGACCTACGGGAACCAAATCATTTCCTGAAGCAAATGCAGTGGCTGTGGAGAAACCAGAAAGGAAAAGTCAAACCTATTGAGGTCGGGCCGTCGATTCAATCACGGACGAGGTAGAACTTACAACCAGAAAGGGAGGAACTCGTACAAATGGGTTCGATCTGAACAAACTTAAAAAAGAAAAGAACTCCAAGTGAATACTGTAACGTCCCCGATCCGCAATAGGATCGCCTCGACTCCGGGAGAGGCACAAAAAGGATATCTTGCCGAGAGACTAAGGCGATATCGAGAGAAAGAGAGAAAGTTAGCCGAGAGAGAAAGGCTAGTTCAACCGAGGGGTACAGTTCTTTATTTGGCTAAACTGACTTTGCCAAGGGGAAATATGATTTCGTGGGGATAATTGTATGACTTAGATATTGTTTATGCAGCTAAGTAATTAACCGCATTCACTAAGTAATTATCGAGTTATTTATGCCTTTTTGGTTTTCAGGTAAATATGAGACTTCCGAGAAGAAGTGGGCTTAGGCGCGCGATACGTTTTAGTCGGGGAAGATGGGTGGTGTTGGTCTAGATAGTTAGGATCGATTAAACTTGTAATAGCTTATATATAAACTCAAAGTGTACCAAATCCTTTACTATAATACTAAGATATCCATATCATTTTCATTTTAATGCATATTGACTCTAAATTATAAATCACATAATATATTATATCGAATTGAACTACATTAAGAAATGAGCCCTAAAAACGGATTGAATGGTTCGGAGTCACTTACTGATCCGAACAGGAACAACCTCCGCGGACTTAAAATCCAGGACGAGGTGTTTCAAATACCACCCAGAAGCGTGAGGAAGTATGTTACATATGCGGATCCAAAGGACATTAGTCTCGTACATGTCAAACCCCTCCACATCTTTGTTAGTTATACCAAGAGTCCATCAAAGGCAAAGTGAAGAAATTTAACTTCACGGAACACTTCGAGGGTACATCCCCGGCAACGGCGCCAAAATTGATATGCTCAATTTAATACCCTAAATAGTACTAAATCAGTTGCTACAGTAAATCAAGGGGTCGAACACAAGAACTCAAGAATCACTCAATAGATTATATAGATCCGAAACAAGCTAAACCAGAGGATGTAATTGAAAACAGGATTGCAAGTAAAAGCGTTTGTAAATTCAGTTGGAGGAATGTAGGCTTAGGGTATTTCTCAGGAAATCAATGAATGCAGCTAAATTAACTAACAGGATTCGGATTAAGCACAGTTCTAGAACTCAAATCACTAAAATATAATTAACCAACTCTCGTTGCGAAAACTATCTAAATCTAAATCCTAGGAATTCCAAATCTCTTTGCGAATCCTAAAGTCTAAATCAGCTTTAAATCAGGTTTGATATGCTCACAAATCAATTAAACCAAATCTCTTTGCGAATAATCAATTTGTTCACCTAAGGTTCTATCAGGTAATTAATCGCACTCTCGTGCCTAATCAATTATCCTAAGATCTAAGTTCTAGGTGATCAATCTAGAACAAGCTTTGAACACAACCTAAGCGAAGAACTAATTCAGATGGTGAATCCTAAAAGATAATCAACCTAGCATTCAAAGAAATCCCTATGAGAAAACCCCAAACCTAACAGGTGATCTACTCAGACATGGAGATTGAAGACAACATGTTTGAATAAATCATCAATAAAATAATCAGAAAAGGTTTAGAGATCTGATCTCGGACGAAGGGAGATTTAGACTTGTCTCTCTAAAACCAGAGTAAAATAAACACAGAAAATAAAGCATAGCCTAAACAAGTGGCTGTAAAATCCTATTTATAACCTAAAACACGAATTGGGGTCTTCTTGTAATTATCAAAGTCTTCTGGGCACTTTTGCAATTCTTTAAGTCTTGGAAAAAGTCGCGGCCCATGAATTCTCGATGAGTGTCGATCGATACCATGGGGTATCGATCGATGCTCGTTGCTCAGATCGGGCACTTAGTCATCAGACTTCAGTTTCGCTCCAGAATGCTCCAATAATTCCAATTAAGCTCCAAACGTGCTATAACCTGCAAAAGACTCTAAAATACTACAAAACACTAGAAAAGACTCTATAAAAGGACTTATATCATGGCTTAAACAGGGTAAAAACCATGATATATCATTATACCAAGAGTCCATCAAAGGCAAAGTGAAGAAATTTAACTTCACGGAACACTTCGAGGGTACATCGTACCTATACTCTTCCGATTTTGCATATGATTTCAACGAGACCGCCCTAGCGGATAATTAAAATGCTTGTAGTGAGACTACTGAATAGTCTCGAGTAATGCCATATATAATTATTACATTATAGTTTTAAAACTAATATTGTCATTTTATGACAATCTAATGTATAATTATTGTATGCTTTTTATGAATAAAATTTATGTTTTCTTCAGTACATATAGTGGAACAACGTTCACTATTCTGATAAAGAAAAAACATTTCTCATATTTAAAATCGGCAAACATTATTGTCAATACTATATCGGGTCCCGCATACTTGATTGAAGATACAAGCAAATCCAACTTTACGTTGCCTAATGGGACAAAATTTTCCATAAATAACATTTTTTCCATAATTTTTTTGTATTCTCCAAATTCTAAAAGAAATTTGTTGAGTTTCAAAGACATATACCTCCAAAGATATGACACTCAGTCTGCAACTGAGGATGAAAAGAAGTATATGTACATAACTTCTGATAAATTGGGCAAAAAGCTTATATTGGAAAAGTTCCCAGAACTCCCTTCTGGTTTGCATCATACTTACATAGATGCAATAGAATCACATCTAGTGATGAAACAGAATCCATAAGATTTAGCATTATGGAATGATCGCCTCGGTCACCCAAGCACATCGATGATGCGAAAAATCATAGAGAGCTCACATGGCCATTCGATGAAAATCCAGGAGATACATCAGAGAAATAAAATGACATGTGCCGCATATTCTCTAGGAAAATTGATCATAAGGCCATCGCCAACCAAAATCGATAATGAATCACCAAAATTCCTTGAACGAATTTAAGGCGACATTTGTGGACCAATACATCCACTATGTGGACCATTCCACTATTTTATGGTATTAATTGACGCATCCAGCAAATGGTCGCATGTTTGTCTATTATCATCTCAAAATATGGCATATTCGAGATTCCTAACACAGATAATAAAACTGCAAGCTCAGTTTTCTGATTATCCCATTAAGAGAGTTAGATTAGACAACGCTGGTGAATTCACATCCCAAGCATTTAATGATTATTGTATGGTAATGAGAATTGAAGTTGAACACTCTGTGGCTCATGTTCATACACAAAATGGTTTGGCTGAATCATTAATTAAACGTCTGCAATTGATTGCAAGACCATTGATCATGAAATCAAAACTCCCAACCTCTGTATGGGGACATGCTATTTTGCATGCATAAACACTCATTCGGATAAGGCCAAGTGCGTACCATAAGTATTCCCCACTACAGTTAGCATTTGGTCGAGAACCAAATATTTATCATCTAAGAATCTTTGGTTGTGCAGTGTACATGCCTGTAGCACCACCACAACGTACAAATATGGGACCACAAAGAAGGTTAGCAATACATATTGGATGTGATTCTCCATCAATTATACGATACCTAAAACCACAGACTGGTGACGTCTTTACAGCACGTTTTGCTGATTGTCATTTTGATGAGAAAGTATTCCCGGTTATAGGGGAGAAAATAAACAAATAAAGAAGGATATCAAATGGAATGTGCCATCCTTGTTGCACCTTGATCCTCCTACTAAACAGTCAGAATTAGAAGTTCGTTGAATTATGCATTTGCAGAGTATAACAAACCAACTACCTGATGCATTTGCAGATACCAAAACGGTAACTAAATCCCATATACCGGCTGCAAATACTCCTGTTGTGATATCCCGACCTTCGGTCCGGTATATCTCCGTTTTTTAATTCCCGGTTTTAAGTTGATTTTGATCATTCCTGAATATTCCAGCAGAGATTTCATTTTTATTCCCTTTTGCAACTAAATATCTCTTTTCCTTTCAGATAAGCTCAAGTCTTAATTTTCTTTTGTTTTTCCTTTTTCTTTTTGGGCAAGTAATTCCTATATATATACTTGTCTAATCTCTCATTAGTTTATTTTCAAAACCCTAGCCACATTCTCTTCTCTTTTTCTCTTCTCTCACCCGCGGCCACACTCTATCTCTCCCCGCGATTTCTCTCTCCTCACCGTGACTCTCTCTCCTCGCCGCGATGATGATGCCACCGCCTCCTCCGTCGAGCTCCTCCTCCTCGAGTTCTGGTGATGAAACTCCTCCTCCTTCCTTCTCATCTCTCCCATCGCCTCCTCCTATGCCAAGGTGAGGACTAGTTTCCCCTCACTTGCTTTCAAACGTGTTTTAATTTTTTGATAAGTCTTTTCTTAAACCATAGCTTTCCTCTAAGTGAGCTACTTGATTTACTTAGAGTTCTATGTTGATTGCTAATTGACTATAGTGATATATACACCATAAATTATATTAGATCTGTTTCTAGGGTTTGTGATGAATGATTGTTGATGCTTGATTCACAAATTTCTGAATATGGATTAATGATTAATGAACCCTAAATAACCTGGTGAATTGATTGATGTGGTTGAACTCCCTTTTGTTACAACTTGGTATGGTGAGTCCTTCTTGTGAGTCCTGAATATAGAGTGTTGAGATTGATGAGGATTTAATCTGATAATGTGTGGAGTCTAGTTGAATTGCTAGGTGTCCGTCATAGGCAATCCCTATGGTGCGGATATTGTTTGCTGGGGCTGAGGGGTGCTTATAGGGCCTGCAGTTCTCACCGCCGTGGAGGGTTTTGGCGAGCCCTCGTGGATAGTCTGAGTGAGACATTCGTGAGCCAACACGTTATCCTAAAGGAGGCGGGGTTGAAGGTGGCAGGCCGGCCTCGGTTGGTTCCTACGGGAAGGCGAGTGCTGTGGTGTCACATGTTTTAAAGGGTGGAGCAATGGGCTCGTTGTGATAAAGTGGGGATCAATTGAATATTGTGTGGATCCATTTGGTTGTGCCTGTTTTAGGATTAGAATTTCATTATAGCAACTCGCATAAATGTCTGTAAGTGATCAGTGAGTCTCCCCAGACTCATCCTCACTAAGTAATCCTCATTACTCACCCCTCCTCTTCCCTTTGTTATGTACATGTTAGCGAGGATCGACTAAATCTATCTTGTTGTTGTTACCTGGGCGTTTTTCGGGCGATCCTGTGTTGCTCACAAAGGGTCCAAACCGGGCGACTAACCGAAAGGGGTTAGTCCGCCAACCTAACATGCCCGATTTTCCCCGGTTTCTTATGAGGCCCGGGATAGGGATGTTACACCTGCTCATATTGATATAGAACAAGAACGTGGAAAAGCAAACACGCTTGAAGTGTGGTAGACCTGTCGGTTCTAAGAATAAAAATCCTAGAAAACGAAAGGATGCTGAAATGCATAATACACCCAAAATAGCATAAAGTATTTTGGAAGAAACGAATCATGAAACTAATGATAATACACAACATCCGTGCCTTTATGGGTGAATTTTAAGAAGGTTCCAATGGATATGTTCTCGGGAAAAGGATTTAGTTTCATTACAAGCGCAGTGGGGGAACCGGTTCGACTTCACCCTGAAACTGCACAGTGTATAGATTTCATGCTAGCGAAAATTTTCATAAAGGCGTATCTTACAAAGGAGTTGCCAAAAGTTATGAATTTTGAATCAAATGGAGTAGAAAGTCTGGTCGAGTTAGCTATCCGTGGTTGCCACCTCGCTGCTCAAAGTGTAATAAATGGGGCATTTAGATACGATTTGTCTAATGGGACTAAGCACATTAGCGGAAAAGGAATATGAACAACCAGTATTAGTAACAAAATCGGGGAAAATTGAGGAAAGAAATGTTGTGGAGAAGGAACAATCTCAACCACTCTTGAAGAACTCTTTGACCATAGGTGTAGCGGATACAAATCATGTAAGTGCTGTTGGAATGAGCACGGGTGAGACAATTGATGAAGAGGGAGAGTGGAGCAGAGTCTCGCCAGCAAAGGCAGGAAAGAGCCCAAACAAACAAGAAAAACATATGGAGTATGGACATGTTTCGATAATACCATCGCGATACGCGATACTAAGTGCTTAGGAGAAGGAAAACGATGGTAAGGAGACTGCAGAAAGTCAAAAGCAGCCTAGGGAGAACAAAAAAGAAGAAAACACTAAAGAGAGGGATGTTGTAGTTTCAGGTGCTGGAAATCGTAGAAGAAGTGATCGAGAAAATCTCTGAAAAACCAAAAGCTTCGAATCATGCTTTTGATGAAAATCAAGAGTTAGAATCATGGCCATCTTTGCATTGCAAGACAACTTCTGGTAAATCTCTGGTGGACCCAAATATTCAAAATGCTAAGGAATCAGTTCCTAGCGTTTCGACTAGACGGTCTGCTCGGAAAAATCTTTAATGTCGGGTTTCTTTTAGAATATACGGGATTTTAATCAAGATTCTAAGCATACCGTAGTCCGAAAGTGGGTAAAGAAGCATTCATTTCAGTTTGGATGTTTGTTGGAAACTCGAGTAAAGGAGAGAAAGGCAAATTGGATTGTGTCGTCAGTTTTCAAAAATTGGTATTTCATATCGAATTATGGGTCTCATAGGTTGGGGAGAATTTGGTTTGTGTGGAGCCCGAAGGTGAGGGTCACTCCATGTTTCACGAGTGGGCAAATGATTACTTGCTCGATACTGTTAGAAGGTTATGAAGAGGAATTTTTTTGTTCGTTCATATATGCTGCAAATTTCTTGGAGGAAAGAAAGGAGTTGTGGGAAAACTTAAGGAACCATCAGAACTCGCCAATGCTTCGAAATAAGCCATGGGTAATTATGGGAGATTTTAACAAAATTTTGGAAGGGGAGGAGAATTCAAATTTCGAGACATCTCCCTCTATATCTAATGGAATGCGAGACTTTCAAGATGTGGTACGATATTGCTCCTCTATGGATATGACATATCATGGACCTCAGTTTACCTGGTGTAATAAGCGAGAAGAAGGTTTGATTTGTAAGAAACTGGATAGAGCTCTAATTCTGAACACTTGGTATAACTCATATCCGCAAGCTTATTGTGTGTTTGAGCCGGGAGGATGCTCGGATCATTTGCGTGGTCGAATTCATTTGAAAACAGAGGTACCAACAATTCGACGTCCATTTAAATTCACCAATGCCCTCACTAATCTACCGGGTTTTCTGCCTTTGGTGGAATCTTTTTGGGCAGGAACAGAAGAATTGTTTAACTCAACCTCTGCATTATATCGGTTTTCAAAGAAGCTGAAGTCTATAAAACAAAAAAACAGAGAGTTAAGTAAAGAGAAGTTGGGGGATTTACAACAACGGGCAAAGCTAGCATATGAGGAGCTGTGCGAATGTTAGGAGAAAACAATGTCTAATCCGTCACAGCTTAATATGGAGGGGGAGGCGCATGCATATAGAAAGTGGTCCTTACTAGCATATATCGAGGAACGGTTCTTAAAGCAAAAGTCGTAACTGCATTAGTTAGCGATAGGAGATGGGAATAATCGCTCTTTTCATCAAGCTGCAAAAATCAGAGAAGTGAGGAATTCGATCCAAGAGATTCAAAGACCAGATGGGACGATTGTGGATACACAAGAAGCTATTAAAAACGAGGCTGAGAGTTTTTTTAATAGCTTTTTATCGTACACACCAGAGAACAATAATGAAGTTAATCAAGAGATGTTAAAAGAGTTGTTGGGATTTCAGTGCGAGGAAGTCGATGGCGATATATTGAGCAACATAGTTACGGAGGAGGAAGTGAAACATGTATTGTTTGCTATGGGAAATAATAAGTCTTCGGGACCGGATGGTTATACATGCGAGTTCTTCGAAGCGGCCTGGTCGGCAGTGGGGAACGATTTTCTGGTTGCCATTCGTTCTTTTTTTGACAAAGGTTTCTTGCCAAAGGGAATCAACACGACCATTTTAGCTCTTATACCCAAGAAGGAGGAGGCAAAGGAGATGAAAGATTATATGCCTATATCTTGATGTAATGTGTTATACAAAGTGGTCTCAAAGGTGTTAGCGAACATATTAAAAAAGGTATTACCGAAATTTATAGCCTCCAACCAATCGGCGTTTGTAAAAGACCGTATATTGATGGATAGTGTTCTCCTTGCTTCTGAATTGGTCAAGAACTATCACAAAGACACGGTCTCTGCTTGGTGCGCGATTAAAATCGACATTGCTAAAGCTTTCGATTCAGTTCAATGGCCTTTCCTTCTATCCACTTTGCAAGCTTTGAATATACCAGAAAAATTCATTCATTGGATCAAAGTTTGCGTCACGACGGCTTCTTTCTCTGTTCAAGTGAATGGTGAACTTGCAGGGTTTTTTAGAAGTGCTTGGGGTCTAAGACAAGGATGTGCATTATCTCCATATTTGTTTGTGATATGCATGAATGTTCTCTCCAAAATGCTTGATAAGGCGACAGTAGGGAGGAAAATCGGATATCACTCGTATTGCCAAAACGTTAAGCACACTCATTTGCGCTTTGCTGATGATTTATTGATTTTTTCAGATGGAAAAAACGTTCTATTGAGGGTATCCTTGAGGTATTTCAGGAGTTTGCGAAGGTATCTGGCCTGTGTATAAGCATGGAGAAGTCTACGCTCTAATGGCAGGAGTACCATAAGTGATGAAAGACGAGATCATAGAGCAATTTCCTTTCGACACAAGGACACTTCCAGTCCGTTACCTAGGCCTCCCTCTTTTAACTAAGAGAATGACAATCAATGATTACACGCCATTGTTGGAGCGAATAATATCAAGAATTAGTTGTTGGACAGCGAGGTTTCTATCTTTCGCAGGGAGACTCCAGCTAATAGCATCAGTAATTCAAAATTTGACAAACTTCTGGATGTCTGCATTTCGACTCCCAAAACTTATGGATAGTAAAAGACATAACCGAACGTAACCGAAAACCGAAATAACCGAACCGAACCGAAACGAATAACCATATGCCCATCCCTACCCAAAAGCATGTATTGAATAAATTGATAAGCTCTGTGCAGCATTTCTGTGGTCAGAACCAAATTTAAATTCACGGAAGGCAAAAATTGCATGGGTCGACGTATGTAAACCTAAAGAAGAAGGATGATTGGGTCTTCGACCTCTCACCGAGGTAAACAAAGTCAGCTGCCTTAAGTTACTTTGGCGAATCCTGTCTTCAGATTCTTTGTGGGCAGATTGGATTCGAAAGTATTTAATCAGGAAGGGATCGCTCTGGACAGTTGCTAATATCTCTACACTCGGCTCATGGATGTGGAAAAATTTATTAAAATACAAAGAGGTAGCGGCTTTTTTCACTAAAGTTGAAGCTAATAGTGGTGACTCGACATCATTCTGGCATGATAATTGGTCTTCTATGGGGAAACTGATAAATCATACGTGTATAAGGGGGTGCATTGATCTAGGAATTGACATTAATTCTTCGGTTGGTAAGGTAATTACTACCCATCGAAGACGTCGGCATAGAGTAGAGGTCCTCATTAGAATCAATGACAATGAGGTAACCGTCAATTAGTTGATGTGGTTCTGTGGAGAAAAAAAAGAGGATAAATTCAAAGCCAGTTTCAACACCAAATTAACGTGGAACCAAATTCGTGTAGCACAGCCTATTTGCGAGTGGTATAAGGGTATATGGTTTCCATATGCAATGCCCAAGTACTCATTCGTATCATGGCTTGCGATGCACAACCGTCTCTCTACCGGAGATAGAATGCTGAACTGGAATATCAGAGCAACTTGGTCGTGTGTTTTTTGCCAAGATCTGGAAAGCAGAGATCATGTGTTCTTCAGATGCAAAGTATCATAAGAAATATGGACAAGATTAACTCGGAAAATTCTGCGTAGGAAGTTCTCGTCAAGCTGGCAAAATCTCATCGCTATTCTCCTCGATACCGAGTTGGACATGATCAAACTTTTCCTCGTTAGATACACTTTTCAGGTAACGATACACCCCCATTTAGAGAGAACGAAACAGTAGAAGACATGGTGAACTTCCCATCCTCCCTAATCGGCTGATCCAACACATTGACAAACAAGTTCGCAACAGACTAACTTCGATACGAAGTCTAGGAGGTACAAGATACGAAGAAAGAATGCAAATCTGGTTTGGAAGTCGATGAGTACTACTGATTGGCGCAATGTTTTGGCATAATTTTTATGATCTTTGTATTATTTCAATCTTTTAAAGCACGAAGCACGAAGCATTAATTAATGTAAAAACGGTTTTTTGGTTGAATAAATTTTACATCCATTCAAAAAAAGAAGAAAGATAATAAACAACATCATGAAACCGAAGGAAATCATGAGATATCTATCAACTACATCCATAATGGAAATATACGGAATCATAATAAAATGGATGATGTTGATGACGTTTTCTCGTACCTAGTATCTAAGGAAATAGATGATGAAAACAAAGATATAGAACCAAAGTCTGTATATGAATGTCAAAAGAGGCAAAATTGGTTTAAATGGAAATATGCTATTCAAGTCGAACTTGATTCGCTTAATAAACGAAAGGTATTCAGACCCATAGTATTCACATCTGAAGATGTGAGACCGGTTGGATACAAATGAGTTTTTTTGTCCAGAAACGAAATGAGAAAAACGAGATTATAAGATACAAAGCTCGTCTTGTGGCAAAATGTTTTTCTCAAAGGCTTGGAATAGAATATGAGAAAACATATTACCCCGTTATGGATGCTATCACGTTTAGATTCCTGATGAGTCTAGCGGCTGATAAAAATCTTGAGATGCACCTCATGGATGTCATTACAACATATTTATATGGATCATTAGATACTGATATCTATATGAGAATCCCAGACGGGTTGAAGATGCAAACATCATTAAATTCTAAACCCAAAGAGTTATGTGCAATAAAATTACAAAGATCATTGTAGGAGCTAAAGCAATCTGGACGCATGTGGTACAATCGTCTCAGTGAGCATTTAACCAAAGAAGGATATATGTGAATAATCCTATATGCCCATGTGATCATCAAGAAAACAATATACAGATTTGTAATTATCGCGGTATATGTTGATGATCTAATAAACATTATCAGAACTCAAGGGGAAATACATAAAGCATCAAATTATTTAAAAGGGGAATTTGAGATGAAAGATCTCAGACAGACAAAAACATGTAGATCGCATATAATTTTAAATGGACTCCGACCTTAGAAAGAATATTCCTTAAGATATACGATCAAGCAATTACGATGAATAATTACAGTTTCAAAGACCCCATACATCTTGGTAAAGAGTTTTTGGTTGAAAAGTTAAACTAGAAGTTTGGTGTTAGTGTAACG
This sequence comes from Eutrema yunnanense, assembly GCA_002933935.1. Lineage (NCBI taxonomy): Eukaryota > Viridiplantae > Streptophyta > Magnoliopsida > Brassicales > Brassicaceae > Eutrema > Eutrema yunnanense. The sequence goes on along the minus strand of PKML01053352.1, from coordinate 482,502 downwards.
TATAGGTTTTTCAAAGAGAAACTTGATCAACTGAAAAAAAAAGTACAAGAAGTATCTTGGTTTTATGGATTATACCGGCATCATAGTGGATCCCATTACATTTGAGATCGATGTATCTGAATCATGGTGGCAAGATCGTGAAGTAAGTACTCATAATCTTTGTCACTGTCCAAATATGATTATAGCCAAATTAAGTATAAAATTCTTAATAAATAATGTTATTAACAGGTATGTAAAATTATACATTCATTCAAACGAAAGCCGCTATAATTGTGGGATGTGATGCAACGTTGTTTCACATTATATAATGTTCAATCCCAGTCTCAATACTCTGTCAACCAGCGAGCATAAGAAATGATCGATGAATGAAGGTGAAACTAATGTTGAAGATCAGATGTACCCAGAAACATTTGGTAATGAAATGTCATACAGTCAAGTTCCAGAGACACAAGAAAACGAAGAGGTGTATCGCGTTAACATGGACGATGAAACACGTCCTTCCAACGAGTTTACCCATGAACATATGCGCCATAGTTCTTCAGCAACTGATCCTATTCAAATTCATGGGGTACAGAGTTCAACAACGAGGTAGAGGAAGACGTTCAAGTACTTCACAAAGATCTGGAGGAATCTCACGAGTCTCTTTTAGGAGTGGTTCACAAGGGAGTCGTAAAAACAATCATTTGAGACAACCCTAACAGAGACAATGATTGGATTAAGAGAGTTTCAACACCAAAGTTTACAACAGCTACGTCTGAACCCATTTGACAAAGATGGTTACGACGGTTTTGATGTGGTTGTCAAGATATTTGAATCAATGGAGCTTCCAAAGGATACAAAATTTTACTAGGCATGCATCCAAGCATTAAGAGAAGATGAATTTTGGCGTAAGTATTTCATTGATAGAGCTGGCAACAACTTCGAAGATAAGATACAATTTTTACAAGCTATAACTGGATTTACACGCGATGATGAACGTGTTGGCAAGCATTTACGGTCGGAAAAAAAGTTGGGAGCCCAAGTTTAAGTGGTTTTCAATTTGGTAGGTCATCCTCTGGTGGTAATAATACAGATGGTCAGTGTAGTCATCCTTTTCAACAATGGGGCACACCACCAAGCGCTCAACAATGGGGCACACCACCAAGCGTTTAACAATGGGACACACAACCAAGCGCTCAAAAATAGGGTACACCACCAAATGTTCAACAACGGGGTACATAACAAAATGCACAACAATGGAGTTCAACACCAACACCTCCACAATGAGGAATACCTCCAAATGTTTCACATTGGGGTTCATCATCAAATGTTCCGCAGTGGGGTTCATTGCCGAGTGTTTCACAATGGGGTCCGCCAACGAATGCGAAACATGGATTTGCACTGAGAACTCAAACGGAAACAACAAATGCTCAAGAAGGAATTACAGAGGAAGCACCACTTCCTAGTTCAGGAAACGTTCAAAGACGAAGAGCAGGAGGATTATTCAACATCTGGGGAACACAACGAGGACCTAATTTAAATGAAACTCATCAAAGCGACTCAGGCGATGAAGATTAGATTAGTAGTGCATGTGCTTTGTTATTAGTGACTATTTCTTGTTTGACTTAATATTATTTTATAATGCCATTTAGTTATTATTTATTTTTCAATCATGTCATTTCAGATATTATCAATCGAATTTTATTTTTCTTTTTTTGTGTTCTCAAATGTTAGGTTTTTCGTATATGCCAGCCGCGATCACAAAGATTCCGCTTTCTAAGTTATGATGAGAGAGTTGAGTTGTGGAATTTGTAGAACGAGCAATTTGAGGAGTTACTAATTCCACCAGCACTCAATTACTACAATTGGTATTTTGAAAGAGGACCAGTACAAACATATGATGGTTTGGGGTGGAGGAACATTTGGCGTCGCTTACAAGAAGATCATGTTGCTTGTCTTCATCTACTAAGAATGTCACTTGGTTGTTTTAGAACATTGTGTTATAACCTAGAAACAAATTATGGATTACAGTCAACATTAAATGTAAGCATTAAAGAGAACGTGGCCATGTTTATACGAATATGTGGACATAATGAAGTTCAAAGGTATGTTGGATTGCGATTCAGAAGAACTCAAGAAACGGTGAAGAGGAAATTCTTTGAAGTGCTTACAGCGACTGCGTTACTTGTTTGTGATTATATCAAAACTCCAACAAGACATTAACTACTCAGGATTCCTGACCAACTTCTAATGGATTCAAAATACTGGCCATTTTTTAGTGGATTTGTTGGAGTAATGGATGGAGTTCATGTTTGCATAAAGGTGAAGCCTGAATTATAAAGAATGTATTGGAATCGACACGATAGAACATCGTTTAACATCATGGCAATCTGTGATTTGAATATGTTGCGAACATATGTTTGGAATGGAGCAACATGATCTTGTCACGATACAACAGTTCTCATGATGGCACAAGAGAATGACTCTGAATTTCCTTTGCCTCTGAGAGATAAGTATTATGTACTTGATTATGGCTATACAAATTAACAGGGTTTTCTTGGTCCATATAGATCTTCACATAACATGGTTGTTCGGTATCATATGTCGCAATTCTACAATGGCCCTCCTCTTCGAAATAAGCAAGAATTTTTTAATCGATGACATGCATCCTTACGTTCTGTTATTGAGAGGACATTTGGAGTGGAAAAAAAAATGGAAGATTCTTTGTCAGTTTCTTAGATATAATACGCAAGTACAAAAAATAGTGGTTGTGGCTACAACGGGACTGCATAATTTTATCAGAATTTTAAACTTTTTCTGATGAAGATTTTGCAGAAATAATATAGCAGTTTGAGTTTGGCAACACAAAATCTGAAACTGATCTAGGTGACACAGACGCAGCAGAGATAGCTGAAGGAGATCATATGGTGTACATCAGAGAATAAATTGCAGATATGTTATGGGCAAATTGAAATATTTGATCTTAGTTTTTGTTTCTTACCCTTGTATTGTCTTTGAATTTATTTTATTTATAATAAGCATATTTCTAATCATAACTGTTATAATAATAAATAGAATTTATCATAAAGATAGATATAAATAAATACAAAAATTGTATACCCGCACATAGAAAGGGATAATGATAAAAGAAAGAGACGAGAGAGAAAGTTTGATATTATGATTTTGAGAATGTTATTGTGTAAGAAGGAGCAAGTGGGCCAGTGGTTGCCACACCTCTGCTGGCATCTTACCGGTGTCGAGTTCGACTCCACCTGCCCTCCATATGTGGGGGTATTTGGCTATTGGGCCGGCCTATTGTGGCCCAAAATGATGACAAAAAAAAGAATATTATTGTGTAAAATGTTGGGTATATAATCGAACGATTCTTCGTTCTATATATAGAATTAAAAATATAAGTTACTGTGTATGCAAAGTGACGGCGGACTCCACAAATATTTACCCACATTTATATAAACACTCTCGTTTACAACTTTTGTGATGTCTCACATTATTGACTTTTGTAACACTCCCCCTTGGAGACAAGTGTCACTTTTTTCTTTTGCGTTATGTGTTTGTTGCCTCGTTAAAAACCTTTCCTGGAAAACTCAGTGGGGAAAGCCATAGGAAAGTAAAAAGAGTACAACCACGCAAGCTCTTCCTCGAATGAATAGGATGTCATCTTATAAGTCTCGTTGATGAAAAATTCCAATGTTATGTACATGTTTCCTGAGCATTGCGGTGGGTAATGATTTCCTGAAGGGATCTGTTGCATTTTCACATGATCGGACATATCTCACTTCGATTTCTTTATTCTTCTCGAGTTCTTGGGTGTATGAGAAGAACTTCGGAGGGATATGTTTGGTTCTATCACTTTTGATATATCTTTCCTTTGTATGTGTAACACATGCAGCGTTCATATAAGATAGTTGGCTCTGTATTTACGTGAATTCCACTATTTGATTGGATGTGGTGGCTTATTGATCTCGACCACGCACATTCTCTACTTGCTTCATGGAGTGCGATGATTTTAGAATGATTTGAAGAAGTGGTCACAAACATCTGCTTCTCAGAATGCCAAGATATAGTTGTGCCTTCGATCGTGAACACATACCCTGTTTGTGATCGGGCTTTATGTGGATCTGACAAATATCATGCATCTGCAAAACCGATCATTTGACTCTTTGAATGTTTATGATAAAACAAACCTAAATCAGTAGTCCCTTGAAGATAACGAAAGACATGTTTAATCCCATTCCAATGTCTTCGTGTAGGGGACGAGCTGAATCTTGCCAAAAGATTTAACAGCAAATGATATGTCAGGTCGTGTACAATTTGAAATGTACATAAGGGCTCCAATCGCACTTAGATATGGTATTTCAGGACCAAATATCTCTTCATTTTCCTCATGCGATCGAAATGAGTCATTTTCAATCTTAAGTGATCAAACGACCATAAGAGTGCTTAGAGGAGTTGCCTTATCCATATTAAAGCGTTTTAACACTATTTTGGTATATGTGGATTGATGCACAAATATACCCTTTTCAGAATGCTCAATTTGTAAGCCAAGGCAATAAAATTCTCAGATGTAACTAAAAAATAATTATTAACTAGTTACTCATGCTGATGTTTCTGTGGGAACACTTTTATCTCTTTGCACATATGCACTTGTGTTTTGTCGGCGGTTAGACGTCATATCTACAATTTTAAAAATAATAATTTTTTTTATATTGAACTATTTTAAGTATCGATAAATAAATAAAAACATGTATTATTCCTATATTAAATAACTTAGAGAAAAATTAAACAATGATACATACAATTAAATGAATAAATATGGTTTAAGTGATTATTTTTTTATGCAATTTAGTTTATGTATTTTTAATATAATCATTTTTATATTATTTTATTTGGTCAAACAAACTATAAAGGTTGGCTCTTTTCAACCATTACACTTGAGAAAAAAAGAAACTAGAAGGGTTCGTATTTGGTTGTTTAATTAAGAAATAGTTTATTGTACGATTTACACTTATGTATCACATATTCATATAGAAGGATGAAATAGTTTAGAATTGACTATTTTTTATTAGTTATAATTATATATTTACAATGATGTAATATTAGTTATAAATAATAATATGCATCATTATAATTACGTAACATAATATGCATAATTATAATTTTTTATATTTGGTTGGATTTTTGTATTAATAATAATAAATCCAATATTATCATTTATGTTTATATGATAAAATAATAAATTTTACTAAAGTTTGTACTTTTTACATAATAAAAAAACTAAATTAAAAGTTATGGTTTACGTAAAATTTTGTTACTAATTTAACTAAACTACCATATTATAAAACATATTCATAAAAATCTATAAATATTACCTATGAATTTTATTTTTTACACATATCTTTAGTAATATTATACAATCAATTATAATTTTAACTATATTTATAAGTATAGTTATTATGTTTATTACAAAATTTCTATGTATTATGATAATTAAATTCTTATCTACCTTATAAAGAGTGAAGGGGCTCTCTCCAGGGTTGACACTTGTCCTTTTTTATTTTTACTCAATAAATTCACGATGAAAAAAATCTTAATAACTTAAAAAACTTTCCAAACTTCTATTCAACCACGTACCACATTCTATCTAATTTAAAAATATATAATAATTTTTTCAACTTACTTACAATATTTTTTTTACCAAATTCATTGTCACACATTCTATCTAACTTACTTACGCCTTTAACACAATCCTTGCCAAATTCATTGTATTTTAAAGTAAAAACAATTAAATAAAACAAGACTAAATTCATGCTATTCATATATTTAAAATGTATCTACGAAACGAAAAGATAAAATTAACTTAAAAAATTTAATATATATAAAGAAAAGAAATATAAATACCCACTCAATGAATTTTACGGTAGAAAATTGTATTCTGGTAATGCGCAGGGAAGTGTAGTGCCGTCTGAGACTCTTAATCCTCCGGCGAACCAGCAACAACAACAACAATCAAGAAGAAGTGACACTAAAGTATTGTCGGAGATTGAAGACTGGCTCATGAACAATTCTACCCCGATCGATCCGGTTTGCTCCTTGTCTGCTCAAGCTAATTCTACGACATTCCGATTTCGAAACCCTCTTTGAACGAATCCAACGAAAGGAAGAGGGACAGAACGGCGACAAGGAAAGAGAGAGAGTGTGTGTACCGACGAGAGTGAAAGGGATATAGAACCGGCGTGAGGAAGAGGGAAAGAGGTCCTACGAGAGGGAGAGTGAGAGAGCCGGCGCAAGGAAGAGAGAAAGAGAGAGAGCCGGCGAGAGGGAGAGAGAGTTCAGGCGAGGATGAGAGAGAGAGAGCCAGCTAGCAAGAGGGAGAGAGAATGGAGAGTGGTAAATCGTGACTGGACATGGCGACGATGAGAGCACAAGTAGTGGAGGCGTCACCGAATGCAACGTCGGAGAAAACTTAGGAAATAAAACGAGAACGCCGCATCTATCGACTATCGATGGACTGAGACAGATAGCGACTTCGAAGCTCGAGGAGGCGGTGCTTAATTGCATAGACGAATCAATCCGATTAACGGCGACTCGTAGACAATCTTGCCGTTTTTAGAATCTAACTATGAATAAAAATGGCACGCAAGCCAAAACGACTCAGCAGCATATGAATACATTTTTTTTTATCTCTCTACATCGTGAAAGAGACAGTTTTCAACCCTCATTACACGAATCTTTGTAAGACCTCTTTAGATTCTCAAATTGATAGAACAATATTTTATATATACCCGACTGGACATGGAGACGATGGGAACACAAGTTGTGGAGGCGTCACCGAATGCAACGTCGGAGAAAACTTGGGAAATAAAACGAAAACGACTGATATTTCGTGCTCTTAGATGTTCAAAAACTCTTGATGCGACCTAGTATCTAATAAAGAAAACATTTACTATGAAAATATTTTGCAATAACTAAAGTATAAACATACCTTATTGGAAAGATGCAATGGAGCGAGTACAATAAAAATATTACTGGAGAGATGAAATTTGCAATGAAGTATATGAAATTGTATACATGAAACCATATCATCTATTTATAGTGGACATTAAACAATATCTTCATACAAAATTATATTATAGTATTTGTTAATTTTTGAAATGTGTGCTATATCGATAAAAAACTAATCGTCAACTTGGTTTCTCTTGTATATCTATAATTGCGTTTACTCCACATCTTTTTCCCTAAAAGACAAAAATATTTGTGTATCTTGTGTTCCATCACCATCTGGGTTCGAGTCGCTTTGGCCACTTTTCCACGATTAAATAAGCAAATTGCTGCCGTGTACCCCAGTTGTTGGGCCGTTGGAGATTACTCTTGGGCCTAGAAAGCCTTTGGATACTCAAGTTAAAAAAAAGAAAAGAAAATTAAAACAACTTTGTTGAATGGAGGGAGAAAGTGGATCTCCCATCTTTTAAGTGTTGACCACTAAATATCCACCTTCCCATTTTTATTTTTTTTTGTCAACAATTCATTATATAAATCAAGTTGTGCCTGACAAGGTAAACAAATACCTCGTCGACAATGTCTGACTTACATGGTCACTGAGCCACAAAGGCCGGCCCAGTAGCCATAACCCTTACATAAGAAAAGAATGCTTACCAAAGTGAGATCCAATTCTTGAGGGGGCCATCACGAGGGAGAAGCCCAACATGAGGGAGGGTGGATTCGAACTCCACGCTGATGGGATGGCGACAAAAGAACAGAAGGCCCAAATGCTCATTCCCGATTATTCCGTAGCGAACCAAAACGCGAAAGAACGTCGAGCAGCTCACCGAAAGAAAACGCCACACCGCCACGTCTCCGCTTTTAACGCGACCCCGGACGCAAAGACGCCGCTCCAGGCCTCACGAACCTAAGGAAAAAAAAACTAACAAACCTTCGCCTCCCACGAAAAGTCGATGCGAAACCGCCGCCGCCTCAGAAAACCAACGACGACGACCTAGGCAGAACAGGACCACCGCCTCGCGCTTTTCCAATCCACGTCGCGGAACGAAACAGGAACCTCCGCCGCGGCAGATCAGAAAAACCCACACCACTGGCACACTCTACAAGCCGGGGAGAGGCCTAGAGTGAGATCGAAATCCGGAGGAAGAAAGCGGCTTAACCTACTTCATGAAGGCGATCTTGGCGGAGGAGGGAGCACGCCCGGTTCGACGGATCCACCGTCCCCTAGCGAAGATGCCTCACTGGAGTGACATCCGACACACCTCTTAAGAGGCCATTCACCACCAAAACCACCCTCGCGACTTCAGATCCACCACCACCACCTCACCGGTCGAAAGAAACACTCAGATCTCCAGTAGCAGAAGCCGCCGATAGAGAGCATCGGGAGCAGCTCCACCAACGGATCACGTCCTCCCAGATCCGAAAGAGAGCCCACCCCTTGTAGCCACGACCAGAGACTTCTAACTTCCCCGACAAAAAACTAGAGAGCCACATACTCATCGTGAAGATCTGAAAATAAAGCCGAAAAACTCCGGAGAAACTCAAAGCCACAACTGTTGCCGCCGAGTCTTCTGCAGATCCACAAGAGCACCGACGAGGCCAGTCTCCAGGGGCGCACCATCGTCGTAGTACCCTCGCCGAGTCGAGCCAACATCTCCCTGTAAACGCCGGCAGAGAGAAACAGAGAGGGAGCCAACCTCGACGCAGCCCACGAGGCGGAGTGGGAGGATGACGCCGGCCAAAGCGACGCTGCACCACCAACACCGCACCCCCAACGACGCCGTCTGGGATGCGCCGCCTACACTGGGAGGTCACCTGAGAAGGCCAACAGACAACACAATGCCAAAAACGAGAACACCAGGAGAAAAGAAAAAGAGGAAAGGGGCGAGGGGAAGCCCTCCCCGACGGAGGCAAGGAGTGCCGGCCGCCGAGGAGGCAGATCGACGCTGGCGGCTGAGGAGTTTTTAGGGTTTTTGCTCGTTTATTTTATCCACCTTCCCATTCAAACCCTTAATAAAGCAAATCAGTCTATAAATGAAATAATATATTGAAGGAGAACCGAATTAATTTTCTCATTCACACATATTTTGTAGTAAATATAAATCATAGTTAAAATAATAATAAAATAAGAAAAAGTGAAATTTGAACTACAAGCAGACCAGAGAACTGAACAAAGCGTTTTGAGCGGTGCGAAACAAGCGGTTTAGGAGGTGCGGTGCGGTTGGAAGAAACGCATCATGCGGAACAAGTGCGGTTACTACAGAACAAGTGGTGTGGGACAATATATGGATGGTGAAAAAAACAATATGCGGTGCGGTCCAAATGTGTGAATGGTGAAAATGTAAAAAGCGGTGCATAATTTATATTTTATAAATAAAATGGATTAATGATATTAATATAATTATAAATTAAAACTATTAATTTAGTTTGACATTTTACATTATTAATAAATTATCCCTACCATTGAGAATCAAACTCATGTTCCTTTAGGTGTCTACATTTTTTACTTATATGGGTTCAAGCACTAGTCCAACCTCACGTTGGTAATGACATTTTTTTTTTCAAATAGAATTTTGTTATTTGATAAAGTTAACATATATTATTTATTTCAAAATTTTATGAACTTTAAAACATGTATATATATGTAAAATTATAAAACTAAAAGATTATTATCGTGTATCGTAAAGTTAATAACATCAGCTAGACAAAGAATATAATAATTCCCAAAGCTAGAATCTAAATATTCTTACATTTTCTGAATTAAAATAAATATATAAAATCAAATATTATATGATACATACAATGTTCAAAATTTCGCTAGGCGCTAGTCAAGCGGTCGGGTTGGGCCTAGCGCATAGCAAACAAATCGGAGATTAATTTTTAACTAATTTTATTATATTAATATATATCAATATATTATATACTGAAATATGCGTGAAAATATAATGTTACAATCTGGCATAGTGGTCAGTGGTGTCCTATACACTGCAGAAATCGCCGGTTCGAGTAACCAATGCGGGTTTTTTGTTTTTTTTTTTGGTTTTTTACTTTAATGAACGTAAAATGACCAAATTACCCTCATTTTCTTCATGAGGTATGCGACACACTAACCCTAATTTCCGCCGATTTCTTATTTTTTCGCAATTGTTGATGGTTTTGCTCGTTTTTCTTGTGTTCTTTACCCAGTTATATCAGATCTACCACCCAATATAGGATTAAGCCAACAAATTTTCATTAATTTTGTCAATAAGCTCTACAACTCTGCTCACCGCCTCACCCAACCGCCCAGAACGAAATCGCGGCAGCTCTCCTCCGCCCACCGCCTAGGCGTCCGATTAATCTGTAAGTCGGGCGATTTTTCGAACAGGGGATACATATATACATAAGTCAACTGTAAACCACACCTAACCGTTGAAATAAAAAAAAAAAAAAACCACACCTAACCACACCTATTTTGATTCTTCTGCAACAGCACGTGCGTTTTATTTTTTCTTTCAGTTTTTTTTTTTGAATTAAAAAGAAAATCTGATAAAAAAAAATGGTGAATGGTGACATGTTTTGTTGCGTTTCACTTAACAACATCAAACATTCAAGGCCAAAAATCTTATTCTACTTCCAACAGCAAACACCTCTTTTTTATTGGTTTTGTTAGTTAATGTGCGGTTCTTCTTTCTTTATTTTAAAAAAATAAAAATAAAACAATTGTAAACAGTCAATGTTTACATTTTAAGTAATAAAATTACATAATTTATAATATACAAGATATTAACTAATATTATAATAATAATATTGAATATTAAATATATATTTAAAAGTTATGACATATTATGTTATGTTTTTTACGTAAAACATTAAATATTTTTACACTAAATGAAAAAATAAAGGTTGTAAAAATAAGGGGCTTTTCTCTCTCTCTTGAATATTTCCGAGAGAGAAAAACTTCCGTCTTTTTTTATATCTCCGATTAAAATCGGAGCTTTCTCCGGCGTTTGTTTCGGATTTTAGATTCTTTTTGTGGCTTCCAACTTTGGCTGGATAATAATTCTGACTTGTTCGGTTTAAATTCTGACCCAGTTCCGACTTTTGTTTTCTTTTCTTTGGTTAAGCCTTTGGCATACTCAAATCGACTCTTTCGCTTAGGAAGTTGTCAAATTATGAGAGTTGTAGACGGGTTCTTGTTTCATCGGTTACTTGATTTTTCTCCCTCGGAGAGTAATTCCTTGCTCTTCCTTGAAGGTTATATATAGCGAAGGAACTTCATGGTGGAACTATCAAGTTGATGCGGTTTGGTTGGAGAGGAGTTGATAACACCGTATTTTTACCCATTTTCCGTCTATTTTAGAACAATTTAATAATTTTTTCACTTGCTTTTATATGTTTTATTACGGTTTTCGCATATATGTAGTTTCAAGACTCTTTTCAGGTTAATTAGGCAAAAGCATTGCAAATTGGAGAAAAACCAGATTTTCGGTTCAAACTCAAACCGTCAGAAGTTCAACTGCCAAAGAGGTTTTTCTCACCGTCCGATCCAGCCCAGTTTTGGGGATATTCAAGAAGGACCAACTACCTTTCCATTCCAACTGATTTGAGGACGATCCAACGGTTCATTCAAAAGATACATGAAGATTAAGACGTCCCATACGGCCACTCCCAGAGTAGCTCCACCCGCGGCCAAGAGGCAGTTCACCGCGGGCAGAAGCTCTCCACCTACGGCCAAGGAGTGGTTTACCATGGTCAGAGACATTGGACCCACAGCCAGCCCCTGTTTCGGTCCCGTAAGCCCATTTGCAAGCCCATTCGAATCCCGTCAAGTCTAACTTTTAAAAAACCCAAAAACCGACGAAAACAAGAGAGAATACCTATAAATATGTGTTTTAAGAACCCTATTTTCGTGTGCCTTAGTGTGTGCCATTTTAGTTTACTTTTTGCATTACTTTTTGTTCTTAAGTTTTTGTTCTTTACTTTCGAGATTGGTAGAGAAGTTTTCTCCAGACTTCGTTCTTAAAATCGAGAAGCTTCTTCATCAATCTCATGTTTTTTATTTAATTATGTATTTACTTTCTTCAATTATGTTCGAGTAGTTCTATCGTTGGGTTTAAATGGATTATCGAAGGGGATTCACATGTTCGGTAAGGATTCAACAAGGTAAACCTAGCCGTATTAGAGAACTCTTTCCTATAGATTATTTTAATGCATGAATCTAGCGTCATGAAATAGAGGCTGATCCCTAGGTGTAATAAGAACCACCAAAAGTGTTGAATCTAACCACCCGAACTATTAATCTATATGGAGCGTGTCACGCTATAAAATTTTGAAAGTATACTTATAGAGTGACGTGAATGTTTACGAACTGTTTGTGTCATCATAACTACTGGTCGAGTATATAAGTTATCTCAGAGAGTAGGCTACACACATTATTATGTTCCAGTTCGTGGAGTTTACTAGAATGTATTTCACTAAGAGCTTTGGTACCATGTTTGAATCGAACATTCCCCTAAGATATCCCTGTCGACCCAACATCGTTATTTATAATTTACAAACCGATTTTCCCTTTTAGTTTTTGCCATCGATTTTCATTCTCAATTTACAAGCAACCTTTACTTTTTAAGCACTTTACAATTCGTAACACAAAAACCCTACAAAAACCTTTTCTCGTTTTAGACTTCCTTACTAATTCTCTTTCTAAGGTTTCACATAAAAGCTTTCCCTCTCTGTGGATCGATCGCTAAAGTCCTAAAACGCACATATGTGCACTTGCAGACATTAGGGTGTACAAATTTAAACCATGAAGCTAGGATAACACATGCATCGCATCAAGTTTTTGGCGTCGTTACCGGGGAGGCAATTGCTACTGTTTGGTCACACCTTAGAGGTAAGTAAATCGATTCTAAAACAAAAAATTTCTTTTTTATTTTTGGTTTTTTTCTTCGTTTCAGAACTCTGAAACATGGACTCGCCTCTAGAGCGAGATCACTACTACGAGCATGGTTTCTACGACCCATTTTATGCTCACTACTCTCATGATTCACACTCAAACCGTGTTCGGACACCGGCACCGACAAACTACTCTCGAGGACGCTATGAGCATCGTTATTCCCGAGACAAGCCTTTTGCGTCTCCGTTTTTCAACGCTCGACAAAACCCTTGCCATCTTTCTCATCAATTCTCGAACCCATACAATTACAACTCGGAGATTAGCATGCGTTTGGAGCGACTCAATGTTATGCTAAATCAATATCTTGACTGTCAAGTCGTGACCGAGGCAACCATGAATAAGAAGATAGACTCGATCTACGCCGAATTCAACAAGAAATTTGATGATCTTGCTGCCCACGTCATAACCCTCGAGGAGCAGACTCTAAAGGACACTGCTATCAAATAGAGGATGAAGATTGATATGCTCAAATTAATACCCTAAAAGTACTAAAGCAGTTGTTGTAGTATATGTAGGGGTCGAACACAAGGACTCACAGAAACACACAATAGATTATATAGTATCGAATCAAGCTAAGCAATTCAGATGAAACAAAAACAATAGACAGTAAAAGAGTTGTAAAATCGATGGGAGAAAGATAGGTTCAGGGTATTTCTCAGGAAATCAATGAATGCAGATAAACTAACAAATCAAGGTTCAGGTTACGCACGGTTCTTGAACTCAAATCACTAAAGTATAATTAACCAACTGTCGTTGCGAGAATTATCTAAATCTAAACTTCATAATCCCAAATCTCTTTGCAAATTCCTAAGAATAAATCAGCCTTAATATCGAGTTTGATATGTTCACAAATCAACTAAACCAAATCTCTTTGCGAATAATTAATTTGCTCACCCTAGGTTCTATCAGGTTTCTCAATTGCATTTTCGTGCCTAATCGATTAACCTAAGATCTAAGTTCTAGGTGATCAATCTAGAATTAGCTTTGAGAACAACCTAAAGCGAAGAACTAATTCAGATTATGAACCCTAAACAATAAATCAACCTAGCATTCAAAAAAATCTCTTATGAGAACCCTAAACCTAAGGTGGATCTACTCAGACATGGAAATTGAAGCAATAAATATGACTGAATAAATACTCAAATAGATAATAAGAAATGTAACAAGAGAGTTCAAAATCTTCTCTCGGACGAACAGAGTTTCAAACTTGTCTCCCTTCAAAAGCTCTCTCACAAAACCAAAGTAGAATAAAGCATAAAATAAAGCATAGCCATTAAAGTGGCTGTAAAATCCTAATAAATAACCTAAGTCACGTTTTGGGGTTTATTGTAAATAATAAAGTCTTCTGGGCAATTTTGCAATTCTTCAACTCTTGGAAAAGTCGCGACTCGTGTCTGCTGCAATGAGTATCGACCGATACTAGTCAGTATCGATCGATACCGAGGCTTCAAATCGGGTACTCAGCAACACGAACTTCTGCTTTACTCCAAAATGCTCCAGAAAACTCAAATATCTCCAATTGTGCTCTAAAGGTGCTAAAACCTGTAAAAGACTCTAAAACACTACAAAACAGTAGAAATACTCTATAAAACGGACTTATATCATGGCCCAAAAGGGGTAAAAACCATGATATATCAACTCCCCCAGACTTAGCCTTTGCTTTCTCTCAAGCAAATAGAAGACTAAACCAGAGAAAGAGATTTGAAAACACTGAGACTCACCTGTTCATGAACCATCGCAAAGATCCTTTTCCCAAGCACACAAATGTCACCTAACCAACTCCTGATCAAACCACCATGTACTTCTCCGTAGACATTCGCAGCTTTCCCAGACTCCACACATTATCCCGCAACATTGTTAAAACAAAGCCCTCATCGCCAGTTTCATCGCTGCAGCCAATGTTCAAGAACCTTCTAGATTCTTTACCATACAATATCACGACAAAAGAATTACCCAATTCACACACTTTTTGGTATTATTTTCTCTCCCCCAGACTTGTTTCTCATTATGTTCTTTCTATCGTTTTAGATTTGCATATACTCATTAAGGTCCGAAATGCGAGTATTGATGGTGTTTGCCACCGAATCCCCTGTTCTTTCCTCTCTATGTATCAAAGGCTTAGACGAATAATGGTATCACGTGAAATTTTCCTAACCTCGCTTTCAACCTTTGTGTTATCATTCCTTCACAAGTAGAATAATGGGATCGCTGGAAATTTTCCTACCCCTCTACTCAGAAGAAAATCATTTCATTTTTTATGCTCTTATTTATCAACTTATAACAGGGGAGAGAGATACCATTACTTTAAACACATGAGTTCCTTTATCATATATGAATGATGAATCAAGCTCTATGAACACTAACCACATTGATGAAGTGCAAAAATTTGGCTCAGGCTTTAGAAGAACTCTGCTGGAGACATGGATGTTTTCTAGTCAACTGACCAGTCTTTGGATTTTTCGTTAGTCGATCTAGAACTGATCTTGTAACACTGCTCACTCAAAAACAAAATCAGAACAATAGACTCAAGCACATGATCATAATCTCCAACAAATTTTTGACTCAATAAAACAACAAATTTTTTTTATTATTTTATGACTCTAAGGAAAACGAAAACGCTGTCAGCAACTACCTCCCCCAGACTTAAACAACATTGTCCCCAGTCTAGAGTCGGTGAAAGAAAACAAAAGGACAGAGTAGGATTTGTGAAAAACGAAAACTTACCGAAGTGGGGTACGAGTGTCGACCGACACCCAACTTGGTATCGATCGATACCAAGTATTGGTCGACACAGGTGATTCGCTTCTCATTCGCGTAGGGTATCGACTGATACCAACAGGGTATCGATCGATACTCAGGCGATTTCGGGTTTGGTCCTTGTTTATCCTGACACAAAACACAAAACGAAAAATAAAAAGAAAAAGACTATTATACAAACTCACCAGTGGGTTGCCTCCCACCAAGCGCTCGTTTAACGTCATTAACTTAATTGTACCGCCATTCAGGCGATCAGTCAAGAGAAGATTGAGAACTTACTCCAAAACAAGCTCCACAACTTGACATCGCCAGTTTCAGAGTTTTGCTCAACATGCTCTCCACAAACTCCTTTCTTTTCTCTTTCAGCTCCGAAGTAAGAAAAACTCGAGCCTTAGAGAATGGTTTCGAAGTTCCTTTGCATTTCACCTTGTATTCAATCGAATCCTCATCATACTTCTGAGGGATTAAAGTCATAGAAGCAACACCCTTCACTCCTTTGCTCTTCACCTTCTTCTTTGCCTTAGATGTTTTGACGTCTTTCTTGGTGATGACAAAAGGACTATCTAGCAGGTCTATGACAGTTGGCTCGTCATGAGGCTCTTCCAAAAGATCAACTACCAACGTCTCTCCTGTAACAATGGTGATGCAAGAGAGATGTGTGGGAGTTCCTCTAGTCGGAATGACTTTGTAGCACATCTCCTTGTCAATGCATATCTACATAATTGCACCAGCCATAGCCATGAACGGTCTTCCAAGAATCAACTGCGTACTAGATCTTGCATGCATCTCCATAACCTCAAAATCGGTAGGAACCAGACAGTCTCCTACTTTAACCATCAAATCAGGGATTGTACCGTATGTAATCGATGTGGAAGAGTTCGCGAATGTGATAGATGTCTTTGGAGATCGAATATCAGCTCCCAATCTCTCTGCAATTGCCCTTGACATGACATTGACGCTAGCCCATGAGTCAACGAGAGACTCTTTGAATTCAACTCCAGAGATAGAGCATGGAACTGAGAATATTCATGGATCTTCCCTCTTAGTCAACTGCCTCAGCGGTAGTGACTTGCTTCTTGCCTTGATAAAGAGTACTTCGATCTCTTCCAGAGTTTCTCTACAATCTCGGAAGTGACTCAGCAAAGGACGGTACTCTAGAGCTTCTTCAAAAGTCAGTGTGTGGGGAATCCTTCGTACCATCTTCTCAAAGCCAAGCAGCTGCTTTGGAGAAATGGGGTCTCTGAGGTGTCTGGCTGGCATGGGGTATGGCTCCTTAGGTTTGTAAACCCTTTCTGCACTCAACTCGGGTTTCGTTTCAGCAACTGAACTGGTATCGACCAACACAGGAGTGGTGTCGATCGATGCTTTTGCTCTGGAATCTTCTCTGGCAGAACTTTGGACGTGTGTCGATCGATAAAGGGAGTATCGGTCAACACATGGGTGGTGTTCGAATTCTCATCGTCATATATATCATCAACAAAAGGAAGCTCCACAACCAACTTATCCAGCATAGTTTTGCATCTGGCGTCCTCCCATTCCTTCTTTGTCATCTTAGGAGGCATAGGATAAGGCATTATGGGTTTGTACACCCTCTCCTTGACAATCTATGGTTCCTTCCCGACCTGCGCCTCAGTATCGACCGACACAGAAGGAGTATCGATCGATACACGGGATTTTGGATCCCCTCGTGCAGGTGCCTGGACTGGTATCGATCGATACACGGGGATTTTCATCATCCCAGTCGTCATCTTCAGCAAGATCGACGAAAGTCTCTGCAATTAGGTTGTTCTTCACTCCTGTAATCACCTCTTTTGCACTCGTCAAGGTGATGCCTTGATGTATGCTCTTGGATTCTCAGTTTTCCCTGAAAGAAAACCTTCATGCCTCTTCACAGCTGTTGCTGTCTGAGCAACCTGAGTTTCTAGCTTCTTCTGAGAAAGATTGATAGCTTCAAAATTTCCCATTCATATCAGTGTACAGAGAGTCAATCTTCCCATTGAAATCCACCTGCAACTTCTGTTGTCCCTGAAGGATCTGTTCAAACATGGATTCCATCTTACTCTCTGTGGACTTTGGAGAGATAGGTTGGTACGAAGAGTTCCCATAATTGCGAGTGAAATCGCTGTTCTGGAGTAGTTTCTGAGCAAATTGTTTTGCTCCAAAGCCAGATTGGTTTCCCTCAAACTTGTACACACCTTGCTGAGTGTTGTTGTTGAAGTTTTGGTTGTTGTTGTACCCAAATCGCTGACCCTGAAAACCAGAACCACCAACGTAGTTAACATCATCCACTTCATCTTCATCAATATTATCGACTCCATCAGCAAAGTGTACAATCTTCTTCGACTTCCCGATCAGAATATCCAGCTTAGCCTGAACTTCAGCAATCTGCGATCCATCAACTTCTCCATTCTGTCTCATTCGCTCAAAGTCTGCATTTTTAGTGCTATTGCTAGACGCCAAATTCTCAATAAGCACATAAGCATCTTCTGGATACCTGATATTGAAATTCCCATTGCTCGAAGTATCCAAAGCCATCTGATACCTCCAATCAATCCCTCTGAAGAAGAAACCCATCAGCTGAACATCAGAGTAGCCGTGATGTGGACAGTCTCTCTGGTATGATCTAAATCTCGTCCAAGCAGCCTTGAACGCCTCAGTAGGTCCTTGAGAAAACTGGGAGATCTTGTTCCTCAGATCCTCGGATCGTGCATCATCATAGAAGTTGTTCTGAAAAGCAGTCTTAGTCTATTCCCAAGTAGTCAGTGGTCCAGAAGGTAAATGCTTCAGCCAGTAAGTCGCATCTCCACCAAGAGAGTATGGGAAGAGCTTGCAGAAAAGGTAATCATAGGACACTCCTTTGATCTTGATGCTAGTGACCAAATCCTCAAACCTCTCAATATGATCCATGGGATGTTCACTGTAAAGACCATGAAAAGGGCGCTGACCCACAAGAGTGTAGTATGCAGGTTTCAGCTCAAAGTCATTCCTCTGAAAGGCATGAGGATGAATCGCTGATCGATTGGCATAAAACTGATTAGGCCTGTTGTACTCACCAATCGTTCTACCGCGATTAACCACAATATTCCCTGCATTCGCAGCAACAACCTCCTCGACAACAACATGATGTGGAATGATGTTCCCTTCTCCATCCAATCGTTGCCCTCTCTCATTGCACAATAGACCCTCTCGGTCTCTGTAAGCACCAGCTGCATCTTGAATAAAAAAAAATGGATTGTTGTTCATCTCTGCTGGCTTCTTTGCTCTTTTGTTTGTGCATTCCACAAGTGCTAGCTGCTCCAATGGCAGTTCAACTAGCTGAGTGCTCTTGTTCCTTCTGGTTTCACGAATATGCATACACCTGAAAAACACTAGGCAATGCACGTAAGTAAAAAAAAAAAAAAACACGATGAGTATCGACCGTCACTGGGTGGTGTCGATCGATATCAACAAAAATAAGACGACGAGTATCGACCGACACTAGGTAGTATCGATCGATACAGACGAACTTAGTCGAAATTCTCAAACTAAAATCTAATGGCGAATTGAGTCCCCGGCAACGGCGCCAAATTTGATATGCTCAAATTAATACCCTAAAAGTACTAAAACATTTGTTGTAGTATATGTAGGGGTCGAACACAAGGACTCAAGGAAACACACAATAAATTATATAGTATCGAATCAAGCTAAGCAATTCAGATGAAACAAAAACAATAGACAGTAAAAGAGTTGTAAAATCGATGGGAGAAAGATAGGTTCAGGGTATTTCTCAGGAAATCAATGAATGCAGATAAACTACCAAATCAGGGTTCAGGTTACGCACGGTTCTTGAACTCAAATCACTAAAGTATAATTAACCAACTGTCGTTGCGAGAATTATCTAAATCTAAATTTCAGAATCCGAAATCTCTTTGCAAATTCCTAAGAATAAATCAGCCTTAATATCGAGTTTGATATGTTCACAAATCAACTAAACTAAATCTCTTTGCGAATAATTAATTTGCTCACCCTAGATTCTATCAGGTTTCTCAATTGCACTGCCGTGCCTAATCGATTAACCTAAGATCTAAGTTCTAGGTGATCAATCTAGAATTAGCTTTGAGAACAACCTAAAGCGAAGAACTAATTCAGATTATCAACCCTAAAAAATAAATCAACCTAGCATTCAAATAAATCCCTTATGAGAACCCTAAACCTAAGGTGGATCTACTCAGACATGGAAATTGAAGCAATAAACATGACTGAATAAATACTCAAATAGATAATAAGAAAGAGTAACAAGAGGGTTCGAAATCTTCTCTCGGACGAACATAGTTTCAGACTTGTCTCCCTTCAAAAGCTCTCTCACAAAACCAAAGTAGAATAAAGCATAGCCATTAAAGTGGCTGTAAAATCCTAATAAATAACCTAAGTCACGTTTTGGGGCTTATTGTAAATAATAAAGTCTTATGGGCAATTTTGCAATTCTTCAACTCTTGGAAAAGTCGCGACTCGTGTCTGCTGCAATGAGTATCGACCGATACTAGTCAGTATCGATCGATACCGAGGCTTCATATCGGGTACTCAGCAACACGAACTTCTGCTTTGCTCCAAAATGCTCCAGAAAGCTCCAAAATCTCCAATTATGCTCCAAACGTGCTAAAACCTGTAAAAGACTCTAAAACACTACAAAACAGTAGAAAGACTCTATAAAACGGACTTATATCATGGCCTAAAAGGGGTAAAAACCATGATATATCAAAGATCATGGAAGAGGAGCAAATAAGGCAACAATACGACATCATTCAAAAATCGATGGCGATTCACGACTCGAAGCAAGAAATCAAGAAAACTAGCAAGTTTGCCTCTTGGTATAGAGAAAGAACTGATGATGAAATCCAAGAGATTAAATCTCGCCTCAACATACTAGAATACAAGACTCGGGAAACTGATGCTACGGTGAGTCACATATCTGATGCTCAAAAGAGAACCAAAATTTGTTTGGAGAAAGTTTCTAAGGAACATGAGGAAAATACAAAGGGATCATGTAACCTTATTTTCGAGGAAGAAGAGAAATCACCTGACTCTCTTGGTGAAACACATGAAAAAGAAGAGGTAGATGACCACCATACCCGAGAAGAACTCACCAAAGACGATGAACCGAGCAATTCACCCGAAGCCCCTCGACAGTGGTCGCGAGCTATCTGCCCGCGGCCAAACCACCTTTCACAATGGGCACGTGCTCTCTGCACGCGGCCAACTCACATTCCACCGCGGTAGCGTGCTTTCTGCCAGCGGCCAGCCCCTGCTCGCCTCACCTTGGACCCCTTATGTCCCGTTTACGCCTCTTTGAGTAAGCAGTCTTCTCCATTGCCACACAAGCTTCAGTCTGTTATGCACCTTGCAAGGTGATCCAAGCTTATGACGAAGCCACATCCTCTTCTTCAACATTACTTCAAAGGAGCCTGCCAAGGAAGATTGATATGCCTTATATCGATTCGTACTACTGTTTTGACACCACGGACTCTTACTGTGAGTCCTACTCGGCCTTTGAACCACCGTGTCCCGCGAGTCAACTATCCGAGGAATCAAAGACGCAAAGCATCTCCCGAGAAAGATTGATCAAATTCAACAACTTCGTGAAATCGATCCCGATGCTCTTACTTTTACCGGTAGTTTGGGAAAAAGGTTTTCTACAAGGCTTCTTCTGCTACAACAAGGAGAGTAGAGAGGACATTCACACATATTTTATGAGAACAAGACATTCATCCACACCATATGGTACGTCTTATGTTATTCGTTTATTTCATCCTGAAAAGCATCGAGGATACCCGAACAAGATTAGTCGGGAGAAACTACATGAATTCAACCGCGTGGTATGCGATCTACCTCAAGGAACCACGTTTGCTAGAGCGTGCATGGACCACATGATTGGTCGCTTCTTTTGTGAAAGCAAATAATCCATCTCAGAGATAGAAGATCTCTTCCCAAATGCTAGAAACGGAAGACCCGTTCGAAGCTTCCATAAGATTCAAGACAATGGCAGTTTCTAATCTCTTGCAACATCCGAGGAGTCGAGATCAACAACAAAAGAAGTGACTGAATGTTGTAGTTCTCAACCGGTTCATCCTCTCTTGTTGTTTTGCATAATATCTCGCACCCTCCGATGAAATTACCGTAACCCAAAACACCTTAAACCTCACCTCTAAATGCCTTTAATACCTAGCATCGATTGTCTTGGTTTGATCTATTTGATGAGAAGTTCACATTTATACTTAATGAATTCAGAGAGCTAGTTGACCAAAATTTTGGATTTCGTATGACGGATACCATGGACTAGTGTTATGGAAACTTCTGGTGAGAATTTTCTAGACTAGGTTGCGTTCGATGTAGTTAGATGGTCATGGTTTAGAATGACGGTCTCTGAGATTTCGAGTTCCTCATGATTTTTGATTGATATTTCCGAGCTTTGGTTTTGTTTTGTTTGAGGACAAACCACTACAAGAAAACAACGTTTTGGCGACTGCAGAAGGAGTCGCAAAATAGTCGCTAAAATGTGGATTACGACTAACTAGCGACTAAACAATGTAGTCGTTAATATTTAGTCGCTAATGTATGTAGCCGTCAAAATAGTCGCCAAATGGCGACTACTTTACGACCACATGAACAGTGTGTAGACGTTCAATCGTCGTAAAGTAGTCGCAAAACTTGCGACTAATCGGCGACTACCTTTGCGACTAGTGAACGACTATATAATGGGTATAGATGCAGTCGGATAGTTGTAGTCACTAAATAGTCGTAAAATTTAGTTACTATTTACCGACTATTCTATGACTAGTAGAACGACTATTTGGGGACTAATGGGAACATCAAGCTTCGAGGATGTAAATATTTTGCGACTACTTAGCTATTCTTCTGCGACTATTTGGCGACTATTTGGAGACTATTTGGCGACTAATTAGTGACTATATTTGTGGTCAAAATAAGAATATGGTATGACTGATTGGTGTTCGTTTTGTTTCTCAAATGATAACATGTTTTACAAAATTTAAAGTTACAAAATTAAAGAACTTTGATTCAAAATAACATTTGATTCAAAGTATTCAAACACAAGTACAAATGCCAAAACATAAACAAAAATAACAAGTTCATGAGTTCACAAAACATGGTTCAAAAAAGGGACTAGTAACCTAAGAAGCATATGGTTCTGAACTTGGATCTGGTCGAGGAAGCATATCGGTTGTTGCTGGAGCTGAATGAGAAGCCACGTAGTCAAGAAACCGCATATCAGTTTGGCGCAGGTAATTTTCCGCCAAAGAGAAGTGCTCGAGCTTGTCCTTTTGTCCAGCCGCAGCTCGGGAGTGCTCTGCTTCACGGGCAGCAATCTCAGCATCCCGCCGTTCATTATAAGCAGCATGTCTTCGATTTTCCGTTGAGCTTCCTTCAATTGCTCTTGCAGTGCAACAAACGATGAAGAGTCTTGCGCTTGCCATTGAGAAGAGTCTCCTTCAGGCTTCCAACTCCATAAGGAGTTCCTCGTGAATCCATCTATGTTGATTGTGAAAAGTAAGAGAAAAACCTGAAGAAAGCCCATGACAAAATCCAAGACTCTATAAATATGAACTGTTAAAAATGTTACTTTACCTGAAGAAAGATGCTTGTATATTCATATGTTGTTAGCTCTCGAGGTCGCGAAGCACCGTCCGAAACTTCTGAAGTCTCTGTCACGAGCTCAGACAACTTCTCTTGCACCTTCTGCTCATATGTTTGAACAATTTTCTCCGCCTTCCTATCGACATACGTACCATCTGGCCTTGTATGTGTCTTGAATAAAGCCTCACCAAGACTAACCGGTCTTCCCAATTCCTCTTCCTGCAATGTTACAAAATAAAGAAGGATTATGTTAAAGTTGTTAAGGTATAAGAAAAAGTAAAAGTACTAACCATTTCTTGTTGGATTTGTTGATATGACTTTGGCCCTGATAAGTGGATGTGAGGACTGAGACCTTTACGGTCAGACATACGAGCATTGGAATAGGTGAGACTCATATGCTTTGCTTCTTCAGTTTCCCAGTAGTCGGTCATCATTTTCCAGAGAGTATCGCCGATCCAATTAGGTCGCTCTCGACTTGTCCTCGCGCTGCTAACCATGTCTTTCATCCGGCGTTGACAGATGTCCTCAAAATACCCTTGAACTGTCACTGTTATCAAGGGATCCCAAGTGTGGGGTTTCTACAATACAAAGAGAATAAAATGATGTTAGTGAAAACATCACAAGCAAACCAATATGTGAAGGCTATATGACATAAAGACAATGACTAAAGCAGAAACATGAAACATGACAGTAAACTGTACCGCGAACTCGGGGAAGTATCTCTCTTGTCTCTCCCGATGCACACATGTCTAGCTATAGTAGGGAGCATCAAATTTTTTTGTAAACACTTTAGTAATTGCCCGAACCAGTTTTGATCCCTTATCGCGAGTAAACCTGCAAACACACATGAAATAAACAATGAGAAAATACAAAGCAAAGCAGAAACATGAACACACGAGAACTTGTGTGGAATCAACCTCTTAATTTGCAAACATAAACACACAGAATAAAGATATAAAAAAGAGAGACATGGCATGGCACTTAAAGCTACAACTTCAATCTTTTATTATTGTATTTACCAGGAACTCAAAACAGAAGACACATTGTACATTTCAGAAGCAGAAGACACTTCAAGCTTTTCACCCTAATCTATTTGGTCCTAGCAAAGACAAAGTCGGCAAAGAACATAGATAAATGTACTCAAGAAAATAGATAGATAGATAGCTGGGAAGAAGAAAAAAACTCACACATATAATGGTAATCATTCATCTGCAAGAATTTTAACCAACCGCAACAGTAAGACAATGACTAAAGGCAATAACTAAAGGCAACAGAAAGAGAAGCATTGTTCCCCATTAAAGCAAGCACTCTTATACATCAAAACAAGCATAGACGACTTCAAAATCTAACAAGAGGCAGTAAGCTTGACATGCGATAAAAAGAAGGAGAAGATGGCAGGGTAATACCAAGTCGAGTTCGGCATCGGTGTGGGAGAGAGGACGGTGGTAAACTTATCCCGGTCTGGCACCATAAGCAGAGCATTCAGAGCCCGCAGTGTGTCGTCAAGGAGATCTGGAAACACTGGAGCAGTTTTGTCATGGAAGCTGTGTCCTTGAGAAGATGGATGACTCTGAGCCTGAGAGTTATGAAGTGGTGATGCAGGAGCGTCCTCCAGTGGAGCCGAAGCAGTCGCAGGGAGTTCTTCTCCACGGTGTTGAGCCATGGAGTTCTGGAAAAGTTGTTGTGGCGGTGGAAAGCTCCGGACATTTGGTGCTGACGTTGACGATTGATTGTTCATGGGGAGTTGAGGTGGTATCGACTGAGTCGGAGGAACTTGGGCCGCCGGCGTGAAGTTGTACTGCGGCGGTAGAGGGTTTGCTGTTCGCGACGAAGACGTGGAGCGATTGAACCCTCCGGGTCTCTGAGATACGTTTGGAACGATTTTTCTTTTCCGGGGACGACCGGTCATCTTCGCCGGCAAGAGCAAAAGGGGAAGAACAGAAGTGGATTGAGGGTTGAAAATCGAATAAGAACAAAAGGCGTGTTTCATCGCCGATTCGATTTAGGGTTTGGGCCTAAACCAGGTTTGGTTTGGGCCTAAATCCAATTTTTTTTTTCGCAGGTAGTCGTAACTTAGTCGTTTATCGAGGTTTATTGGGTTTACTCCTTGTACGAAATTGTCGAGTTCGAGATCTTCAATTGTAGTCATCAATACAGTATCATCATTTTCTGTTTGTAAAAGAGTCGGTTCTTTTTTTTTATATTCCCCTGAAATGTTTCTCCTCGGATTCACTTTTAGAACATTGAGCCACAACTGCTTCGGTTTCTTTGTGTATGGGTACGGAATATAACAAACTTGCCCCGCTTGCGAGGCTGTTTTCAATATCAACATGTATATATAAGTTATTCATATGTATATATATGATATTGACATTAATAAAATGCTATAGATATATTATATGTATACTTATAATATATATTTATATATATACATTATAAGTACGTACCTAGAATAAATGGTTCATATTTATTGTATTTTCTCGATGAAAGAACGTCTACAGCGCCACCATTACTCCTCCGAGTACCTCTACCGATAACAGGGTCATACCAATTACACTTAAAAAGTGTGATTCTTAAATTGACCATCCCCTCGTACTCGAGTTCTATGATATCAGTTAAGGTCCCATAGAAATCCGCTTCATCAGATGCCTCAGTGCAATTTTCACCTTTAACACATATCTCATAGTTACATGTCTTTCGTCCAGCGCCGTGATTCTGCATATGAAAAAAATAGCCTCTTGTAAAATACATTGGCCAGGTTTTGACTTTATTCAAAGGTCCATGTACTATCTCTTGAACCCAAGTAGGAAAAGGATTTGTGGCGTTCCAGTAAGTAACCTGCATATATATAAACGATAGCATCAATATTTATAAGTAAAAATATATGCATAGTTATGAATATTATTTAGACATACATATTCTTTCACCCATATATGATATTCGTCAGCTCTTTTCGCGGAGAGTTCTTTTTCGGATAATCCTCGATATTTTGCAGAAATATCCTCCTCGAACATACTATACAATACCATCACAAAAATAAGAAAATATAGTGGGTTATATATTAAAACGCATGCTGTGAGAAATGCCAACTAATATACCTCTCAATTAGCTGAAAATAGTCACAATTTCCTAAAACATATGCATGTGCACATTGATAGTCTCTCTCTGAGAGCCATATTTCATGCATTTCTCCACTTGGACGGCCTACGTGCATAAATATAGAAGGTACTCCGGGGACATGATATACGGGAACTTCACCTTCAACGAATCTTGTTAACCTGACCGAATGAGTGAAAAGTAATTCACATTAAAATGGCAAAGTGGACATGATGTGATTGATTTTAGCATTTACCTTGATTTCGTTTGTATATTTGCGACAAAGTAGTGCTCTGAGAAATAAGTAATCTCGTCATTGATATAAGATGCAACAATCGATCATGCTGCATATCTTTTGTTCTTTGCTTTTCCTTTCAACTTTTTGAAAAATATTTCAAAAGGACACATCCACATATACTGGACAGGGCCTCCTAATTCAGCTTTATATGGGAGATGTATAGGCAGGTGCTCCATCACATCAAAAAATGAAGGTGGGAAGATCTTTTTCAAATTGCATAGGATTAAAACTATGTTATGTTTTAGAATTTGAACGCGACTTTTATGCAAAGTTCTCGAACATAAGTCCCGGAAAAAATGCTCTGACCCCTACAATATATATTCAAATTGCATGAGGTTACTTATAAATTATTATAATCATATTTAAAGAAATAGTCGTAATTAGTACCTGATAACGCAATGTGGACATTCCGGTCTACGAAGTCTGCAAAGATAAATGGAAGTAACCGCTCCATAAAATCATGGCAGTCATGACTCTTCATGCCTGAAAACTTTCAGTTGGTTATATCATCACAAGTCGCTAAGTCTGAGGAATAACCATCTGGGAATTTAACCGCATGTTTCACACATTCCAGTAAACTTTTTCTGGCTTCTTCTATCAATGTGAAGGCTGGGAAAGGAGCTTTACCCTCACTATCAATATGTAAGTGTGGCCGAGAACAAAATTGTTCTATATCCAATCTTGACATGATGTTGTCTTTCGATTTACCCTTCACACTCATAAGAGTATTCATGATGTTGTCAAAAAAATTCTTCTCTATATGCATCACATCAAGACAATGTCAGAGATTGAGGTCCCTCCAGTACGGCAACTCCCAAAATATGATTTCCTTGTGCTAGTTATGTTGCTTCCCATAGCCCGACTTCTTCTTTTCGTGACCGTTTCCACCGACGTCCTTTGTTTTTGATGGATTTACACCAGCCAACCGCTCACAATAAACTTGCTCACCGCTCAAAGACTGAGGTTGATACTCTCTCGAAGCGTCTTTTTCCCTTCAGAAAGTCTTTTTTATTCCTCCTCAGTGGATGACCATTAGGAAAAAATATTCGGTGACAATCAAACCAACATGTCTTCCTTCCATTAGGTAGATAAAAAGACTTTGTATTTTCCATGCAAACTGGACAAGATAATTTACCATGGGTTGTCCATCTGGATAACATGATATACGCCGGAAAGTCGCTGATCATCCACATCAGCACTGCTTTTAGATTAAAATTTTGATTCAAAGACACATCGTATGCATCGACGCCATTAGACCACAACTCTTTTAGCTCCTCAATCAGAGGTTGGAGGAAGATATCGAGACTAGCTCGCGGATGATTTGGCCCAAAATTCAGAATTGTAAGAAATAAATACTATGTATTCATGCACATATTAGGGAGTCAAGATCACAGGCCACATCGAATGATTACGAGACATGCCAAACGGATTGAACCCATCGTTACATAATCCAAGATAAACGCTACGGGGTTCTTCGGCAAACCGGGGATTTTGATCTTGAAAATATCTCCACTCCGTCGCATCAGAAGGATGACACATTTCTCTCTCCTTTGCTTGGTGCTCGGCATGCCACCTCATTGCCGATGCAGTCTTCTCGCTCTGATACATTCTCTTCAATCTGTCAGCAATAGGTAGATACCACATACGACTGTATGGTACTTTGGTTTCTACGTCGGTTGTTTTTAGGCTTCCATCTTTGTGCACCACAAAACAGACATTCATCTTTCTTCCCGTCATCTTTCCAGAAGATCATACAATTGTTAATACAAACATCAATTGTATGATATGGGAGGCCTAAATTGCGCATCAATGTTTATGTCTCGTAATGTGAACCGGTTGACTTGTTTCCTTCTGGTAAATAGTCTGTCAAGATTTCGTAAACCGAATCCACTAACTTTTCACTCATATTATATTCTGCCTTATTTTGCATGACTCGAGCAGTTAAGGATAATTGCGAGTGACCTTCACGACAACCATCGTATAATGGATTTTTTGCACCTTCTAACAAGTCGTAGAATTTCTTTGAATGGTTACGTACCGGTTCTTCTACATTCTGATAACTACCATCCTGATGATAGTTATCAAAACTCACGTTATGGCGAAATGCATCATTCACCATATCCACATATCTATCTTCTACTACATTACCCACTTCTTCACACCCACTTATATATGTCGTATCAACATAATTCGATCCTAAATCCATATTGATTTCTTCTCCATGCTTATACCAAACATACTAATCTGGCATAAATCCTCTGCTATAAAGATGATTCCAAATTCTTGTCCCCGGGATAAATTTCTCGTTCTTGCAAACACTACAAGGGCATAAAAACATACCGCCATTACTCTGTGTTAGAGGCTGGCTATTTGCAAATGTCATGAATCCCTCCACCCCCGTTCTGAACTCTGCCGAGAAATTTTCCGTCTCTTCATCGAACCTCTTATACATCTACTCCCGGAAATTACTATAATTTTAATTTCCCGACATTATATAACTTATAAAAACTGAATTTAGTTGGCTTTTGTGTTTGAAGATCGAATGAGGAGAAGTAATGGGTGAATTTTGCTTATATAGACATTTCTGACGACTAAATAGTGACTACACGGCGTCTGATAGGTGACTACATGTTGTAGTCGCATAAAACTGGTACACCAACCCCAAAATGAATAACACGAGTTTTTCACCGGTATTTTACGACTAATTAACGACTAGTGTGCGACCCGCCAAAATAGTCGTATATTAGTCGCCAAATGGCGACTATTATGCGACTCTTGTTTCCCGTCAGCAAATTAGTCGTAACTTAATCGTAAATCAGTGACCCGCCGAAAGAGTCGCATATTAGTCACTAAATTAGCGACTATTAGGCGACTAGTATTTCCCGTCTGAAATGTGGTCGTAAATTAGGCGTAAAATCACTACACCAAAACAGGGTTTTTGCTACTAATTGTTGCTACTGATTAGGCAGTCGGTAAATTTACTGACTGTTTCGCTACTGATTTCCGACTGATGTGCGACTATTTTCAAACAGTCGCAAATCAGTAGGTATTTAGTGACTAAAAATTTCAGTCGTTAATTAGTAGCAGTTTTACGACGGATTAGTGACTGAATTGTAGTCGGAAACATGCAGTAGCTAATTAGTAGTAATTTTAGCGATTAATTTGCTACTGATTTTTTTTAAAAAACAAAACGACGTCGTTTTGATGGATTGGTTTTGTCTTTTTAAAAAAAACCCTCTCTGGGATTCGAACTCGCACACTCGAAGCAAGACCAACGTGTTTAACCATCTGAGCCAAGTGGGATATACGTTATTGTTTAACAACAACAGTTTATATCCCGACATTACACTGTTTATCGAAATGAAACCAGAACGACGCCGTTTTGATATAATGTGTTTTTTTGAAAAAAATACATTCTAGGTTTTGAACCCTCACACTCGAAGTAAAAACAAGGGAGTTAACCATCTAAGACAAGTTGGATATACGTTAATGAATAACAACAACAGTTTATATCCCGAAATCACATAGTTTATCGAAATGAAACCAGAACGAAGCCGTTTTGATATAATGTGTTTTTTTGAAAAAAAACCATTCTGGGTTTTGAAGGGAAAAATGCCAATTCCTACCCGGATTATTCCAAATGGTACCGATTCATACCTGACAAATTTAAGTGTCCAATTTCATACCCAAACTCTTCAAAATTTGAAAATTCATACATGAACTATTCTTTTTTTGGCGAAAACAAACATTGACCAATTTTCCGTTAGTCAACCCGTAACACCGTTAATGATAAAACGACGTCGTTTTGAATCAAATTTTTTTAAAAAAACATTCGCTGAAAACGACGTCGTTTTGAGAATTTGGGATTTTTAAAAAAACTAAACAAATATTATAATATTATATTAAAATCAGTCCGGTTATATGTTTAATGTGAACTCATGTAACCAAATAATCTGTTCGGCGATAACTCCCTGAGAAAACTTCAACGGCGGAGGATTCGAGCTGAAACCGGGCCAATTCATCGTCTTCAACGCACCAGTAGACTGGTCAGGTCAAATATGGGGACGAACCGGTTGCAATTTCGACAAAACCGGAACTTGCGAAACCGGTTCATGCGGTTCAACCCTAAAATGCTCCGCCTCCGGAAAACCACCAGCTTCACTCGCCAAATTCACACTAGCCGCATTGGATTTCTACGACGTGAGCCTCATCGACGGATTTAATCTCCCGATGTCGGTGACTCCGAGGAACGGAAATAGGATTTCAGATTCAACGAATCCAAAAGATTTTGGGGGAAAAAAAAACCAAACCCTGAATGAAATTGAAAAATAAAAATAATGAAGAAACAAATACCGATGAGACTTCTGATTCGAGGAACCGAGCGAAGCACTCGTCTTCATCATCGGAAAGAGACATATTGTCGGATGGTGAAGATCGGAGCTCTCGCGATGACAGTTGATTTTATGTGGCCAAGGAAGGGATAGAGAGACGAGTGGGTTGGACGATACCGGTGGCGTGAGATTGGAGACGCCACCGTGAGACGATATCGGTGGCGTGAGATTGGAGACGGTGGCGTGAGATTGGAGACGATACCGGTGACGTGAGATTGGAGGCCGGGAAATTTTGATTAATGGGCCTGAGAACGGAAATTAACAAATGGGCTTATTAATAATAACTAAGCCCAGATAGCTATCCAAATTCTCAAAACGACGTTGTTTTGAGCTCATTTTAAAAATAAAAAAAAATCGATTCAAAACGACGTTGTTATATCATTAACGGTGTTACGGTGTTGACTAACGGAAAATTGGTCAATGTTTGTTTTCGCCAAAAAAAGAATAGTCCATGTATGAATTTTCAAATTTTGAAGAATTTGGGTATGAAATTGGACACTTCAATTTGTCAGGTATGAATCAGTACCATTTGGAATAGTCCGGGTAGGAATTGGCCTTTTTCCTGGGTTTTGAACCCTCACACTCGAAGTAGAAACAAGGGAGTTTACCATCTGAGCCAAGTGGGATATTCGTTAATGAATAACAACAACAGTTTATATCCCGAAATTACACCTTATGTCAAAATAAAATCAAAAGGAAAGAAATGCCAATGCCTTACATCTTGAATATTTGATTTAGAGTTTAAGGCATTGGCGCTTGGCGTTTAGGGTTTAGGGTATGTGAAATATAATTTAGTTTTCAGTATATATAATAATTAAATTATTGGTTTAGAGTTTTAAAATTATTGTTTTGCTTTTTTGGTTTATGATTTAATTTGTATCATTAAGGTTTAAAGTTTATGGTTTAGGGCTTGGAGTTTAGGTTTAGAGTATAAGGTTTGTGGTTTGGGGTTTGGGGTTTAGGTTTAAGGTTTAGGGTTTAGGGCATAGGAGTATAGAGTTTAGGTTTAGGGTTTAGGGTTTAGGGTTTAGGGTCTAGGGTATGATTACTTGTATATGGTTTAGGGTTTAGAGTTTGAAATAATGTAATTGTAATTTCCCAATTAGGGTTTGGAGTTTAGGTTTAAGGTTTAGGGTATAGGGTTTGAGGTTTGTGGTTTAGTTTATGTGAAATATATTTTTTTGTAATTAGCAAATTAACAATGTAATACAATAAATTTATCTCTTAATGTGTAAATAAAAAATTTAAAATTATTCATAAAAGAAGAATTAAGTCTTGAATATTTGATTTAGGGTTTAGGTTATGTTGGTTCAGTGTTTAGATTATGTTGTCGATTAACAATTAAAATGATTACCAATGATTGGAAATCACTTAAAATGATTGCGAAATCTTTGCAAAAATGATTACAAACATATATACAAACTTACAAACTAATAATAAGTTAGTAAGTATTTCATCTATAACTTAGTGTCACACAACATTTGTTATATAGTTTTTGCTCTAATTTTTTTTGTAAACTCCAAAAGTATATATCATGATGAAATTATATAATTTATCATACCTCAGTGATATAAAATATTTTTCAAAATTAAATGTAAATAAAACATATTAAAAATTATTTTATTTAGGTTATAAAAAATTAACATACAATAGAAGAGAACCTATGAGATTATATCAATTGGATCAATTACCTGGCACAATATAACACGTTGGATATTCCTTAAGCTTTTCTTTCCCCATATCTCACACCGTTGGATCTTTCTTATTCTTTCCTTTCTCTCAGTTCTCTTTCTCTTCCTCTTCCTCTTCCTCGTCTCATTTCTCTTTCGAATCGACTACAGATCTAAACTTAGGTTAATCATGTGAGTGAGTGAGTGAGTGAGTGAGTGAGTGAGATGAAGGGGAAGGTAAAGTTCTTGAAGTCGCGTATGA
The DNA here is from genome assembly GCA_002933935.1 of Eutrema yunnanense. Taxonomy (NCBI): domain Eukaryota; kingdom Viridiplantae; phylum Streptophyta; class Magnoliopsida; order Brassicales; family Brassicaceae; genus Eutrema; species Eutrema yunnanense. Next base: position 449,465 of record PKML01053352.1, on the reverse strand, counting down.
AATGGATTAGTCTTCTCGGTCTTGTATTGTCTGCTCTCTCTCTCTCCTCGTCCACTTTCGTCTCGCCGGCGCTGATGAAAGCTGCCGGACCACGGTTGTTCTCGACCGGCGCTGCGATCCGTCCGATTTCGTCTCACGAGGCTTTATCGGCAAGCCATCTTTTGAAGCATGCGGTCGATTCCGGCTTGAGCGGGAGTGGTTGGATCTGGACTAGAGCTCCGGGGTTCGGAGGCGTGCGATTCGCTAGCACGGTTACTCTGGGAGAAAAAGCTCCGCCGACGAAGCAGGAGACAGATGCGGCGAATCCGAAAAAGACGGAGGACAGATCCGCCGGAGGTGACAAGGGAGAGAAAGGAATCGATAGCTATTGGGGTGTTGAACCAAATAATATCACGAGAGAAGACGGCACTGAATGGAAGTGGAACTGTTTCAGAGTATGTTATCATATAGATTCGTTAACTCCTTGTTTAATCTACCTTCAATCCGCTTGATTTTCTTGTTTTTGGTTTGTACTATCTCATACTCCTCAATGTGAAGCTTCTGGTTGTAGTTAGCAATCGGATTCCGGTAGTTTAGAGGGTTATCAGCTTTTGATTTGATGGAACCACGATTCGGAAACAAGTTTCGGCTCAGACGGAAGATCGGCGGTGGATCATTTGGAGAGATCTATCTTGGTATTGTTTTTTCTTCTTCTTCTTCTTCTCGAATTCAACTCTCGTTTGTGGTTACTAAATATCTGCGTTTTTTAGGTACCAATATCCAGACAAGTGAAGAAGTGGCTATTAAACGCTAGAAGCAAGGTAAGTATGAAATGATAAATACTGATAATACTTGACACCATTCTCCCTCAGCAAACCATGGGTAAGATGATCTTCTCAATTTTTTAGAGTCTGTTCTTGAATTTCTTGTTATACCTATGATGAACGTATCGAAACTGTTGTGAATCAATTTTAAATTTGGTGTGCGAATTGAATCTGAAATTGCGAACTTGGTTTTGTTTGTTGTGTCGAAGGTGATGTCGTTGTGTCATGTTCCTATATTAGGTTTGATTTGATAGCTCATGTTCCTATATTGTTTTGACCTGCAGCTTGATAAACCTGTGGTGGTACGGAAGCAAAAGAAAAGAGCTGAGAAATCAAAGGTTGTAGAGATAAGCTCAGACAGTGATGAAGAACATGGTTTAGTTGCTGTCCAGGAGAAAAAAGCAACCTCTTCTTACACATCTGTACTTACCGCTAGAAGCAAGGTAACTTTACTTGATGATTCATTTCATGGTGTCAAGTAAGAAAATGTTTGGTCTGTTCTGAATATTTATTTCATGGTGTCAAGTGAACATGGTTCTTACCGCTAGAAGCAAGGTAAGTATTCATTCGATTACCAACCAAATGCCCTTTTCAGTGACTATTGAAGTAGATCGATCATCCAAGTACAAGATAACCTAGTTTTGGGAATGTGATTACGTTTGGTAATTCTGGACATATATCCTTGTGTTGGTGGCATATGTGTACAAGTCTCATGCTATTGCTTGCTCTTTCTTAGCTTTTAGCTTCTTCTTTTACCTCTCTATTATTGATTGTTTATTGACTTATTAGTAATTTTAGCTGAGTTCTTCCTTTCCTTCAATTTGATTTTCTATGAATGTGTTTTCATTCAGTACTCAATGCTTTTTTTTGTAAGAACTGAGAGCTATTATTTGATTCTTGGGAAGATAGTGTAATTAATGCTCAATCTACTTTTTTTTGTAAGAACTTCCGGCGATAGAGTGACGACCACGTGGTGCGGTGGCTGGAGCTTCGCGATGGTAATTAGTCTACATTTATATGTAATTTCAAACCCAAATTTGGTGTATGGATTTATGTTCTTCGTTTGTTTTACTTTACTTTTGTAAACTTGAATGTTCTATATGTAATTAGTCTACATTTATATTAATAAATTGAATTTTTTTTTTAATTTAAACAATATATCAGTCGCTAATTAGTAACTATATTTTGCTACTGAATAGCTAAAATCAGTCATAAAAAAATCACAAACCAGTAGTAAATCAGTAGCTAAAATAGTAGGTAATTAGTAGCTAAAGTAGAGTAGGTAATCAGTCGCAATTCAGTAGCTAAATTATACGACTGATTACCGACTACGGTTATAGTAGCAAAATTCAGTCACTAATCAGTCGTAAAATTTTGCTACTGATTAGCGACTGAATAGTGACCGCCTAATATCAGTCGTAAATCAATAGCAATTTTGCTACTGATTTTTTTAGCGACGAGACCTTTACCTACTGCATAAATCAGTCGGTAATCAGTCGTAACATGGTGTTTTGCTACTGATTTCCGACTGTTTTTGTAGTAGTAAAAACCCTGTTTTCTTGTAGTGAATAGCGACTAATGTAGCGACTATATTCTTTGGTCGTAAACCAGCGACTTAAGTATGACCAAATTGTATTGATTGCCAAATAGTCGGAATTTAGTGGGCTATTAGTCGCAATTTTTGGCGACTAATTATTTAGTCCTTATTTGTAGTCGCCAAAACGTTGTTTTCTTGTAGTGAACACTTTAATAAATGTTTGGGGGAGTTGATAACACTGTATTTTTACCCATTTTACCGTATGTTTTAGAACACTTTAATAAATGTTTCACTCGCTTTATATGTTTTTATTACGGTTTTCGCATATTTGTAGTTTCAAGACTCTTTTCAGGTTACTTAGGCAAAAGCATTGCAAATTGGAGAATACGCAGATTTTTGGCTCAGAGTCAAACCGTCAGATGTTCAACTGCCAAAGGGGTTCTTCTCACCGTTTGATCCAGCCCAATTTTGGAAATATTCAAGAATGACTAGCTACCTTTCCATTACAACTGATTTGAGGACAATCCAACGGTTCAATCAAAAGATACATGAATATTAAGACGTCCCATTCGGCCACTCCCGGAGTAGCTCCAACCGCGACCAAGAGGCAGTTCACCGCGGGCATAAGCTCTTCACCCGCAGCCAAGGAGTGGTTCACCGCGGTCAGAGACATTGGACCCGCGGCCAACCCTTGTTTCGGTCCCATAAGCCTAATTGCAAACCCATTCGAATCCAGTCAAGTCCAACTTCAGAGAAACCCTAAAGACAGACGAAACAAGAGAGAATACCTATAAATATGTGTTAAGAACCCTATTTTCGTGTGCCTTAGTGTGTGCCATTTTAGTTTACTTTTTGCATTACTTTTTGTTCTTAAGTTTTTGTTCTTTACTTTCGAGATTGGTAGAGAAGTTTTCTCGAGGCTGCGTTCTTAAAATCGAGAAGCTTCTTCATCAATCTCATGTTTTTTATTTAATTATGTCTTTACTTTCTTCAATTATGTTCGAGTAGTTCTATCATTGGGTTTAAAGGGATTATCGAAGGGGATTCACATGTTCGATAAGGATTCCACACGGTAAACCTAGCCGTATTCAGGAACCCTTTCCTATAGATTATTTTTAATACATGAATCTAGCGTCATGAACTAGAGGCTGATCCCTAGGTGTAATAAGAACCACCAAAAGTGCTGAATCTAACCACCCGAACTATTAATCTATATGGAATGTGTCGCGCTATAAGATTTCGAAAGTATACTTATAGAGTGCCGTGAATGTTTACGAACATGTTTGTGTCATCATAACTTTCTGTGCGGCCAGAAACGAAAGATATTGGTTGAGTATAACCGCCCAAGCAATGCAAGTACGGTTCTTCCGTCCCAGCAAACCGCCCACGCTTTCTCCACGCTTCCATTCACAACCTCAAATTGGAAGCGATCAAGGTATATACCTTGCTTAAAAAGATTAATAAAAATTAAAAAATCTGAAAAATACGAATACATTTATACATGTAATGGTAAGTGTTAGACAAAATATAATTATACAAACACAATGACTATTAAGGCAATGAATGGGCGACGCGTTCCATAAGAAACACATGCGTTCCATAGGACACGCATACCATTCAAGCATTTTTAACATGTACGTTCCATTATTGGTTCCGAATGGTGACAACAGTTTGAGCGGTGCGGGACAAGCGGTTTATGAGGTGCGGTACGGTTGTAGTGTGGTGCGGTTGGAAGAAACGCATCTTGCGGAACAAGTGTGGTGCGGTTGGAAGAAACGCATCTTGCGGAACAAGTGCGGTTACTGCCGAACAAGCGGTGCGGCACAATATATGAATGGTGAAAAAAACAAGATGCGGTGCGGTCCAAATGTGTGAATGGTGAAAATGTAAAAAGAGGTGCGGAATATATATTTAAGATAAATATTTTATAAATAAAAATGGATTAATGATATTAATATGATTATAAATTAAAATTAATAATTTGTTAATGATATATCCGTCTCTCATTCATTATCTCTTCTCTTCTTTGTCGTGAGGAATGTTGTGGTTGTGAAAAAACATCGTGTAATACAAAATAGCGTTGCATCACATCCCAAAACTCAGGCGGTTTTCGGTTGATTTTACTAGTTAATTTGCACCCCTATAATACAAAATATATATTATTTGTGTGTGTTTGTGTGTTTATGTTAGTATTAGTAAATTTACAAAAAGGATTAAGAGTTATTACCAACTCACGAGCTTTCCACCACTCGTCAGATGCATAAATCTCGGATGTCTCAGAATCAACCGAGATCCCGGTGAAACCCATAAGTTCCTTCCACTTTTTATACGCTCTTTTGAAGCCATCTAGTTTATTTTTNCCGTATTTTATATTCATGGTAAATGCTAAGTTGAATTTATCAACCATGTACTCTCGACCAAGGGGTGACAGATCCTTCATAGTGTAATTATTCATGGAAATTGCATGATCAAATAACTCAATCAAAACTTTTTCTTGTTCATAAGTCCATTTATGCCTCGGTGTGCTCTACAAAATTTTAAAATTTGTAGACTTAGTTTAATCTATTTCCAAAAACTATAACTAATATAGTAAAATGTCATAGCTACAAAAAAATATAATAAATTTTTTACTCTTGATGTTGTTTCAGAGGGAGCATTTGTATCTCTTTGCCCGGAAGAATTTGTGTTTGATCTACCCCTAGACGACATATCTGCATTTAACAATACAATACCATAAATAATTAAATCACTAAGATATTATAATACCATAGTATTCATAACATTGATTTTTCATTGTTACGGTACTCATTACACGTTTAAAACTAATATATAACATTAAACTTTCTAATTAATATTGTTCATTAATTTTATCTATCCGACCATGTATATTTAATAAATTAGTATTTATAATTTAATGATATAGTCGTACACTAGTATCATTTTTCGTTTCACATATTTTTAACATTTATTTTTTAATTTAAATTTTAACTTTGAAACTTAAGTAAATAATATACATTAATTATTTTCTGTCAAAATTAATAACATGTTCTACATCATAATGCACAAGTTAAAGCTTCACCAAAAAATGTCATGTAAATGTTATAAAATATTAACGTGGGTTTTTTTAAGATTTTGATAAAATTTCTCATTAAATAGTATTTTACTTGTAGTTATAATTTAAAACACTAAATTTTCAAACCTAATTATTTAAAACTTTAAAATTGGTACTATGTATCTAAAAACACAAAATAATGTATGTAGAAAAAACTAGTTGTTTACAAAAAAAAATTGTTAAACCCACATGTACACTTCGGTTTGTTGTGATTTAAAATAAAAAAAATTACATGATCAATTGTTAAACCCACACGTATACTTGAGAGAGAAATATTGATAGATTATTTTNCCTAAATCTATCTACAATGCTAAGAAGAAGAAAAAAGCTGATAATTGGTTATACATGCACTACACTTTTTTTGTATTGGCTTTCAACGTTTGAACAACTGCTTCTTTCATTTACTTTTTAGTTCAAAATATTAAAAATTATATAATTATAGTATAGAAAAGTTATAATACATATAACATTATATAATATTGTTATAATACATATAACATTATATAATATTGTTATAATAAGACTACATGTTATTATTTTATACATAAAATATTAAAATAATATTGTGATAATAATATTTAATTGATAATACATGAAATATTAAATAATGATGTTATAACAATATCAACTATGTAATATCAAATATTTTGATTTTTCTTAGGATCATTATATTAAATGTTATTAGTTTCTATATAAAATATTAAATGATTTTTAAATAACAAAAAAATATCAAATAAATATTTATGATAAATTAAAATTTTGCATGCTTAAAAAGATGAAAACTAATATAGAAATTAAAATTAATTTTTTTTTTTTGTTTTGGACAACATTTTGCATATTTATTTTCCTTGCTAATTATATTTTTCACCATGTATAATATATTTACATTTTTAATAAATTATTTTAACTAAAATTAGCATTCTGCAATATTTTAATATTTTTTATTTAAATATATGTCACGCACCATTTGTTATATGCTTTTCCATTAAAACACATATTTTGGACCATTTGATCCTCTAGATCTGTAATTATACCGTCTGATCCGCCATATCTATATTTTTTATGCTTGATTCGTTTGATCCGCAACGCATGATCCACTTTCACCATTCGATTCCATAGTCAAAATAAGTTAGGTTGTATCTTGTTAATTATTTTTTTTGATGACTAGGTGATATGGGGCCAATGGGGCCGTACGTCCCTCCAAGACGGGGTCCTGACCATGTAGTTTAACTCTCCTTTGGAGAGCAGAACCCTCCCAACGCGGATCGAATATGTGACCTCCAAGGTGCTTACGTTTTCGGTAACCCATAAGTTTAACAACTAGACCAACTCGTCGTTGGTATATCTTGTAAAATTTATTTGGACCAAAAGTGGAAGGCTAAAAGTTTGCATGTTAGAACATGACTTAAAAGAAGAAATGGACTTGGATTGGATTCAATGATTATCAAAAACTGAAAAAATACCAGAAAAACAAAAATATGTTTCTACATAGTGAATATGTTCAAAAAAAACACGCGTAAATAAATGTATTCATGCTACATGATGAAATAATAAAAGTAGATTAAATCTTAAGAAATATATTCGAAAAATATAAAAATGTGAGATATCCAATCGATAAATAAAGGTATTCATGCTACACAATTACAATCGATAAATTAAAAATAGTGAAAATAATTACATAGTACTAATTCTCAGAATTAGTGTATTCGGATCATAGGTGTTCAATTAATGCATTTTGAAGTTCAATATGAGCTTTCCGGTCCTTGATTTGCATGTGTCGAGCCAAGAATTCTTAAAATCGAGCATCATCGTCACCCGCCAACTCAACTTATGCGGATGGGACTTCGGTTCGTTCTTCAATTGTTGCATCAATATCACGTTCATCCTCTATGATCATATTATGCATTATGTTACAAGTTGTCATTATATCATGTAATACTTTCTTATTCCAAAAGCGTGCTGGTCCAGCCACAATTGCAAATCTTGACTGCAATACTCCAAATGCACGTTCCACGTCTTTTCTACGTACTTCTTGCTTCTTTGCAAATAATTTCTTTCTGAGACCACGTGGATCGTGAATTGTTTGAACAAAAGTTGACTATTTTGGATATATATCATCAGCTAGATAACAAGAGCATACCATATTATTAGCGGATTTGAGTTCTATAACTGATCCAGCGTGTCATGCGTATATTGAAAATGAAAGAGCGGTAATTTTGAGAAGAAGAGCACCAACAAACCAATATGAAGAAGGTTCTCAAAGCCAATACCATGGATCTCAATATCGAGCATCTCATTATCAAGGAGATCAAGCTCAAGGAATACAAGTTCAAGGACAACAACTCAAGGTGAAGACCAAAGATCACCACGTGACGAACCAAATTTTACACAATACTATAATTATCTTAGCGGAAATGGTTTTTCCGAATATTAAATTTATCGTTTAAATTTATATTATGTCCTTAAAAATTATCGTGTTGCATTTAGTTTTTATGGTTTTCTAATTTTAATTTTATGTTTTCAGTGTTTAATTGGACTTTGATATGTATTTTAAATCTTAATCAATTTGCGCATTAATTTTTATATATTGTGCAAATTAATATTTCATATGTATTACATTTAAAATTTATTATTATTATAAATGGTAAATTACAAAAATATTAATGGTATAGTTAATTTTTGGTTACAAATATAATTAATTAATAAACAATAAAATAATAATATTATTTAATAAATAAAAATATATATTTTTTAATTTTTGGTGTTATAAAAAGTGTCACACTAATAAAACAACAAAAAAACAATTATAGCGTTGATGATGGTGTTCGATTGGAGCTTCATGCACGCCAAATTTGGCGTGAAGGCGTCCACTTGGAGTTGCTCTAAGAGAAACTCCAATGTGGTGGGATTACGCCAAATTTGGTGTAGGTTGCTCTCTAACGCAACGTCAAAACCTGCAGCAAAATTTTGTTTTGTGTGATATTGTGGCTTACACTAAAACATAAAAAAGATAAATTTTCTTTCATAATATGATTAAAGTGTTAGCACTTTGATTACTATTTCTGTAGATGATGGGATTATTTAAGGAGATGTTAATGCTATTTCTAATAATATGTTAATGCTATTTTCAGTAATAGATAATGAAGATGTTACCGATATTTTCAGTAATATGGGTTATTATCTAGCTGATGTATATATCCAAAATGGTACACTCTTATTCAAACAATACATTATCCACGTGGTTCTAAAAAAAAATTACAACGAAGCAAGATGCATGTAGAAAAGATGTGGAACATACATTTGGAGTACATCAGTCAAGATTTGCAATTGTGGTTTGGACTATCATGCTTATGGAATAAGAAAGCGTTACATGATATAATGCAATTTGTATCATAATGCATAATATGATCATAGAGGATGAACGTGATGTTGATGCAATAATTAAAGAACAAGCCGAAGTCCCAAGTGCATAAGTTGAGATGGTGGTGATGATGATGCTCGATTTCAAGAATTCTTAGCTCGACACATGCAAAATAAGAACAAGAAAACTCATATTGAACTTCGAAATGCATTAATTGAACACTTGTGATTCGAATATAAATTTTTTGAGAATTAGTACGATGTAATTTATTTTTTCTTATTATTAATTTACCGATTGTAATCTTATAATAACTTATAATTAAGAGTATTTGTAGTGTGTAACAAAGAAATATGTCGTATTTAGCAAAATAATAAAGTTTTGTTCAAAACACTATTATACTTTTAATAATACAATTGTACCCCTAATACCTAAACGGAAAAATGTCAAAAATGGACAGAAAAAGCATCAACTCTTCGAATGATATATTAAATCATCAACTTTTATTTACTTTACCTTTTAATCACCAACTTTTGTTGATCAAGCCAAATTAGTCCCACCGTTAAGTGGTTTGACGGAACGATTTAACGGGGTTAAATCTTCGTTCAAAAAATCAGTTCAAAGAAACGACGTCGTTTTATTTTTTTTTCTCAAAATTACGGAGAATATTAAAAAATCCTCAACTTTTAAATTTCGACCAAATAATCTCCAACTTTTCATCTACAAAAGAAAAATCCCCAACTTTTATCTGTTAAAATTAAAAAATAAATATATAATTGTTTTATAAATAAGAAATACAATTTTTATTTTTCATGTAAATCTATTTTAAAATTTTTTAAAAAATTAAAGGAGAATTCATAATTGTTTTGCAAATAAGAAATAAAAGATTTTGTGTGTTCGCGATTGGAGATCCTGAAGGAGCCGCACCGATCGCTGGTAAATAAATCCTCTAATGTATAAGGTCGTGATATTGTGAAATTAGTGTGTGAAATGGAAAATGCATACCTAGTCATTAGCATAAGATTGGTTTTAGTAGAAGGTCAGATAGCTCACACCTTGTTTGATATTGGCGATAAGGAAGCAACTTGGATAATTGCGGAGTGGACTGAGTCAGAAAGAACGGAGAAGCAGAAATGGACAGGATAACCCATATAGTTCAGTGTGGCTTTGGAACAAGCCCCGGATAATGGTCATCCGTTGAACAGAAGGGTGTAGAAAGAAGAGCCTTTGTCAAATGCACGGAAATTACCAATCTGGTCGGGTGTTAAAGGAATTCACTAAGGCTAGCTAGTAATTAAAATTTTATAGGGAAGGTTAAAGGAATCCACTAAGGACGGTGAAAAGGAATTCACAAAGAATGTAAGGGGAAGTTGTTAACATTTCGAGCTATCTGTAGTGGAAGGACTTCAAAGGCGCGTTTGGAAGTAACTTCAGAGAAAACAGATGGAAACATGAATCCAAATTGGAAGTAACTTCGGGGACCCCAAAGAAAGTGTTAGGAAAATACAACGGCGGCTTGATAGGTTGGAAAATCTTGAAACGGAAATCAACTGTGTAATCAGAGTGAGCGCAACAAAAGCGCGGTGGGTCATAACCCACATGTCTCATGAAACCATAAATGTCATGGCTATCATTTATCTTCAACATGGTGTCAGGTAAGGTATGTGTGTTTGTGTACGTAACAATCATCACCCCAATGGCACAACACCGGGAGGACCAATGGGGAAGATCCATTTGGAAGTGGATGATTTCCTTCAAGTTTTAGAACTACTCGAAGGATGGGTGTTCTATCTAGGCTCTAGGAGGTTAACAACTATGACACCGGACGTCCCATTTGTTCATACGGGTAGGCATCGACTTGAACCATACTCAAGGACATAGATGGTGTTCAGCTCAAACCTAAGTTGGAAAGTGGAGACAGAGATGAACCCTTTTGGCGAAATGGACGTTGGAATTAAAGCAACACCCACCCACCCTCGATATTAAAAAGAAGCAAGAGCCATGCATGCCACTCTAAGGAGAAGGACACTCCGAGGATTGGTCGGAAACGAAGTAGAGGAGAAGTTGTTCTGCGAATTCGGTGACGAATTCTGTTTAAGGAGGGGAGAGTTGTAATATCCCGATTTTTGGTCTCCAAAAAAACCTATCTATTTTAATTTCGGTTATCTCAAAAATTAGGCTTCTTTATTTGTTTTTAGTATAAAAGCCCAACCCGTAAGCCCATTAAGATAATAGAAAACTCTAACCCTAGTGTTCCCCTATCTCTATAAATAGGGAGAAGAAGTAGAGCGTTCTTGCGGCGATGCCCTGTTGAAATCACCTTTGAGCAACCGCCGTTGAATCACATTGAAGGAGAATCCATCGTAGCCACTTGAAGGGAAGGAAAGGCAGATCAGACTCGTTTTGGTAGAAAGGAGGAACGACCGTCAAACCAGATGCAAACAATCTGAAACATGATGAGTACTTCCTAGACTCTCTCATCTATCAAACGCCAAAAGAGGATTGTTATTCGGAGTTGTGATATGAAAGTTATGGTTGTTTTCCCAGGCCTGATCTGTGCAATGCGGATCTGCGACCAATGAGAGGAGAAACCAATATGTAGGTTCGGTAGTGATCCGATCAAGCTAATATTTGATAAGGAGGTTTGTTACCCATAGAAATAAGTCTCTGTGAAATATCTCAGTGTTCTACCTTGTGGTTTGAAAGTTATGTTAGTTTTACCGAAACTGTTATGCGCATCGCACAAGTTATACCAGTTTAGCAAGTTGAGCTGTTTGGATAGGAAAATCAATCTGGATCGACCTGAAACTTTGCAGAGACCCTAAGGACACATGAATCTAGCTCTCGGTTGGAGGATAACTTATTTGAGTTTCAGGAGCATCTGCAATAATGTTGTCAATCAGTGGCTAAGGTGAGGATTAGATCTAGGTTTCTCTTTATGTACTCTTGTCTTCTTCTTGTATGTTGAGTCTAGGTATACTCCGGTATGCTGCGTGCTATGAAGTACGGGCACGTTATATGTGATGCATAATGTTGATCTACATTTTATAAACGAATTTGGACTAGGAGATCATCAGAGGAAGAACCTACATACTTGTTTGATAACCCTGTTGTGTGACTAGTGCGTGTAAAGTAGCTAGATGGTGTGAAAATACTATGAGGTGTTCGTCACAAGGCGATAGGGGCGCTTGTGGTACAAACTGTTGGATGGGGCTGATGTGTGGCACCTTCGAGGTGATATATCATGGTTTTTACCCGATTTAAGCCATGATATAAGTCCTTTTTATAGAGTCTTTATAGTATTTTGGAGTCTTTTAGAGTCTTTTACAGGTCATAGCACGTTGGGAACATTATTGGAGATATTGGAACTTTCTGGAGCATTTGGAGCAAAGCAGAAGTTCGTGTTGCTGAGAACCCGATATGAAGCCTTGGTATCGATCGATACTGGCTAGTATCGATCGATACCCATCGCAGCAAGACACGACCCGCGAGTTTTCCAAGACTTGAAGAATTGCAAAAGTGCCCAGAAGTCTTTAATAATTACAAGAAGACCCCAATTCGTGTTTTATGTTATATATAGGATGCTTCCTTTTGTTGATGGTATTATTATTATCGACTATATTGATTATATTGATTTGTGTTTTATGTTAACATTCTACAAATATAATACAATACAAAAAATATTATTATCGACTATATTGATTTGCCCATAACATATTTGTTATATTGTCCCTTAGTCGTGTCATATATTATCTATCTGCTTCATCTTCTACATCAGCTGCTTCCATGTCATCTAAATCAGGCTCCCGATTTGTGTTGTTTATTCTCGTCTCTGTCATTACTTCTGCAAAGTCTGTATCTGAGAAATTTGAAATTTTAATAAAATTATGTAATCCCATTGTAGCCATTATCACTCTCTTTTGTATGTGAATGTTGTATCTTGTAAAACCAGAACGAATCCTCCATTTTTTCTTCCAAACTCCAAAAGTCCTCTCAATGACATAACGTAAAGAAGCATGACGCTGATTAGATAATTCTTCTTTTTTCCTCGGAGGAAGACCTGAGTTGAACTGTGACATATGATACCTCACAACTCTATTACGTGTTGATTTATAGGGAGCCAAAAACCCTTGCTTGTTTGGATAGCCATAATCAACGACGTAATACTTATCGAAAGGAGGCATAGGGAACTCAGAATCACTTCGTTGTGCCATGGCCAAAACGGCTATGTCGTGACATGATCCCGGGACTCCATTCCAAATATATGTGAATAACATATTTAAATCACATATTGCCATGATGTTCAAAGATGCATTATCATGTCGATTCCAATACATTCCTTGTAATTCATGTTTTACTTTGACGCAAACAAGAGTCCCATCCATAGCTCCAACGCATCCACTAAAAAATGGTTAATATGATCGGTCTACTTGAAGCCTTTCAGGAATTCGTTGTAGTTCTTGACTAGTCGGAGCTCTAATATAATCACATGCAAGTAGTTCAATCGCCGTTAGAACTTCACTAAATTTTCTCTTCACAGTCTCATGATTGCGTCCAAACCTTAAACCAACATCTCTTTGAACTTCATTGTGTCCACATATCCATAGAAACATAGCCACACTTTCTTCAATACTTATATTTAATGTTGGTTGTAGCCTGTAGTTAATTTGTAGAATGTTACACAATGTTGTAAAACATGGAAGTGACATTCGTAGTAACTGAAGACAAGTAGCATCATCTTGTTGTAATCAACGCCAAATATTCCTCCATCCCAAACCTCTATCAGTTCGGTACGGTGCTCTTTGGAAATGTTGATCATAATAACCCAAAGCTGGTTGAATTATTAACTCCTCAAATTGCTCATTTTCTAAATTTCACAATTCAATTCTCTCTTCGTAACTTAGACTGTGGATGTCTCGTGATCGTAACTGGCATATACGAAAAGCCTGAAATTTTATAAGCACAAGATTAAAAAAACATCATTAGCCAAATATCAACTAACATAAAACAATTACAAAAATACAATTATCTTTAAAAGTATAATTATTTATAAAAATAATTACACAATATGCATAAATAGACTCATGAAAATCAGATAATATTTCAAAACATAAACAAGAGTGATAAACCATAGGAAACTAATTCTCGTCTCCTGAATCACTTTGGTGATCTTCGTTTGTACTTGCATTTATTCATTCTAAGGTTCCCCAAATATTGAACAGACCTCTTGGTCTAGGAGTTTGTGAAACATGAGATGTTTCAAAATAATTTGTGAAACCGAGACCGGGTGATGATGCAGGTTGAACATTTTGTGAAGCCCCTACTCATGCAGCATGTGAAACTTCTTGTTCAGTATTCCTCATACTTCCTTCTTGACCTCCCACGGAAAATCCATATTGAACATTTGTTGTAGTCGTTCCCGATGATCCACCTTGTTCAAAATTTGGTGTATGACGCACTGGGCAAGGTTGAACGTTTGGTGGAAGCCCCCAATGTGACGCATTTGGTGATGTGCCCCATTGTCCAGCAGTTGGTGGTGTGCCCCATTGTATAGCAGTCAGTGGTGTGCCCGATTGTCCAGCAGTCGGTGGTGTGCCCCATTGTCCAGCAGTCGGTGGTGTGCCCCAATGTCCAGCAGTCGGTGGTGTGCCCCAATGTCCAGCAGTCGGTGGTGTGCCCCCATTGTCCCACAGTCGGTGGTGTGCCCCCATTGTCCAGCATTCGGTGGTGTGCCCCATTCTCCAGCAGTCGGTGGTGTGCCCCAGTGTGGAGAAGTTGGAGGTGTGCCCCAGTGTGGAGCTGTTGGAGGAGAACCCCACTGTTGAAAACCAGGACTTCCAAAATGTTGACTCCCATACAAGTGGCTCGAGCTCAGCCTTTTTGGCAAATATGGGTCGTTCCGTGAAATACTAGTCATAGCTTCCAGTAGTTGTATCTTATCTTCGTCGTTACTGATATGCTTGGTTTTTACCGCTTTCTAACGCATGTCTTAACGTTTCTTCCAATTGTTTTATCGAGTCAAAGTCCGTTTTTAGAGTCTTTTAGTCTTCTATTTAGATATCTCAGGTAAAAAGGTGTTCAAGGATGAAATTGGAGTTACGAGGGCAAAAACGCGCGTAACCATGAAGAAAGAGATAGCATCGGTTGATACCAGTGGAACTAGTTGATATATCATGGTTTTTACCCTGTTTAAGCCATGATATAAGTCCTTTTTATAGAGTCTTTCTAGTGTTTTGTAGTCTTTTAGAGTCTTTTACAGGTTTTAGCACGTTTGGAGCATTTTGGGAGAAAAGGAGCATAGTCATGCAGAGACGTCAGAAGTTTGGCATTCTTTGAAGAAGTTTCCACCGATGGATTGAGCTCAAATTTGGACACAAGACAGATCAATGGATTAGCTTTCATTTGGAAGTGGTTTGAAGCCATTCCAACGGTGCGATCGAAAGTTATGCCAGTTTTCGTGAAGACTGTCTAGTCTGTCGAGCAGAAGAATCGACGCATAGGATGAGTATCGACCGATACTACCTAGAATCGATCGATACTGCTCGGGAAATAGGAAACATGACTTTTTAGAAGCCTAAAGACCCTGCAACTTGGCCCAGAAGACTTTAATACTTACCAGAAGGCCCAGAACGTGTTTTAGCTTATAAATTAGGTTTTTCAGCCACTTGTCTAGGCTATGCATTATTTTTCTCTGTTTGATTTTACTCTGGTTTTAGAGAGACAAGTCTGAATCTCCCTTCGTCCGAGATCAGATCTCTAAACCCTTCTTTCTATTCTATTGATGAATTATTCAAACATGTTGATTGTTTCATTCTCCATGTCTGAGTAGATCCACCTTAGGTTTAGGGTTTTCTCATAAGGGTTTTCTCTGAATGCTAGGTTAATTATCTGTTTAGGATTCACTATCTGAATTATAGTTCTTCGCTTAGGTTGTGTTCATAGCTAATTCTAGGTTGACGAATCTGGAATTTAGATTTTAGGATAATTGATTAGGCACGACAGTGCGATTAATTACCTGATAGAACCTAGGTGAGCAAATTGATTACTCGCAAAGAAATTTGGTTTAATTGATTTGTGAACATATCAAACTTGTTATTAAAGCTTATTTAGACTTTAGGATTCGCAAAGAAATTTGGAATTCCTAGGATTTAGATTTAGATAGTTTTCGCAACGACAGTTGGTTAATTATACTTTAGTGATTTGAGCTCTAGAACTGCGCTAAATCTGAATCATGTTAGTTTATCTGCATTCATTGATTTCCTGAGAAAAACCTTGGGCCTATACTTTCCTGATTGAATACAACTCTTTTAATTTCTGCATTGTTTTTAATTACACTTGTTTGGCTTAGCTTGATTTTATTCTATATAATTTATTGTGCGTTTCTGTGAGTCTTCTGTGGTTCGACCCCTAACTATATTACAACTACTGCTTTAGTACTGTTAGGGTATTAAATTGAGCATATCACTAGTCGATACCACCCCTACCCGAGAGGTTGGCATCGACCGATGCTGGTGAAGGTGTCGATGGAACCGATCGATGCTATCCCTACCCGAGAGGTCAGCATCGATCGATGCCAAGAAGGACGATCGATGGAACCGGTCGATGCTAACCCTACCCGAGAGGTCAGCATCGACCGATGCTGAAGAAGACCGATCGATGCTACCCCTACCCGAGAGGTCATCATCGATCGATGCCAAGGAGGACGATCGATGAGCTGGTCGATGCTACCCCTACCCGAGAGGTCAGCATCGACCGATGCTAAGCTGTCGATACCAGTCGACGAGAAGAAGAAAGGAAACTTCTGTTTTTCTTATTTTTCCCAGGGAACTTCCTGTTTTGACCTAATTCGACCTAGACCTATCTATACTCTATTTTTAGCCTCTTGGAGGCAACCACCTTTTGTTCTATTCAGACATTTTTGCTATTGAATCATTGTAAATTTTGGAGAAGAATCTCTGCATCTATTGAGAAGAATTCTAAACCCTTTCCCTCTTTATTTATATTATGATTTCTTCATCTCCTTGCTTGTTCTTCGTTACTATGTCTGAGTAGTTTCATATTAGGTTACGACCTTCAAGGGGATCCATGAGTCATTGAATTAGACACATATAGGGATTTATCTTTTGTGGTTTTCGTTTATTGTTGTGTTTATTGCTTAAACTTGAGCTGACCGCTAGGTCTACGAACTAGCGAAATATAAGAGTGCGGAAGTGTCTTAGGTTGCTAGAAAGAACATAAGTGAGCGAATTGTCCTTGGCCTGTGGAAGTTGATGTTAAGGCGATTCGTGAACATAGTGAACCAGCTCGTTAATGCTGATCTAGAATTCTATGCCAACGGAAGTTAGGATTTTAGGGTGCTAGATTTAGTAAACATGAGCACGGAAGTGGATTGGTTAGATATTTATGTTTGAGTTTGACACTTGCTTTTAATTATTCCCTGAATAGTTGTCTGATTTATGATCTCTGCATTCCTGCGAATAGGCCCTTGACCTAACGCCTTTCCTTTATTAAATTTACATCGTTTAAATTGCTCTTGTTACTTTTCTAAAACAAACCATATTTCTGTCTTAGCTTAATTTCATAATTGTGAGAGTAGTAGTGTAACATTGGTCTCTGTGGATTCGATCCTAAAGTACTGCATTGACAACTGTTATGATTGCGGTAGTGTGAACTTTAGTTTTAATTGCTTGAGTGAAAACGCTTAAATCAATTTGGCGCCGTTGCCGGGGACCAATAGCGTTACCTTCAATTCTGAATTTGAAATTTAGTCTAAGATTTACCAATACATTTTACTTTATACTCTGATGTATTTCAGGAACCCTATCGAGATGGATTACTACTCCAGAAACAATGGCAGTCAATCCCAACTCGGTCGGGAAGCTCAGGGGCGATCACCCATGAGACATGAACCCGCTGGCGATTACGTCCCGATGCCAGATTTTTACACAAACCAGCCATCCCCATTCTAGTCTTACGAAGATTGGAGTTTGAACAATGAAGGGTACGTCCATCAATGCCACCAACCGAGAGCCCATGCACCACCTCGAGCTCACGGTCTCATCCCCAGTGAGTCTCTGGAAGCAATGATGCACACGCTGCTGAAAAACCAGCAGGAATCCTCATTCGAGCTTGATGTGAAACTAGAATACATCAAAAGGGATCTTGGTGGAAAATGTGATGCTATCTACGCCCAAGTACAAAAACTTGAAGGAAAGTGAAGCAACTGGAGGAGATATAGCTGCGACGGGCCCACGAGATCGAGAAAAACAAAAATTTCATCGATCATGTCAACGAATCAATGAAGCTCATGGAAGACAGCTTTGAAAGGAAATTCATGAGCTTGAGAGAAAGCTTCTCAACCACTGCTATAGGCCTGGAGATCGTTGCTAGTAAGACACACATGGTTGAGCGGAGAGTGGAGGAGATTGGTAGCCAAGGGAGGGAAGCCTATTCATCTATCCATGTCCTCCATGAGGGGCAGAAACAGACAGCAGGAGCAGTCAATGCCGTTTATTTTAAAATGGATGGAAGGTACAAAGACCTTCTTGGAAAAACTATGGGTTTTATGGACAAGTCTTCCAACTTTTCTGGTGAGATCAAGACGCTTCAGAAACGTCTATCCAGTGTCGAAGACACAGTCAATCTCCACCTTGGGAGAGATTTAGAGGGAACAAAACATGAACCAACCAGCAGCTACCATGTTGTAACTTTCCTAGCTGAGAGAGAGGCGTCCCCTGGAATTCAGAGATAAATGAATGATCAGTGCATGATGATATGACAAACTGCGAGAATCCGAGGAAGGAAGCCGCACGGGGGGATCGCGATCGCAAGGCGGACTCTGGTTTCAGAACGTGAGGATTGGGAAACTCGACCCATTAGCGAGGAAATGTTAGATGACTTTCATTCTATTGTGAAGAAAATTCCGCTCCACATGTTGTTCGACCAGGCTTGGAAAAAGTACCCAGCAACGAAAGAACTGTTTTGGTACAGCAGGGAAAACAAGTACGAAATCGAAGACTTGTTCGACGAAGTTAGGAAGAAGCTATCTGGGCCCAGAACGCTGCACAAGCTTGAAAAACCAGGGTGCTTCGTCGTTCCATGCGAGATTTTCGGTTCCTACTTCGACAATGCTCTGTGTGATTCGGGAGCTGCTATCAACCTCATGTCAGAGATGGATGCAAGTCGTCTGAGGATCAACAACATGAGACCCTCAAGGATGCGAATTGGACTTGCGGATGGGTCAACCACCGCCACGATCGGCAAGATCGAAAATCTCCCTCTGAAATTTGGAAATTGCATTATCCCAGTCGATTTTCAAGTGACGAAAACCCATGGAATGAAAGACGAACCCCTAATCCTTGGGAGGCCATTCTTAGCAATAGCTGGGGCCATTATGGATTGGCCGAACAGGAGAATGTGTCTCGAAAACATCGACAATGAAATATTCTACCTAGTGGCACCTCCCGGTTTCACATCAAAACGCATTCGTTACACAGTCGAAGGAAAAAGCGAATACAAGAAGCATGAAGACCTCGGTGACTATCCAAGCACGGATGAAGACAAGAGGGACTTAAGGAGGAGACCAAAACGAGCCAGGGGGAATGTGAACCCCGCTGATACACCATCCGCCTAAGACACTCAAGAGGTCGAGCTAGCGACTTGAAACAAGCGCTTGGTGGGAGGCAACCCACCGGTACGTATTTATCCAATTATTCTAAGCTTTCTAGACATTAACTTAATAAATTTGGTTTCTGCCTTCTTAATGTTCAATTCTATAAAATAAATAAAAAATAATAATAAAAAAAAGAGATGGATCGATCGATGCTAGGCGAGCATCGATCAATGCTACCCCTACCCGAGAGTTCAACATCGACCGATGCTACACCAGTATCGATCGATGTCCGCCCAGGTAAGTAAACCGACTTCTCATCCGGTTTAATCCGGTTTATTTCACTTAAAACATACCGATTTTTCCCTTTATCTTCTTCTTCTCCCACGATTTCTCTCTCTCTCAATCTCTCCCTCCTCCATCGATTTTCTCTCTTCTTTTTCAAGAGAACACAAATCTTCAATCTCTTATAACTTCTTTGATTCTCAACGGAATTAGACGATTTGGGTGTCTATCCCCATCGGTTTTCTGTTCCCTACAAAACCCCCAACCCAGAATTTTCGATTAGCAAAGGTATGACCTCCGAAATTCCCTTTTTACAGTCACGATTTTGGTAAGAAAAAAATGACCCATGGCTTCTTGCTTTGTCTCATGATTCCATGATTCCACCGAGACGGTGTGAAATAAGTCTGGGGGAAGGTACCTATCGTTACTAACGCTATGTTTTTTTTTTTTGTCTTTCTCTTGAGTCATTTTTATGTTTTCTTAAGTTTATTATATTTTATTGAGTCAAAACTTGTTGGAGATTAAGATCACCACTCTTGAATTTTTAATATGATTTGCATATAAGTGACCATTGTTACAGATCTAGCTCCCGAGAAGACTAATGGAAAATCGAAAGGCCAAACAGTTATTCAGAGGCAACCATATTTCGAGGAAAATTTCAAAATTTAAGCTAGTTTCTGCGCTTTTCCTTTTACCTCATCATCGTGATTGATGTTTTCAGAGCTTGAATCCTCGTTCATATCCGACAAGACAACCCGTGTTAAAGTATGGTACCCATCTCCCTCATTTTTAATTGAAAGCAGAAAAGATGAAATGATTTTCTTTCGAGTAAAGGGCTAGAAAAATTTCCAACGATCCCATTATTTTACTTCGAAAGAGATGATCACACTAAGGTTGGAAGCGAGGTTAGGAAAATTTCCGAAGATACCACTATTCGCCTACGCCTTAGATTGAAAGGGTGGCACTAAAATGAACCGGGGATTCGGTGGCTAAAACCATCAATACTCGCGTTCCATCAGCCATTAGCCATATGAAAAAGAAATGAGGAACGTATAAGTCTGGGGGAGGGGAAAGGTACCAAGGGTTGTGTTGTTGTCTTGTTGCAATATCGAAAGGGAAAGAGTCTATAAGGTTCTTGGCACTATGATCTTTGATGAGACCCAGCGATGATAATTTTGGGATTGTTCTGTGAGATTATGTGTTGAAGCTGGGAGGCTGCGAACGCTTGCAGAGAAGTACATGGTGGTCCAATTAGGAGCTAGTCTAGCAATATGTGGATTAATAAGGTGACGATCATTTCAGGATTTTAAAGGTAGTGTGAATCTCCGAGTTTTCAAACTTTTCTTCCTTGCTAGTCTTCTGTTTGCTTGAGGACAAGCAAAAGACTAAGTCTGGGGGAATTGATATGCTTGGTTTTTACCGCTTTCTAACGCATGTCTTAACGTTTCTTCCAATTGTTTTATCAAGTCAAATTCCATTTTTAGAGTCTTTTAGTCTTCTATTTAGATATCTCAGGTAAAAACGTGTTCAAGGATGAAATTGGAGTTACAAGGGCAAAAACGCGCGAAACCGTGAAGAAAGAGACAGCATCGGTCGATACCGGTGGAACTGGTCGATGCCACCCCTACCCGAGAGGTTGATATCGACCGATGCTGGTGAAGGTGTCGATGGAACCGATCGATGCTACCCCTACCCGAGAGGGCAACATCGATCAATGCCAAGAAGGACGATCGATGGAACCGGTCGATGCTACCCCTACCCGAAAGTTCAGCATCGACCGATGCTGAAGAAGACCGATCGATGCTACCCCTACCAGAGAGGTCAGCATCGATCGATGCCAAGGAGGACGATCGATGAGTTGGTCGATGCTACCCCTACCCGAGAGGTCAGCATTGACCGATGCTAAGCTTGTATCGACCGATACCAGCCGACGAGAAGAAGAAAGGAAACTTCTGTTTTCCTTATTTTGCCATGGGAACTTCTTGTTTTGACCTAATTCGACGTAGACCTATATATACTCTATTTTTAGCCTCTTGGAGGCAGCCACCTTTTGTTCTATTCAGACCTTTTTGCTATAGAATCATTGTAAGCTTTGGAGAAGAATCTCTACATCTATTGAGAAGAATTCTAAACCTTTTCTCTCTTTATTTATATTATAATTTCTTCATCTCCTTGCTTGTTCTTCGTTACTATGTATGAGTAGTTCCATAGTTAGGTTACGACCTTCCAGGGGATCCATGAGTCATTGAATTAGACACAGATAGGGATTTATCTTTTGTGGTTTTCGCTTATTGTTGTGTTTATTGCTTAGACTTGAGCTGACCGCTAGGTCTACGAACTAGGGAAATATAAGAGTGCGGAAGTGTCTTAGGTTGCTAGAAAGAACATAAGTGAGCGAATTGTCCTTGGCCTGCGGAAGTTGATGTTAAGGCGATTCGTGAACATATTGAACTAGCTCGTTAATGCCGATCTAGAATTCTATGCCAACGGAAGTTAGGATTTTAGGGTGCTAGATTTAGTAACCATGAGCACGGAAGTGGATTGGTTATATATTTATGTTTGAGTTTGAAACTTGCTTTTAATTATTCCCTGAATAGTTGTCTGATTTATGATCTCTGGATTCATGCGAATAGACCATTGACCTAACGCCTTTCCTTTATTGAATTTACATCGTTTAAATTGCTTTTGTTACTTTTCTAAAACAAACCATATTTATGTCTAAGCTTAATTTCATAATTGTGAGAGTAGTAGTGTAACCTTGGTCTATGTGGATTCGATCCTAAAGTACTGCATTGACAACCGTTATGATTGCGGTAGTGTGAACTTTAGTTTTAATTGACTGAGTGAAAACGCTTAAATCAGTTACCTCCAGTTATATCTATGAAATACTTACGCCAAAATTTTAGCTCTTTATGTGAATCGATGCATGCCCAATAAAATCTGGTGTTCTTTGGAAGTTCCAACTCAACGAATATCGCTTCCGCCTTTTTGAATTCATCGTAATCTTCTTGGTCAAAACTATATGGGCAAAGTTGTTGCAAACTTTGTCGTTGAAACTCTCTATAGCCAGTAATGGTGTCTTTCAGGGTTGTCTCAAGAGATTGTCTTCTACGACCTCCTGAGCTACCGCCAGATCTATGCGAACCACTCCCACGCCTGACACTTGACTGAGAATTTTGTCTCCTCCTTTGCTCACCTCTTCGAACTGGGACTCGAAATGTATCTCGACTGAACTCATTCGAAGGGTGTGCATCATCATCAAGGTTAACACGATACACTTCTTCATTTTCTTGGGCCTCATCATGAACTTGAGTTTGAGGCACGTCACCACCATCGATGTCTGAGTAACCATGGCTGACATAATCTCTCCGTCTCTCATTCATTATCTCATCTCTTCTTTGTCGTGAGGAATATTGTGGTTGCGTAGAAACACCATGTAATACAAGACAGCGTTGCATCACATCCCAAAACTCTGGCAGCTTTCGGTTGAACTTACTAGTTATTTTGCATCCCTATAATACAAAAAAATATATTATTTGTGTGTGTTTATGTGTTTATGTTAGTATTAATAAATTTACAAAAAAAGGATTAAAAGTTATTACCAACTCACGAGGTTTCCACCACTCGTCAAATGCACAAATCTCGGATGTCTCAGGATCAACTGAGATCCCAGTGGAACCCATAAGTTCCTTCCACTTTTTATACGCTTTTTTGAAGTCATCAAGTTTGTTTTTGAAGAACCCGTATTTTATATTCATTAAATGCTAAGTTAAATTTTTCAACCATGTACTCTCGACCAAGGGGTGCCGGATCCTTAAGAGTGTAATTAGTCATGGAAATTGCATGATAAAACAACTCAATCAAAGTTTTTTCTTGTTCATAAGTCCATTTATGTCTCAGTGTGCTCTAAAATTTTTTAAAAATTTGTACAGTTATTTTAATCTATTTCCAAATACTATAACTAATTTGGTAAATTGTCAGTGCTAAAAAAATATAATAAAATTTTTACTCTTGTTGTTGTTTAAGAGGGAGCATTTGGGTCTCTTTGACTGGAAGAATTTGCGTTTAAACGACCCCTAGACGACATATCTGCATTTAACAATACATTATCATAAATAATTAAATCATGAAGATATTATAATATCATAGTATTGATAACATTGGTTTTTCATTGGTATGGTACTCATTACCATAATATTGTTATTAATTTTATCTATCTGATCATATTCATATTTATAAAATATTGTTTACAATTTAATATTTACAATTTTATGATATAGTCGTACACTATTATCGTTTTGATTTTACATATTTTTAACATTTATTTTTTAATTTAAAAGTTCAAAAAACAAAATATTCATGTGGATTTTATTTAGAGTTTGATAAAATTTCTCATCAAACAGTTTTTTACTTGTAGTTATAATTTAAAACACTTAATTTTCAAATCTAATGATCTCAACTTTAAAATTGTTGCTATGTATCTCCTATAAGCTTAGATAACATTAACTTAAATTTCTATTATGTATATCCTAAGAGCAAAAATATAATATAATTTATTTTTAATGTTTGGCATGAAGAGTTTTTCTTTTTTTTTAAAAATGTTTTAAATGTTGCATTATAATGTTAATTAGACATATATACGCATTATCTATCATATTATGTTTACAAAAAAAAATGCTTACTTGGTGCAAACGGTGAATTTTTGGAGAGTTTAAAATTATAGAAAGTTTAGTTTTTTCTGTTGAAAATGATATAAGAAAAACAGAAGAACTGAGAAAGGGAATTGAATAACTGAAGAATTGAAGGATAGAGGAGATAATAAATCAGAACGAGCGGATTAATTTATAGAGGTTTTTTTTCGTTTAAAAAAATAAAATAAAATAATTCAACTACCTACAGTAGTTAAACTCACCTCATCCATTTCTTTTAGCTAAAGGTGCGGATCCTGTCTAAAAGTGAAAGCTGTTTGTTCCCGCACCAACTTTTCCTTTTTTTTTTTTTAAAGTTAAACTAAAAATTCATCGTGAATGGTGACAAGAAAAGTAAACCAAAGTGCGTTTTCTAAAACCACACTAAACATTCATTGCCATAGTAGCAATTTAAGTTGATGCTATCTATGCTTATAGGAGATACATAGTAGCAATTTTAAAATTTTAAATAATTAGGTTTGAAAATTTATTGTTTTAAATTATAACTATAAGTAAAATACGGTGAGGGAAACATTGAACAAATATTAGAGCAAGCTGGAAATAAAGAAGAGGATGCAGAGCAAACAGAGGCCCAAAGGGAGGAGTCATGGACGATTGTTGCAAGTAAAAGATCTCCTACAAAAGACCTATCAAGCCGGAAAACTGGTACGCAGAGGAAAGACCTAGAGGGTTCCTCGCCGACGGGATTTAAACTTCTTGAGGTCCCTGTTGCTGACGATGACGAGACAGAGGAAAGTGAGATTTTGAACAAGGTCTACGAATCCTCCGAGGAGGAAGACCCTCCTGTATTACCATCAACAGCAAAATCCGGAACAAGACAGTGTGGGAAAAGTAAAGCTCCAAAGAAGACAATCATCACCAAGAAATATAAAAAATGTCCTCTAACAAAAACACCAAAAATGTTTCCGAAAGGAAGCACTAATGATCATGTCGTTATTCTTTGCGTGGAATACTCGGGGCTTCAACAAAATGTGCAAACACAATGCAGTCAGGGCTTGGATTCGTCAAACAAATCCATCTTTCGGTTGTCTTCTCGAAACCCGTGTTCAACAAGAAAAATGTCTGAATATTATTGATAGCATCTTTCCGGGATGGAATGCTATTACAAATTACGATTATCATCGTTTAGGCCGAATCTGGTTCGTATGGTCTGATGTAGTGATGGTTACTCCTCTTTTCAAAAGTCCACAAGTCCTCACGGTCTCTGTTGCTTGGCCTTCGGGAACGACTCTTATATGCTCTTGTGTATACGCTTCCAACTTTAGACAAGAGAGAGTTCTCTTATGGGAGGAATTACAGCAAATTCGCGATCTTTTTGTAGTTGGGGACACTCTGTGGATCGTTTTTGGTGATTTTAATGAAACCTTGGCCTCGGACGAGCACTCGAGGGCACTCGAAGCTATCCCGGGTCACTCGGGTATGAGCGAATTTCAAATGCTTGTGGCAGAATGCGAACTAATGGACTTAGGGTATGTGGGCCCTAAATATACATGGTTGAACCAAAGAGACACTGACCCAATTGGAAAAAAGCTGGATAGAGCTCTCGTCAACAGTGCTTGGTGCACACAATTTCCTCAATCCTTCGCAGCATTTGAGGCAAATGGAATTTCAGATCATGCTCGCTGCCTCGTCTGACTGGAAAATCATACTTCAGAGAAACGCCGTCATTTCCAGTTTTTCAATTTCACAATTGAGCATCCTAGCTTTCTCGAAACAGTTTCTCGAGTTTGGCATGATTCGGTGCCTCTGTTCCATTCTAGATCAGCTCTGCATAGGTTCCATCGAAAACTCAAGACATTTAAATTGCCTCTACGTGCTCTCAATAAGGACATATATGGAAACATCACATGGAAAACGAAAGAAGCTTTTGACAAGCTACGCATGACACATAATATGGCCCTTCTCTCGCCAACGTCGGAGAACTTTGTTGCGGCGACAGAGGCTTCTGACATTTGGAACCATTATACTGGCATCGAAGAACAGTTTTTCGGGCAGAAACCGTGAATTACCTGGTTGCGGTATGCATATCAGAACTCTACATTTTACCACCGTATTACGCAAACAAGGAAGACTCAAAACTCAATCAAGAGTTTGGTGACTGTGGATGGTGTTGAACTTACGGAGCTGAGCGATATTAAGGAAGAGGCAGTGCACCATTTCACAACATTTCTCTAAGCCGAGAGTCAACAGGCCCCAGTTTTTACGGATGAGACTCTTGAATCTCTGATCATGTATCGTTGTCCTCCGGAGATGGCTGATATGTTGGTCTGCGATGTGACAGAGGCTAAAATAAAAGAGGTTCTTCTCTCTATGCCGGCAAAAAAAACCTCGGCCCCGATGGCTTCACGATGGAATTCTTTGTCGCAGCGTGGCCGGTTATTGGCTCTGATTTTTTCGTCGTAATTCAATCCTTTTTCATATACGGGTTCATGCCCAATGGTGTCAATGCCATGATGCTATGCC
Organism: Eutrema yunnanense; assembly: GCA_002933935.1. Lineage (NCBI taxonomy): Eukaryota > Viridiplantae > Streptophyta > Magnoliopsida > Brassicales > Brassicaceae > Eutrema > Eutrema yunnanense. The sequence goes on along the minus strand of PKML01053352.1, from coordinate 422,589 downwards.
TTGCGCCAAAGAAGATTGATGCTCAAAATATCTGTGATTACCGGCCCATAGCATGTTGCAACCTGATATACAAAGTTATATCGAAAATCATAGCGAATCGTCATAAATCAGTTCTCCCCGACGGAATGGTTCCTAACAAAAGTGTGTTTATTAAGGGGAGATTACTTCTGAAAAATGTGCTGCTAGTGACTGAACTTGTCAAAGACTACCACAAAGACTCAATATCTCCATGATGTGCTCTAAAATTGGATATAGCCAAGGCTTTTGATACGGTTCGTTGGGATTTTATTGTTTCCACTCTTCAAGCTATGGGTTTTTCGGCGATCTTTATTAGGTGGATATAAAGTTGCATATCCTCAGCGTCCTTCTCGGTAATTGTGAATGGGGATCTCGAGGGATTTTTCACTAGTAATTGTGGGCTAAGGCAGGGCTGCTCCCTCTCGCCGTATCTATTTGTCATAGCGATAAATGTCCTCTCACTCATGCTCAACAAGGCGGCAAATGAGAGGAAGATCGGGTATCATCCATGGTGTCGTGATCTCCGAGTCACGCATTTGAGTTTTGTGGACTATATTTTTGTTTTTATGGATTGTACCGCTGATTCTCTTCGCGGTGTAATGGAGGTGCTGCGGGAATTTGAGTGTGATTCGGGGCTTGCGATCAACGCCTCAAAATCATCTCTATTCGTGGCTGGTCCAATTGTGACGTCGTTCCATCAAACAGCCCAAGACCTCGGTTTCCCTATGGAGCAGCTACCTACTTGATATCTTGGACTTCCGCTCACGACAAAGAGCATGACACGTTTGGACTACAAACCTTAAATTGATAAAATCCGAAGCAGATTTACATCTTGGTCGAGTAAGTCTCTCTCTTTTGCGGGGCGACTTCAGCTCATTCAGTCAGTCATAGCCAGCATCACTAATTTCTGGTGCGTAGCCTTCCGTCTCCCGAATCGTTGTTTTGATACAATAGAGAGTATGTGCTCTGCGTTTCTTTGGTCGGGCTGTCCACATAACCCAACTAAAACGAAAGTTGCTTGGGCGGATGTTTATAAGCCAAAGAAAAAAGGGGGTTTGGGAATTCGGAAAATGCATGATTCTTTTCGGGTGTTTTCTCTGAAACTTATATGGCAACTCTTCGATAGGACGAGCTCTCTTTGGGTAGCGTGGACTCGTCACTATCTCCTTCGTAACACATCATTATGGGGCGGGTACAAGAAACTTGGGAATCGCTCGCCATGCTTTTGTTGTTGCTGTTGTCCGGGACTGCAATTGGTCCCTCTGTCGCTGTCGTAGTCCGTCTCTTCGCGATTTTATGGGCCGTATAATGACAGCTCCGGTGCCATGTGTTACAGCGGTTCACGACGTGGTGCTTTGGCGTCATAATCGACAGAAATATATTTTCCAGCAAATCAACATGAGAGCAGCTGCGTGAGCCGGGACAAACAAAATGGTGGTATAATTTGGTCTGGTTTTCGCAATTGACTCCTCGATATGGATTTATCACGTGGTTTGCTCTGAGGGATAGGCTTGCAACGGGAGAGAGGATGAAACGATGGGGACAAGTCCAATCTTGTTTACTTTGTGGGGAACCTAACGAGATGAGAGATCACTTGTTTTTTGCATGTCTATACTCTTTGACCATCTGGAATTGGCTGTGCTCGGACCTCTTCCAAGGACAAACGAACCCAGATTGGACAATTACCACGCGATCGATGTCAAGACGTCTGCGAAACAAGACGGACTCCATTTTAGCTCGCCTCGCACTTCAGACATATATCTATAGGATCTGGCAGTAACGATATGGACGTCGTCACCTGAGACCATCACGCTCCGCTCTTCTACTCTCACATTTGATGGACAAAGACATATGCTATCGGCTCCGGTCCGTTTGGCCTACTCAGACTGAAGACAACATTGCTATTCTCAACCGTTGGCGTGAAGTGAGCACAATCCCGAATAGTTCAAGATAGCCCTTTCTAGCAATTTTTTTCTTATTCCGTACTCTGTTTTTCGAAATTTCTTAGTTGCAGTGCTGCTCTGTTTTGCAAACTTCTCATATTCGAACTCTTGTACATATTCCTTTTTTTGATCAATTAATATAATATTTCAACAAAAAAAAAAATACGGTTATAATAATTGATGTCAAATATTTATATCACTTTTTATAATTGGTGTAAATATTGTATCCATAAATAACAACAATTAGATGATAAATAATTTTCATATTTTTTCCTTGCTTTTAAAAAATAATAATAATAATTTTTATATTTTTTATTTAAAAACATGTAAATATGTTTTGCATGGTTCTAACCAATGTTCAAAATTGCGCTAGACGCTAGTCGGGCGGTCGGATGGGACCTAGCGCCTAGGTCAAAAATCGGGGATTAATCGGGGATTAGTTTTTGACTATTTTTTATTTATTTTAATATTTATATATATTTTCATAATTTTATTGTTATATATAGATTTTTCAAAATAATAATATGTTCAACGAAGAGTAATAATAACTTTGTGAGGGATTATGGTAAAGTTGGGCCTTGGAGATTAGCACTAATGGGCCATATAACGAGAGATCACTAAAATGATGTTGCCAAGTGGACTTGCTTTAAGCACGTGCGTGGCGTCTGATGCATTTCTGAACCATCCCGATTTCTCAACGCCATTTATAAACCGATAAATCTGATTCCTCCCCCGAAAATCTCGTCTTTTCCCAGGAAAATCGAAAGGTAAACCTCAAGACTCTTGTTATATGGCCCATTAGTGCTAATCTCCAAGGCCTTCTTGGCTCGTCATAAATCATTTGTTCTTTGGACTTCTTGGCTCGTGAATCATTTGTACAATGATAGACCATTTTGGATATATACCATCAGCCAGATAATAATTATATTATAATCTTTTCCCTGAAGAATATAATGGACAAGAGGAGCAATACCTTGAGCGAGAGATTGGAGAAAAGATGGGAAGACTCCAACACATTGATGTCATTATTAGTGTCTGGCATTCCAAAATATGCATGACATATCCAAATATCATAATCTGCCACAGCTTCAAGAATTATGGTAGGTGAGCCACTACGACATGCATATTTTCCAGTCCAAGCGGTAGGACAATTTTTCTTATGTTGCTTATCTTTAATTTCAGCATTTGTTATGTATTTTTAAGTTTATTTTACTTTGCAATCTTTTAAAATAAAAATTTTAGTCTTTAAATAATTATGATAGTCAAAAACATTTTATGCATTTAAATATTAGTATAGTGTCACATGCATATATGTTGATAGCTGATAATATGTACGACAACTACATTGCTAAATTAATAAAATAAAATAAAATATAAATATTTAATATTTAAAGGATCAATTTGCAATTAAAAAAGTTCAACTACATAATGGAGTAGAATATGGAGTTACTCCAAATATTGAGTAGAATATGGAGAAACTCCATTTTGGAGTAGAAAATGGAGTGGGATTGGAGAGAAATTTACTCCAAAATAGAGTTTGGAGTAGAAAATGGAGTGGGGTTGGAGATGCTCTTATCTTTATTCGTGAATCGTGGTACTAATTTTTTTCTTCTTTATGCGGATGAGGTGGTAATCCACAGTGGCGTTGAGGATCGTGCGGAGAAGGGGATCTCCGACTCCGATCAGGGACTGCAAAGAAAGATTGAGGAAATGGAGAACAAGAAGCAGGAGCTCACGAGGGAGAATCTTGGGAGACATACTTCAGATGAACCAGCACAGTCGATAGCCTACGCCTGCAAATTAAAAAAAGATCGATCGAGAGAAAGAGAGAATCGATAGAGAGAGAGAGAGACAAGAAGAAAACAAAGATCGATTGATAGAGAGAGAGAAAGCAAGAGACGGGTAAGAAAACAAGTAAGTGGGCCGATTTTGGGCCAAAGTTTTATTCAATTGTGTTATTTAAAAAAATAGATTGGACCGATTTTCTTTAAAAAAGTCGCCGGTTTTTTTTTTAAACGTTGAAATCTGGAATCGGTTGACCGATTTTCTTTCCCGCCCAGGTACAAATCGCGGCGTTGGACCACCGCCTAGGCGGCTAGGCGGCTGATGTGTCCATAATTTGCATAGTTTAAGCATGCACATCATGTATTTTTTAGATCATTTACTTGGATCTTCATGGCATTTCATACTTGTTTTGTCCCATTTAGAGTATTAGGAGCTGCATTAGGTCCTACTGAGTCTTTTGCATGTCTTTGAGGAGTTTTCTAGGTGTTTGGAGACACTTGGTGGTGTTTGGAGATTTAGTGCTTAAAGACTAGAGAGGAACCATCCGGAACGTCTCAAAGAACCGATCAGACGAAGGCGATCCGATTTGATCCAGCTCTTGGAGTCTTCATGAGAGTTGTAGCCCGATGAGTCCTCTAAACACAGGAATTGGATTCAAGTCATTCGGACGTGTGGTTTGAGAGATATGGCTGATTTACCAGAGATAGGTCCGCCTGGCCGAGACGGTTTCTTCAATACCGAGGTCACTGGTCGGTGCAACTGCTCGGTGTGGAAACAGAAGGAAAATTCCTTAGCACCGACGTGTGGTATCGAAGAGTGACGTCGGTATTGAAGGGTCTCCACTCCGAATTAGCCTCGGTGGTCTTCACCAAAGTTGTAGAGGAGTGAATCAGCTTTACACAGGAGTTTGAATCGGGTTAATTGGACGTATGGATAGGAAGATAAGACGGATTTACTGAAGGTATGTCCGTCTGGCCGAGAGAAGATGAAATCGTCCAAATAACCGGAAAAACGAAGGCTTTCCGATATGATTCAACTCAAACGGTCTTCATAAGAATTGTAGAGGGACGAGTTAGCTGTCTACAAGACTTGGATTCAGGTCATTCGGATGTCAGGTGCAGGAGTTATGACCGATTCACTGAAAACGTATCCAAGTTTCGGTCGGGTCAATACCCGGTTTGTCCCGGGTTGACCCGGTCCGACCCAGCTCAAGAAAACACTTTTAAATATTGTTGAGACCCATTTTTTTAGATCTATGCTTTCTTTTCTCTAAGAAACTCTTTCCCCTTTTGAGAGAGTTCTTAGATTTGTAAGAGAGGATCTTCTACTTTTAATGCAATTAAGTCCTTGTTTTTATTGATTCCTTCCATCTAATCTTCTTTCTATCTTATCTATTCAAGATTCATCCATGAAAACCTCTCCTATCCAAATCGATTTTAAGGGGCTTTTCATGGGTCTTGAGTAGTCTTTTAGGGTTTAGAGATGGGATATATTAGGATGTTCCAAGGCTTGATTCATGATGTTTAGGGGTAGATCTCCTTATATCCTTTCTTGTTTGATGTTCTTAAGGCTAAATCTAGCTTGAAAAAGTAGGTTTAGATCATAAGGCATTTCATGCACACCAAGTGTTTGATGAAATGCCTTGATGAATTAAACAAGAGATTTACATTCCTAGCCTATGACAATAGTTGTCTAGGGTGTATTTTTGGTTGATCTTGTTGATTTAAACTAAATGCTTGCTAATCAATGATCCACAAATGATGATTTGCTAATGGGTTAGGTGATTAGCATAGTGATTAATTGCTTGAAAGAGAATTAGTCAAGTTTAGGATCTTATGCCTAGTGATTAGCTTGTTTGAGTAAATGAACATCATGAATTGAACTTGGGACTTCTTATATCGACAACCCTATCTCTAGATTCGCTTTTGCTTATTGATTTACATCTTGCTTAGTTGCTTTACTTGTTTAATTTGGATACTTAATCACAAAACTCCCTTTAATTAGCTTAACTTACATAGGTTCCTTGCATTCTTAGTGGTTAGGACTATTTCCCAATATTGGATTCGATAACCTCTTACTACATCGGTTAGAGGGTATTGATACCTCCTTGGATTGCAAAATCCTTGTATCAATTTGGCGCCGTTGCCATATTGGGATTTGATTTTGACATTAAGATTTAGGTTCTTTGTGAGATTAAGCATTTTTCTTTTCTTTTGGATACTAATCTCTCTCTCAAGCTCTCTCTTGTAGGTACATGAACACAAGGTCTAGAGACGAAGCAAATCTTGTTGAGCCTAGGGACAACATTCACCTATTGGATCGTGGTATTAGAGCAAGAAGAGAGAGGGAACGGCTTGCACACCTTGCTAGACTTGGTATGGAGCACGTGCAAGAACACCAAGCTCAAGAGCATGGTCAAGAACGTGGCAATGGAAACCACCAAGACCAAAACCCCCACGCCCACCATCCACAGCCTCACGGCCCCAACCCAAACCCACCCGCCCATAATGCTAGAGCTCAATACATTGTTGGAGCGGGTGATGCGGCAAATGCTCATTTCAACCGCCAAGGGATTCATGCACCACCGGTTGAATGCAATGACTTTGAGGTCAAAGCAAGCTTCATCAACATGGTGCAAAGTAACAAGTTTCATGGCCTTGCGGTAGAAGACCCTCTTGATCATTTGGATCACTTGGACCGTATTTGTAGCTTGACAAAGATGAATGGAGTGTCGGAGGATAGCTTCAAGCTAAGGTTGTTTCCTTTTTCTCTTGGAGACAAGGCAAGACAATGGGAAAAGAACCTCCCCCAAGGTTCCATCACCTCTTGGAATCAATGCAAAACCGCCTTCCTTGCCAAGTTCTTCTCCCACTCAAGAACGGCCAAGCTAAGGAACGAGATATCAGGCTTCACTCAAAGAGCGGATGAGAGCTTCAATGAAGCATGGGAGCGGTTTAGGAGCTATACATCGCAATGCCTTCATCATGGATTTTCGGATGCTTCATTCCTAAGCACTCTATACCGTGGAGCATTGCCCAAGATCCGCATGTTGCTTGACACCGCCTCTAATGGAAGCTTCTTGGGCAAAGAAGTGAATGAAGCAATGGAGTTGGTAGAGAACCTTGCATTGAGTGATGCCACTTATGGTGATGACTATGATCGGTCTACAAGGACCACAAGTGATCATGAGGAGCAAATGAGAGCCAAAGAGATGAAAGCTCTCAATGACAAGATGGACAAGCTCCTTAATGCTTCTCAAAAGATGGTTCACTTTGTTAGTGATTCGGAAGGCACTCATCGAGCACAAGAACATATGGTGGATTTGAGTAACCAAGAAGAAGTGCACTACATTGGGAACAATGGAGGTTATCAAAGGAGTTACAATAACAACTTTGCTCAACAAAGGACCTTCCCCACTCAAAACCAAGGCCAAATCTTTGTCCCTCAACATCAACCTCAAGGACAACAAGGAGGCTACTCCAACAATGCTTCTTTTATTCCTCAAGCTCAAGGTCACAACTCCATGACTCAAGACCTTGATGTGAAAAATGTTCTTCAACAACTTCTCCAAGGCCAAGCAAGTGGAGCATTGGATATAAGCAAGAAGATGTAGGAAATAAATACAAAGGTAGCTTGCTCATACAATGATCTCCACAAGAAGTTTGAAGCATTGAATTCAAAAATGCAAGAAATAGAGGCCAAGGTAGCCAATGGGGACAAAGTAAAACAAATTTCTTCACATTGGAAAGAAATACAAGCGTCAAAGGAGTATTGCAATGCCATCTTCTCAAAGGAGTCACACCACATTGATGATCATGTCGCCGCCACTAAAGAGATTGAGCCTCTACTCTATGGATCACAAGCTCCCTTGAAGCTCAATGAGGACATTGAGGAACAAGGTGGGGAGGTGACCTTTATGATGGATGAGGACGTGACCATGGTTCAAGAACCAAGGGGTAATGCTTCTTGCATTGATTCACCAAGCACAACTAGGATCGAGCCTAAGTCTCTCCCCAAGCTTGGTAATCCCGGTAAATTCTCTATAGCTTGCTCTCTTGGAGATTTGGAGATTGAGGATACTTTGTGTGACTCCGGGTCAAGTGTGAATGTGATGTCCAATGAGATGCTCAAAATTCTAGGGATAAGGACCCTCACCTATCATCCATCACCTATCACCTTTGGAGATGCTTCTTCGAGAAAGCCATTGGGTCTTCTTGAAAACTACCCACTCAAGGTAGAGAATTGCATAGTCCCAACCGACTTTGTGGTCATGGAGATGAGAAAGACCAACAAACTCCCTCTTCTCCTTGGAACACCGTTCCTCCTCACTACCGGTGCTAGCATGAACTTCAAAGAGCAAAGGGTAGTTCTCTTGAATGTAGATGATAAGGTCTACTACCCAATGAAGATCTCCTCCAACAAGCTTTGTGGCACAATCACTATGGAAGATGATGGGTTTTGCATTGAAGAAGCTCATAGATTTGAGCATGTGGGTAGTTGTGAGATGGTTCATGAAGCTTCGCCCCCAAAGATCTATGAAAAGGAAGAGAAACCCCATGAGAAGACGGTTTTGGGTTATGGCAATGGTAATGAAGCTTATGGAGTTGATGTAGCTTGCTTGGATTCTCCCCCTCCTACCACACATGAGGACGTGAGTGAGATTAAAAGGAAGCAAGGGAAAGGTGAAGGCACTAAGGCCAAAATGAAGAAACAAGCCAAGCATCACTCTCTTGTCTTTGCTAAGAATGGTCCAAGCAAGCTCGAAGGGTTTAGGTCCGAGCCTTCCATGATGACTCTCACTCCATGGAAGCACAAATATGGAGTGATTGAGTACAAGATCAAGTGCAAAGGCCGAACCAAGCCCTTTGCCTCAGCCAAGGCAATTCTCACTCCCGAGCTCAAAGCAAAAGGAGAAGCCGGTCTTGAAGAGGTAATGAGCAAGGTGCTCAAGCTCGAGATCATGGATCCACCTTGGAGTGTTCACACTCTTCCCTCACCCGCCTAAAAGGGTAACCAACGTCAAACTTAGCGACGTAAAACAAAGTGCACTTGGAAGACATTCCCATGTTTATCCTTGTATATATTCTTTTACTTTCTAGTTTAATTTTGTGTGTCTTGGGCATTGATGGTTTTGTTGAGTGGTTGCAAGGTTCTCGATTGTTAGCAAGGTCACGGAACGGTGTCAAGGATGTTTGATGTCGGGAAAAGCCCTCCATGCTCTCCATTCACATAGTAGCACTCCTCCATGTAAGTATATCTTTCCCTTTTAAAGTCTTAGCATATTATTTTTTGTTTTGGGTCTCTTCTTTGAATTTATTTCACACCGGGACGGTGTGATTTAAGTTTGGGGGAGAGACCGGTATTTGACCTCGTGTTTTATACTCTTATTTTCTCTTTTGCATTTGAGTCTCATGCATTTCACGAAATTTTGCATAAATTTTGTTAAATTTTGAACATTTAGGATTGCATATTCACTTGTAGATGGTGTCTAGTTTGCATTTTAGCTTGCATTTGCATAAGCATGGAGTAATGACAACCTTGAAAGTAGCTTAATTAGCAATTGATTCAACACCCAAGTTATTAGTTGTTTGATGCATTGAAGTTGAATCCGAAATCAAGGACGAACCATTTGTTAGAGCGCATGCACCATTGCCTTTCTTCGATTGAAGCAAGCTTGAATTGAATCTAGCCTCATCTAAGTGATAACCATAATTTGACATGTAATTATTGTGCTTATGCAAACTTAAATGAACTCGTAGATCACATATACATATTTGGACATTCTTATTCTTTTCACCACTCTTGCTTGTCCAAATAGCTAAATCCCATCTTTGGATTGGTTTCCCTACCATGCCAATTACCTCCTTTCTAGCCCCTAATCTTTCGTGTGTGTCTTGTGTGGCCTTGTTTGGAGTGAACTTGACAAAAAGTGTTAGGTTTAGGGCGACAAGGAAGAAATCTTGTGTAGACTTAGCTCCATCATAAGGGGCTAATCTAGGAATAGGCTAGTTAGGATGGCGGTTCTTGATTCAAGTTTGGGGGAAACGGTTTTAGACTTAGTGAACGGGTATGATTGGAATGGATTGTGGAATGGAAAGGATGACAAGGAGTATGGAAAAGGGGATCGAATTTGTAGAATGGTTTGTGCAAAGATCATAAGACTAGCTCTAAGATTAACATGGCCTCAAAAGATACAAAGAAAAAGAAGAAGGCCAAAAAGGCCAAAGCATCAAAAGAATGAGAAGAGGCGGGAACCAAAAAGAAGAAAAGAAGAGCTAGATAACAACAAAGAAGCACCAAACCATGAAGAACAAGGAAGAAAAAGTGATCCCCAATTGAGAAGAAGGTGAAGTGAAAAGACAAGAAGGATGTGCGGGTTTAAAAAGGCAAAATGCCTCATGATAGAAGGGTAGCTTAAGTTATAGGCACAACGGGTTAGAAGCTTAAGGTTAGTGACACTCTAGGCATTCGGGGTAGACGAGAGTTTTTCCTTGTATGCATAGGTTGCCTTTTACCTTTAGCATTTTGTTAAAGTTTGCTCGTTCATTGAGAGATCATTGTGTTTATTTACCCTTGCATATTGATGAGATCACCTTCATCTCATGACTGGTCCTTTAGACAAGCGGTTTCATCTAATTTTTCATAAGAACAATTCACGGATAAAACCATTAATCGATGTTAAGAGGCTAGAGAATAGGATGGTTTGTCTAGGTTGAGGTTTGGCTTTGTTGCTTGTTGTGAAGGAAATGGCTAACTCCTTTTGAGTAGACAACTTCGGTGCATCCTAGAACTAGTAACTTGGATGTTGAGTATGATTGCTTTGTATGCTTCTAATAGGCTCAAGTCCCACTTGCATTGCATTGCATCTCTCATTCTTGATCTTGTTTGCTTGAGGACAAGCAAAGGTTTAAGTTTGGGGAATTGATGTGTCCATAATTTGCATAGTTTAAGCATGCACATCATGTAGGTTTTAGATCATTTACTTGGATCTTCATGGCATTTCATACTTGTTTTGTCCCATTTAGAGTATTAAGAGCTGCATTAGGTCCTAGTGAGTCGTTTGCATGTCTTTGAGGAGTTTTCTGGGTGTTTGGAGACACTTGGTGGCGTTTGGAGATTTGGTGCTTAAAGACTAGAGAGGAACCATCCGGAACGTCTCAAAGAACCGATCAGACGAAGGCGATCCGATTTGAACCAGCTCTTGGAGTCTTCTTGAGAGTTGTAGCCCGATGAGTCCTCTAACCATAGGAGTTGGAATCAAGATAAGACGGATTTACTGAAGGTATGTCCGTCTGGCCGAGAGAAGATGAAACCGTCCAAATAACCGAAAACACGAAGGCCTTCCAATATGATTCAACTCAAACGGTCTTCATAAGAGTTGTAGAGGGACGAGTTAGCTGTCTACTGGACTTGTATTCTGGTCATTCGGATGTCAGGTGCAGGAGTTATGGCCGATTCACTGAAGACATATCCAAGTTTCGGCCGGTTCAATACCCGGTTTGTCCCGGGTTGACCCGGTCCGACCCAGCTCAAGAAAACACTTTTAAATATTGTTGAGACCCATTTTTTTAGATCTATGCTTTCTTTTCTCTACGAAACCCTTTCTCCTTTTGAGAGAGTTCTTAGATTTGTAAGAGAGGATCTTATACTTTTAATGCAATTAAGTCTTTGTTTTTATTGATTCCTTCCATCTAATCTTCTTTCTATCTTATCTATTCAAGATTCATCCATGAAAACTTCTCCTATCCAAATCGATTTTGAGGGGCTTTTCATGGGTATTGTGTAGTCTTTTAGGGTTTAGAGATGGGATAGATTAGGATGTTCCAAGGCTTGATTCATGATGTTTAGGGGTAGATCTCCTTATATCCTTTCTTGTTTGATGTTCTTAAGGCTAAATCTAGCTTGAAAAAGTAGGTTTAGATCATAAGGCATTTCATGCACACCAAGTGTTTGATGAAATGCTTTGATGAATTAAACAAGAGATTTACATTTCTAGCCTATGACAATAGTTGTCTAGGGTGTATTTTTGGTTGATCTTGTTGATTTAAACTAAATGCTTGCTAATCAATGATCCACAAATGATGATTTGCTAATGGGTTAGGTGATTAGCATAGTGATTAATTGCTTGAAAGAGAATTAGTCAAGTTTAGGATCTTATGCCTAGGGATTAGCTTGATTGAGTAAATGAACATCATGAATTGAACTTGGGACTTCTTATATCGACAATCCTATCTCTAGATTCGCTTTTGCTTATTGATTTACATCTTGCTTAGTTGCTTTACTTGTTTAATTTGGATACTTAATCACAAAACTCCCTTTAATTAGCTTAACTTACATAGGTTCATTGCATTCTTAGTGGTTAGGACTATTTCCCAATATTGGATTCGATAACCTCTTACTACATCGGTTAGAGAGTATTGATACCTCCTTGGATTGCAAAATCTTTGTATCAGCGGCCGATTTTTAGAACATGGCTTTGATTTTATTTAAGCCCATCTTAAACATAATCAAGAGTAATGGGGTTATCATTTAATTTTGTGATGTAATTTAATTGATGTAACAAAACCATTTTTTTGTAGTGAATAATTAATGTATAATATTTACTTAAGTTTAAAAGTTAAATTTTAAATTAAAAATAAATGTTAATAGTGTACGACTATATCATTAAATTGTAAATACTAAATTGTAAACAATATTTTATTAAATATGTATATGGTCGGATAGATAAATTTAATGAACAATATTAATTAAAAAGTTTAATGTTATATATTAGTTTTAAACGTGGAATGAGTACCGTAACAATGAAAAACCAATGTTATGAATAATATGGTATTATAATATCGTAGTGATTTAATTATGTATGGTATTGTATTGTTAAATGCAGATATGTCGTCTAGGAGTCGATCAAACACAAATTCTTCCGGGCAAAGAGACACAAATGCTCCTTCTGAAACAACAACAAGAGTAAATTTTTCTTATATTATTTTTAGCAATGACATTTTACTATATTAGTTATTGTTTTTGGAAATAGATTAAACTAACTCTACAAATTTTAAAAAATTTGTAGAGTACACTGAGGCATAAATGGACTTATGAACAAGAAAAAACTTTGATTGAGTTGTTTGATCATGCAATTTCCATGAACATCATGGCAATATGTGATTTAAATATGTTATTCACATATACTTAGAATGGAGCCCCGGGGTTATGTCACGACACAACCGTTTTGGCCATGGCACAACGAAGTGATTCTGAGTTCCCTATGCCTCCTTTCGATAAATATTACGTCGATGATTCTGGCTATCCAAACAATCAAGGGTTTTTGGCTCCCTATAAATCAACACGTAATAGAGTTGTGAGGTATCATATGTCAGATTTCAACTTTGGTCCTCCGCCGAGGAATAAAGAAGAATTGTTCAATCGACATCATGCTTCTTTACGTTCTGTTATTGAGAGGACTTTTAGAGTTTGGAAGAAGAAATAAAGGATTCTTTATGATTTTCTAAGATAAAACATTCATGTACAAAACATAGTGATAATGGCTACAATGGGATTACATAATTTTATTAAACTTTCAAACTTCTCAGATGTAGACTTTTTATTTTTTGATAAACAAAAGATTTCCGGATAATGTTCGGGATTGTCAGATGTAGACTTTGCAGAAGTAATGGCATAGACGAGAATAAACAACACAGATCGGGAGCCTGATTTAGATTACATGGGAGCAGTTGATGTAGAAGATGGAGCAGATGGAGGATATATGACACAACTAAGGGACAATTTAGCAAATATGTTATGGGCAAATCAAAATAATCGATAATTTTTTTTATGTATTGTATTATACTTGATATTTTGAATTTAATATATTTCTTAACAACAAATATAGTTTGTTATACTTATAAATTAAAACTTTAACTTTAAAAATAATTTGATTAAGGCTATATTGTATTATATTATTTTACTTGCATTTTTTGGGATGAATTTTTTAATTTCATTTTAGCAATAAATATATTATTGTAAAATACCAAAAAAATTATTAAAATTTTAATAATTATTTAGTTATGGTTCATAATTAATTTATGAAAAAGATTTGATCATTAACAAATTAATAATTTTAATTTATAATCATATTAATATCATTAATCCATTTTTATTTATAAAATATTTATTATGCACCGCTTTTTACATTTTTACCATTCACACATTTGGACTGCACCGCATGTTGTTTTTTTCACCATTCATATATTGTCCCGCACCGCTTGTTCTGCAGTAACCGCACTTGTTCCGCATGATGCGTTTTTTCCAACCGCACCGCACTAAAAGCGTACCACACCTCCTAAACCGTTTGTCTCGCACCGCTTAAACCATTGTCACCATTCGAAGCCATAGTTTTAGTAAATTATTGAAACGGTTTGTAGTCTCTTTTGCCCCTAGAGGTTTACGTAGGTGTAGTTGTGTGAGGTATTTAATGCTCTGTCAATCATTTAATGCCAGAGATATTGGTCGATTTTCTTAAATATTTTTAAAGATCTTCCCCGGTATTAAACATCCACTGCTCGTTAATTAGTTATTATTGGTAATAATATATTTTGTATCAGTTACCGTAATCGGTAAACTAGTTAACATGTTAGCAGTGAAATTTTAGCATTACTAGTTATCATCTAACAATGTGTGTTACATGAATCAAGCGAACATAACGTTAACAATTATCATGTGAACTATGACGTTAACTTGTGTCAGTTAACATGAAGAATATGTTTTGTTGTGTCAGGGGTTCCCTTTCAATCGGGGTCAAGTGATCTAGGGGAGGGGGAGCAGTCCGATAGTATGGTCGCTGTTGATTCTGAAAATCACACAAGGGATCAAACAATAAACTTAGGTCGGAATCTCGTTTTATTGATTGAACTCGGCGAAAGTTACAAGATCGTTTAAGGTCGGTAAAAGAACTTTTAGGAAACTAAATAAATAAAGGTCGATAATCGTGAGCTCTCTATTTCCAATGTCTCGCAAGTGATTATGAATGAGTCGAATGCAGTCTGGGCCCCCTTATTAATAAGGTTCTAAGTCAGTCGAACAAGGATAATTTATTTTTCCTAGTTCCATCTGGAAAAGGAAGATTTACCAAAATCCTTTTGAGATCAGGAAATATTCCACAAATCTCGGAGGTCCGTTCCGTTACGACGAGTTGGGCTTTTGATGGGCTCGGAGGCCGGTGCCGTGATCATGGGCTTTCTTTCTCTAACTTCAAACCCGTCGTAAACCGGGATCAATTGGACCGGTCTCGGTTCAATCCGGGGAGTGCTAAACTCACCACTAACAATGAGTCCCCCGCCCATTTCGGCGAAATCGCTTTGAGTTTAGCGAAGTTCATGAAAGAGTTCCTTAGCTCAGTTGGAATTGAGATCAGTATTTTATCTTAATCATTTTAAGTTTGATATTTTGTAGAATTTCTTCAGCTCGGCGAATCTTCTTCAGGAAGACGTATCGATTTGAAATCTTTAATTGTTGCGGGAATCGAGGAGTTGCCATAAATGCTTCTCTCAATATATTCTCTTTGACCCTTCTGATTCTTCACTTCACGTCCGCTATAAAAAGGTTTTGTTTCTCTTTCTCTCTCTCTCTAGCGCTGTAGCTTCTCTCTAAATTATTTTGTTTTCTTTTTTTTCTTTTGTTTCCCGATCGATCTCCGTCGCGATTCCTCCTATATTCTTGAAGATCTTCGAGTTTTCTGACCCATCTTCAACATCGTTCCTCGTCTTAAATTTTGAGTTCGCTCTTTGATCGAAATAAGTTTGAATTCTTCTCTGAAATCTGTTAATGAACGAACTCCTAAACTTGAAGACCAAATCGCTCCTCTTGAGTTATTCGTCAGTTTATCAGATCCTGATGATTCATCTGATGACGGTCTTGACGGGGTGACGCAGGAGTTAGTTAGGCGTAATTCGTGGTTTGCCCAGGCCGGTCCCAGTAATCCCCGACCTTCAATCCAAGTCCCCGAGCTGGTGGATAGGGATAGTCGTGAGACATATGCTCAAGTTCAGTTTGACAGGGAAATGGCTGCTCGGATCGAGAATGAGCAGATCGCTGAAGAGAACGAGTTCAGATAGCCAACGAGCAGGTTGTTGAACGGAATGTCCCTTCGACGAAAAAGGCCATTCCGTTAGGAGCTCGGAAAACGGTAACACCAGCTTGTGTTTGACCGAATCGTTCCACAAGGAAGTCGGTATTGAATACATTGGAGCGGTGTGATGCTCCAAATGAGCTCGTTTTTATTATGCATCATCAAGATCAGAGGCCTTGGAATGCCCCTGAAGGTTATGTTTGTGTGTATGAGGATTACTTCAGAAGTTGTGGTCTCCGATTCCCTTTTCCGAAACTTTTGTATAGTTATTGTAATCGCCGAGGTGCCGCGATCTGTCAACTTAAGCTTGCTACGATTATGAGCATCATTAGGCTTATCATCCTTGGGGAGGATTGCGACATTCCGATCTGCTGCAAGATTTTTGAAAAGTTATTCCACGTGAATATCAAGGCTCAAAAACCCTGGTTTTTCTTAGCCAATGCGAAGCCGGAGTACGACCTCGTAACGCGAAATAAACCGAGTAAATTCAATGATTGTGATACTCGCTATTTCTTTCTTCAGATCGACGATATCTCCGTATCGGTCCCTGCCGGATACTTCAGAGCTAGATGGAAGATCCTAATTGGTAGATATTGGTCTGCTCTTCATTGTATTCTAACCTTCCTCATTTAACCATTTTTTTTTGCTTCTCTTTTCAGTTCGTCATACTCCGAGTATCCTTACAACGATTTCAAACTTCAAGTCAGCCCACGCTAAACGGTTAATTAAAGCAAGAAAGATCCGTTAGCCGGACGCATACCAGGAGAAGCTTG
The DNA here is from genome assembly GCA_002933935.1 of Eutrema yunnanense. Classification (NCBI taxonomy): domain Eukaryota; kingdom Viridiplantae; phylum Streptophyta; class Magnoliopsida; order Brassicales; family Brassicaceae; genus Eutrema; species Eutrema yunnanense. Next base: position 405,949 of record PKML01053352.1, on the reverse strand, counting down.
ACAGGAAGGCAAACCGAGCTCTCAAAGGTATGCTTTAGCTACTTTTTTTTCCTTTGAGATTGGTCTACTTATGTTACTTGGCTTGTTATTAATTTAGCTAACCCGGTCGGTCTAAGGAGAAGTATGAAGATCGATGACATTCCTGACTATACTTCCGAACTAGCGGAAGACCAGGATCTTGTCGAGGTAAACTCGTCGTATCATGATGTAGAAGATGGACTCGCTGATGATGAGCAAGCTCCTGCTGAAGGGGCGGCAAATCCTGAAGCCGGTCTTGACGCTAAGAGGCATAAAAAGAGAAAAAGGAAGAGTTTGTTTCGGCGATCAAGGGGTGGAATCATGAAGTCAACCGACGCAGAGAATGAGAAGGAGGCCGAAGAGGATGATGCCACAGGGAACCCCACCGAGCTCCCCCGAAATCTCCCCAGATGGGTGATGCGTCGGGATCGCTCCCGACACAGTTTTACCCTTTAGCTAGGCTGCAAGTGCACAACAAACGCAGTAGTATTTAGGGATCGAATCCAAGGGGTGAACGTTGTTGATTTCTATCGATATCTAAGTTGTGTCTAGACCTAATAAAATTTTATGGATTTTGTTTGTCACGATTGTAGCTAGAAAATTAAACTAAATTAAGCGATTTAATAAACCAGCAAGTAAGCAAGCAAATAATTAAAACGAGGTTGTAAAACAATTAAGCGAAACGTTGGGCAATTGGGTAATCTCTAGGGTTCATGGCCGATTTTCATGGCCGATTTCCACTAAGACTTTGATAGGATTTCTAAAGCGACTTTTTGTCGTCTTTGGATTCTTGAACTTGGAACACAGACAATGTGTGTTGTCTACTTTCGTACACCCTACACACCGACAACTTTAGTACTCGACCGATAGCATTCATCTCCGGCCGCGTAAAAAGTTTTGATTATACTCAAAAGTCGTTAACGCTCACAATCCCTCCACAAATATGCTTTTGTATCTTGTGATGGTTTTGCTCGTCTACCCTAGGTCAAGCATATGGATCCAACACTTTCGTTGTTCTAAAAATACCTAAGTTCAGTTGCAAGGAGATCAATCAAGCAACCATGCATTAAGAAAGAGGATAAAGTGAAGAACCTTAATCGGTATCCTAGTCTAAAAATCTAATGAGAAATCGAACCATGAGAGCCCCTTTGAAATCTTATACCCAACAAGAGAATTACTCAGCCATAGCTGAGATAAACATAATCAATATATTGAAAAGAAAACAGTAAGAAAAGGGATGAAGAAAGGCTTCTCTATCGAAGAGCTCGAGTCGAGAATCCTCGCTCCAAAGCGAAGAACAAGAGTAACAAGTTTGCAAGGGATTCGCCTCTGATTTAAGCGTGAAAATAATATGTGTGTCTCTCTAAAAGACCTAAAGCAAGTATTTATAGTCTTCACTTTTTTTAGGGTTTGATGTGAAAAAACATCGGGACGAAGAAACGAGCTTGTTTTCGTCGAGCAGGGAGTGGCCGCGGGTGCGGACCTTCGGGCCGCGGCAAAGTGGTTTTTGGCCACGGGTCAATATTAGCTGGCCGCGGTGGATTGGTAGTTGGCCGCGGGTTGATCTCCTCTTTCCCTGGTGAACTCTTCTTCGAGACAGCTTCATCTGCCTTTGGTGCTTCGGGTATATTTGATGATCCAACAACTGGATCGTCTCGAATACAATTGCGTTTGAAATCTGGTTGTGTCATCTTTGTTGTGTCCAAATTTGGTGATGATCGGATGGTGAGAAGGTCTTATTTGACTTGAAGACTTATGACGGTCCAAGTTTATCCAAAAACGTACTCTTGTTTATCCCAAGTTACCTGAAATATCTTTCAAACCCCTAAAACATGGAAATCACTTGAAAACCATTGAAAACTGAGTTAAAACACATGCAAGTGATATTAAAGTGATCCATAAAAATAGTCAAAAACCGGTGTTATCAACTTCCCCAGACTTAGATATTTTTTTGTCCTCAAACAAAACAGAAATCTAAACTCGGAAAGAAGTTTTGAAAACGTAGGAACTAACAAAAATCTCAGTAACTGTCCTTCTAAACCCTAACCAACGTAATGCATCAATCAGACTTAGTCTAGAAAATTTTCACTAAAGTACTGCAACGCAAGTCCACGGTATCCGTCATTCAAAAATCTAACCACTTAAATCCTAACCTTCAGTCAACTAGCTCTTAACATTCATTAAAAGGTTGCGTGATTCTAGTCAAAAATACTAACCAAGACAATCGAGGCTAGCCATTAAGCTCTTTTTAGAGGTGAGATTAAAAGTGTTTCGGGTTACCGTATTTCCGCCGGAGGATGCTAGATATAATGCAAAATAACAAAAGAGGGTGGAGCTGTTGATATCCACAGTTTCCAGTCACTTCATACTCGCATAAGTGTAGTTGCGAATTCTTTCTTCTCTTGTACTTTTCTTTCTTTGACATAACATTTATGCCATTCCCCGGACTTAGATTTTTCTCCGGAAAATGATTCGAATGGTTTCTTACTACTCACATACGAAACATGGTTGCCTTGGTATAAAAAAATATCGACTACCCTAAGACGCTTAGGCTTTTGTTTCATTTCCTTTCGATTTTTTTTTTATGAAAGGGGAAATGCCTTTAGAACGGGAGTCTTAGGGAGGACGAAAATTACCAATGATAAAAGATTTCCAATGCAACTTTTAAGCTTGTTTTGATGATACCTCCATAACCGAATCCATCTCGTCTTATGTCTTCTCAAGCGACTGAAAACTGTGTCGTTCCTCCCTCTCTGGCGTTTTTGCACATATCTGTACATAAGACAACAAGAGAAGAATGCATGAGGTTCGAAAATGAAATGGTTAAGGTTCTGGATAGGGTACCAGCTAAAGATGAAATGGCCATCTAGGACAACGAAGAATGATAAAAATGAAAAAGATTTTCTAGATGTATGATTCGTTGTCTCGCCTAAAACAATTGATGAGAAAATTAAATATATATTAAGTTCAAATAAAGTAAGCTAGTATATCCTATCAGAAAGAATCTCTATGGATCGAAATCCTCTGGGGATTTTGCATTGCAAGCACTCTAGCTACTGCCTAGTCTAGTACCAAACCACAAAAGAGCTGGTACGAGGAAATAGCGTAGAAGCACACAGATCGAAATCATCATAGATTTTGTTCTTATGTTCCTGAAAAATACTTAATAAAAAGAGATAATTACTCAAATAGTACAAAAATGTTGTGATATGACTAGAGTAATACATAACTTTTAGATATTACTTAAATGATACAAACTCTAAAGGAAATGTCCATTAAGGGCAGTTTAAAACTGTAATTAACAATAATGCCATTTATATTTTTTTAAGTGAGATATATAGAAGAAAAAACAACATTAATCTCTCATTTCTCTCTGTTTCTCTTGTCATTTTCTCTTCTAACTAAAACCCTAGCCGCATATCTCACTCTTCTCCTCTCACTCGCCGAATCACCTCCGCTCTGGCTCCGGCTCCGGCGAAGACGCAGTTTTGTTCTCGGATTCCCTCCTCGTCTCAGATTCCGACGTCGTTGATATCGGTAAGTCTTCTTTTCTCCTTCTTAATTTCTCTTCGTCTCCTTCTACTCTTCGTCTCCTGCCTCCTCTACCGCCGCGTCGACCCACGGTAACTCTTCTTTTCTCCTCTTTGTCTCCTTCTTTCTCTTCTTCTCATCTTCTTATTCTTCCTCTTCATCTTCTTCAGATCTAACTTTTTTGTGTTGGTAACCTCATCTAATAAGAATACCCGAATCCAGTTTCGTCAAATATTTGTGTTGGTTCATCGTTATTATAGATCGTTATGTCGTATTTATCTGAATTGTTCCTCAGATCTGAATTTTTTGATTTGTATTCTTAATTTCGTTGACGCTTCTGAGTTTGTCTGATATAACTATCTCAATTTGACTCTTCATAGGTTTTTTATGGCTTTGTGGTATCTCTGGTTCAATTGCCTATAGCTGGTCAAAACATGCCATGAAAACCAGTGCCAGAATCATCCACGCTACATTGATGGCTGATTTATGTATATTTGATGGCTGATTTATGTAAACTTGATGGCTGATTTATGGATATTTGATGGCTAATTTATGTACACTTGATGGCTGATTTATACATACCTTACTTATTTATATTTGATGGTTGATTTATGTAAACTTGATGGTTGATTTATGTTTATATGATGGTTGATTTATGTAAACTTGATGGCTGATTTATGTTTATATGATGGATGATTTATGTCTTTATGTCTTTAAACGATAATGCCATTTAGGAGTTACTGTTTTAAGTGAGATTTTTTGTTAATTAAAAAATTTAACGATTCAGTTTCTTCTCGTTACTATCAATGGTAACGATTCAAATTCTTAATAAGCGAAAAAAGAAACAAAAAAACCTATATGGGCGATTCCCGAAGCGAAACCTTAATCGCCGAGAAACCTTAACAAAACTAGTGATGGCCGATTTATCTAATTTTTTCAAACTAGTGATGGCCGATTTATCTATTTTGTCCAAACTAGTGATGGCCGATTTATCTATTTTGTCCAAACTAGTGTGCTCACTTCTCAAACAAAAGTTAACCTGGGACGAAAGTTTTATTGTTGCGCCATGGGATCTGAAGGAGGACGTTGCGGATCTGAAGACTGACATCAAGGAGATAGTGTAAATGCTGCAATCTATGAGTTCTAAGTAGGAATATGTTTGTGTTTGTCTACTTGTAACTTTCTAAACTCGTTGTGATGGTTTTAATATGACGGATTTGGCTGATTTATTAAACATTGCAAAAACCTATATGGCTGACTTAATAACCAGACCAAGCAACGTAATGGCCGATTTACGAGAGGAATATAGGGATTCATGTGGTGTCTCGAGATTACAAAAATTGTAGGTGGGAAACTTCAATTTCGTCGATATCCACACGCAAAAAACTATTGAATTAAATTTCGCCGATATTCACGCCCACTTTGAATTCTAATTCAAATCGTTTGAAAATTCAATATTTTTTTTACGTCCGTTTGAAAATTCAATTTTTCAATTTTTTGGTATCCAACACATTCAAACAACTTCATGGCCGAATTGTAAGCTATTATGGCCTACTTATCACACAAGTATTTTTGAATTTAGGGGATTAAGACTTTTATATTTATTTAGGGGATTAGGGGGGTTTAGGGTTAGGATTTAGGGGATTAAGACTGTACATTAATTTTTTGTGATCTATGATAACATTGATACTACAAAACATGTAACTAATCTAGTTAGACATATAGATAAGACATGGTAAGGATTATGTTGTTACTATATTTAGGGTTTAGGGTAATATAGATATGACATGTTTATAACTTAGTAATCTAAAGGAAAGAATGATATTATGGGCTTATTTATGGAAATTTTTTATAAATACATGGTAAGGAATATATTGTATATTGTATGGGATTTTGGGTTTGAGATGAACATAATAAGAATAAACATACAAAATGTGTAAAACTTACAAATATAACTCATTGTTTTGATGTAAGACATAAAATTACTTAACATTGAAATAAAAATATTAATAGAACCTATCAAATTAAATAAATTTTTTTAAATGAAAACACACATATTTGAGGTTTGACTGATTTACAACTGCCAGATTTGAGGTTTGGCTGATTTATTAAGCATTGCAAACACCGTTATAGCTGATTTATTCAGCATTGTAAACACCGTTATGGCTTATTTACGAACCAGACAAAACACCGTTATGATTGATTTAGAGTAACATTATTCATGTACGTTATTAAACGCTAAAGAAAGTGTTAAATATGAGAGAAAGGGCAAAAAAAGAAAACAAAAAGAAAAAAAAAAAAAGCACTAATCGATGTTCATGTTTCTCTTTTCTTCTCAAATTCGTGTTTTTATACTATATGTTTTCTCATTGGAACATTTATACTACGTAGTCGCAAAAAACAACTTTTAAGTACTTTTAAAAGAGGTCAACTTTTTAATTAAATATATATTAAAGAAAAGTTTAATAGACTTATTCAGAAAGGGAATATCAATGTGCGTAAATAGAAGAATAAAATTTTATCCATGATATGTTTTTTGCAAATTATATTAATTGCATATTAAAACCATTTTAGTTTGAATTAAACTAATTTAAAACTCTGAATGCATAACTATAAAATAAACAAAAATTGATTTTTAATTTTAAAACATCATAAATATAAATATTAAATAATACAAAATCGCTTAATTTAATCATTCTCAAACGATCCTTCCTACGTAGACGAATTACGTGTTGTCATGTGTCGTCCATGGCTTTTTTATAAGTACTATCCCCAGGTCAAACTGGACCTTGTTTGGGCCTACAACCCAAACACCCCAGACTTTTAGGGTAATACAGATATGATATGTTTATAATTTAGTAATCTATATGAACGAATGATATTATGGGCTTATTTATGGAAATTCTTATAAATACATGGTAAGGATTATATTGTATATTGTATGGGGTTTAGGGTTTGAGATGAACATATTAAGGGTAAACCTACAAAATGTGTAAAGCTTACAAATATAACCCATTGTTTTGATGTAAGACTTAAAATTACTTAACATTGAAATAAAATTATATATAGAACCTATCAAATTAAATAAATTTATTAAAATTGGAAACACACAGGTTTGAGATTTGGCTAATTTACAACTGCCGGATTTGAGGTTTGGCTGATTTATTAAGCATTGCAAGCACCGTTATGGCTAATTTACGAACCAGACCAAATACCGTTATGGCTGATTTACAAACCAGACCAAACACTTGTTGGAGAACATGTAGCTCAGCTGAATCTTACAGCTTTGCGACTCCAACCCATAATCCTCCATTATCATCTCCACAAGATTGTTGTAAGTTGTCTCTTCGTTAACTTCTAAAACTCTACACCCTCTCTTGTCGGCGTTGAATACATATAGATTTTTGAGAACTCATGTACCGCAAACAATTATTATCGAATCCATCCTCTCCGAAATTTAGATTTGGTATAAAGCTCGAAAAAAATGTAGAATGATGAAGAAGGGAAAAGATGAAGAACAACGACGAAGAAAACGGCGGACGGCGGTTAAACCTAATAATGTGTTTAGAGCTGATGTAATCTTTATTTTGCTGACATGGAAACATGCTATCAAACGAACGCATAAATCGGCCATATAAAATCAGCAATTAAACAAACCTATAAGTCAGTCGCCACTAAAAGACTATTTAAGTAATTAAAAAGTTTATGAAATCAACCATTAAACACATAAATCAGGTGAAAAAAAAAAGTCAGCCGCTACATCATATAAGTCAGTCGTCAATAGCATACTATTACAATAATTAATCTTTCGCTAATTAGTCAGCCGTAATTAGGCCAACTTTTAAGTAAATCGGTCTTATTACGGCTGATTTACAATAAGTCAGCCAAAATTAACCTGCATAAGTATGCCGTTGCAAAATAAATCGGCCACATAAGTCAGCCGGATTAACGATAAATCAGGCGAACAACAATAAGTCGGCCATGTCTTAACAATAAGGCAGCCAACGTTTTCATAAATCGGTCGTCATAATAAAAATCAGTTGTGTCGTGTACTCCTAAGTCAGCCGATAATTCATAAGTCGGTCGAGATTCATATAAGTCTGCCGTGACCTCTGGTTGACTTATGAATATAAATCAGCCGACCAACTAATAACTCGGCCGTTATTTTAATTCAACCGCTCGTCCGTGACTACAGCGAAAAAATTATGCGCCAGACTTTCATAATACATGTAGGCAACTTTTGTGTCACGTAGGCGCCACGCCTGTTTTTTCGCTGATGTGGAAAAAAAAAGTAATGGCATTCCTGTAATTACGTTTTTATTACCAAATGCTAAGAAGTGCATTCTGGGAATGGAAAACATTTCAGTAATAAAAAAAAAGTTGTACTAGTCTAGTCATTTTACCTAATTTATGTGCTATTTAAGTAACTCTCCCTAATAAAAATAGTAAAAAAAAGATTACACGAATAGTTTAAAATTAAAACGAAAAACAAGTAGATAAATTCAAAAGAAAGAAAAATAGATTAGTAGCGGATAAATATCCAACCCCATAATTAAATCACAATGTCCCCAGTGTGAAAAAAGTTGGTGAAATGATGGAAAATACATGAAAATAAAATTGCAAATAAATAAAAGGTTCGAAAATAAAATAAAAAGATAGAGGGAAGAAGATCGATTGAACCGTGGTGGTGATGTGCGGGGCTGGTCGTGAGTGATGAAGTGTGAGGCTACACGTCACGTGAGCCATATGTCTCAGAATCGGACAGGTTACCGTCGAGTTGGTGGTTCTTCTCAAGAAGATGTACTAGACGCTCGAAATGTCTTTCTTGTCGCTTTAGCTTCTTCTCCACTGCTGCGTATTCTAGTTTGTGTACGTGTGAGGAGCTCGCGGGAGCGGATGGTGCACGGGCATGTGATAGTAGTAGTAGTCGAGTACGCTCTGCAGCTGCGTCTCGGTTGGCCTTGGCCATTAAGAACTCGCCGATAGTGTATGGAAGAGGCGGGACAGCGGGTACATAGTCCATCGTCTCCGGTATCCATCTAGGTGTTGCTCCATCTTGGAGTCTAGGGACATAATTTGATGGTAAGAAAATAAAGTAAGACTCACCGACGTTTGGGAAGAATTTGTAACCGAATATGTCTGGGTCGAGTGATGCGCAAGAGAAAGTTTGTTCTCGTGAAAACTGCATGAGATCGAACCAAGTCCCTTGAAGTGGAGTCTCGATCGAGAAATCGGAGTGAACTGCTTGTAGTATCGCCGTGATTATGCTTCCGAAAGCGGTGGTGGAGTCCTCGAGTCTCGTGGCGGGTGCTTCGTGTTTCACCTTTACCAAATTCTTCGCAATGATACAAGCGAAGCAAGTTGCAGAGTAACAAGCTCGCCTTTGCGGACACTAGCGACATTTTCTCTCGAATAGATGGTGTGCGCTAAGAGCTTGTGTACGAAGCGAACAATGGGATGAAAAAGTAGGGAAGCTTGTCCCACTGTGTGCCACAACACTCTATTGGGATCCTCCTCGGGGTTAATCTCGTCGAAATATTGAAGCTTCAAAGCTTCACAAAGTTGTGGAACAGTAAGCATAAGTGTACCGTCATTTGCTCTTGGATTAGAGCGTCTCTTGTAGTACATGGTGACGGTTGCTAAAAATTCTTTGGTGGGATCATCGTAGGTAAGGAGATTGAGCTCCATGAAAGGTCGTAGATTAAGCATGTCGAGATACCAAATCACGCCTTCTCTAATCCCGAGCGTGTCGAGAGTCGAGTAATCTATACGAGGTGTTGATTTGATAACTATCTGATAACACCGTATTTATACCCATTTTACTATCTATTTTAAAACACTTTAATAAGTGTTTCATTCCCCTTTACATGTTTTTATTACGGTTTTCGCAAATTTGTAGTTTCAAGACTCTTTTCAGGTTACTTAGGCGAAAACATTGCAAATTGGAGAAAAACCAGATTTTTGGCTCAGAGTCAAACCGTCAGAAGTTCAATTGCCAAAGAGGTTCTTCTCACCGTCTGATCCAGCCCAATTTTGGAGATATTCAAGAAGGACCACCTATCTTTCCATTCCAACAGATTTAAAGACGATCCAACGGTTCAATCAAAAGATATATCAAGATCAAGACGTCCCATCATATTGCTCTCGGAGCAGTCCCAACCGCGGCCAAGAGGCAATCCGCCGTGGCCAGGAATCCTCCACCCGCGGCCAAGTGAAGGTTCGCCACAGCCAGACACCCTGGACCCACGTCCAAGCTGATTTCGTCCCGTAAGCTCAATTTCAAGGCCCATTCAATTCATGTCAAGGAGAAACCCTAAGGACCGACGAAAGTAGAGCTCCTCAATACCTATAAATATGCATTTTAAATACCAAATTTCGTATGCTTCTTTTCGTGCCATACTTTGCTCAATTGTTTTTGCTTTACATTACTTCTTTCTAATCTTTGTTCTTTTTTCGAGATTGGTGAAGAGGTTCTCTCCGGACATCGTTTTTAAATTCGAGAGACTATTTCACCAATCTCCTGTTTTATTTAATCATGTCTTTTAATTCCATAATGTGCGAGTAGTTTAATCTTTAGATTTAATGAGATTATCGAGGGGAATTCTATGTTCGATAAAGATTTCACATGGTAAAACCCTAGCCGATTTCTAGAGCTCTTTTTTTACAAATCGTTGTTAATGCATGAATCTAGCGTCATGAACTAGAGGCTGATTCATTGGTGTTAAAGAACCACAATAAGTATTGAATCTAAATGCCTGAATCGTTCATCTATAAGAGTGTGCTGCGTCGTAAGATACGAAAGTATACTTGCGGAGTGCGGGAAATTGGCTTGTTCATACCTCAACTATTCAAAAATGTTAATTTCATACCCGAATTTGTAACCGGTGCAAAAACATACGTCAACTTCGTAAATTTGGCTTTTTCCGACCTGAATTTGTAACCCGTGCTAAAATATACATCAACTTCTTAATAATTTGAATCTCATACTTAAACTTTTACTTTCGTGCTATAACATACATGAGATCAAACACTGTTAAGGAGTCGTGATGCGGTCATCAAACCAAAATACGAAGACTACGAGCCCAAGATGATGCATCTCAACTGGACTATATTCTCACCTCAACTATAGCAGTCCTCGAAGTGGAATCAGTCCAATCCGAGTTAAGATGAAGAAGTTATTCAACTTCCAAGTCAAGTGCTTCCCAGCATACGCGATTCGGACATACGTGCGTTCAAAAACTTCTTCCAACCAAACCCGAATGAATGAAGCTACAAACTAAATTGTTATGGAATCTTGATTCATCAGAGCAACCAGGAAAATTAGATTCACAAAAACGCCGATTCAGAGTTGAGAGATATGACTTTTACAAGTCAACCGATCATGCACAGTAGGGCATGAAGCAGATCAGCTGACTTGTAAAATTCATATCTCTCAACTCTGAATCGGCGTTGTTGTGAATCCAATTTTTCTTGCTATGATGAATCAAGATTCCAGAACAATTTGGTTTGTAGCTTCCTTCGGGTTTGGTTATTTTACAAGCAATTTTCCATTTTTTCGATCCGTTCTTTACAATTTTCGTGACAAAACCCTATAAAAACTTTATTCTCGTTCTAGACTTCTTTACTATTCTCTGCCTAGGGTCTCACAGAACAACTTTTCCTCCCAATGAAAAGATACTTTAAGTACTACAACACACGTCTGTGCACTTGCAGAATTTTTAGGTTTATAAATTTAAAACATAGAGTTTCGGAAACAATTCGACCGCATCAAGTTTTTGGCGCCGTTGTCGGGGAGGCAATTGCTATTCGTTTTATCACACCTTAGAGGTTAGTAAATCGAAAACAACTTTTTTCTTTTTATTTTTCGTTTTTATTTTTCTTCGTTTCATGCTTTGAAACATGAACTCACCTCTTGAGCGAGATTGCTACTACGAGCATGATTGTTATAACCCATCTTGTGCTCACTACTCTCACGATTCACACACCAACTGTGACTCGTTCTACATGGATCGGAAACCGGCACCGACCATCTACGTACTCTCGAGGAAGCTACGAGCATCCTTATTCCCGAGACCAGCTTTTTGCGTCTCCTTTTGTCAACTCTCGACAAAACTCTTACCGTCATCAACACCAACCCTCAGACCAGCACTATGAGAGCTTGGAATTCAGCGCTCGTTTGAAGCGACTCGAAGAAATCATCAACAAAACCGTCGAATCCCAAGCTAAGTCTGGAGCCCCTTTGAACAAGAAGGTATACTCGATGTCAGTCGAATTCAACAAGAAGTTCGATGATCTTGCTGCCCACATCAAAGCCCTTGAAGAGCATACCCTTAAAGACGATGCAACACTCAATGAGAGGATGGAACTCGTTGAAGACGAACAAGAAAAACAAAAGTTCGATATCCGAAAAGCAAATGATGGGGTACGTAATTTAAACTATAAGCTTGATGACTTGGATAACTCCATCAATGACAACAGTAACACCGCCTACGACTACACCCTCAAGCTGTGGAAAGGAGTATGAGAAGTTGAAGACAAGACGATAGAGCTCGATCTCACACTAGATCTACTCATTTATGCTATTGATGAGGTGGAAGAGAAAGTGGAGAAAAAATCTAAAAAACCATGAGGAGCATGCTACAACACTTGATGTTCCTTCCCTTGACCTAGAAGAGAAGTCCAATGACTCCCTAGAACAAGAAAACACAGAAGGAGGCGAAGAAAACGACGAATCGGACAAGTCCCCATGGACTCCTCTCACCGTGGTCGCAGCCCCTCCAGCCGCGGCCAAACCTCCTTTCGCCGCTGATATACTCTATATTTTACTGTTTTTATTATGGATTTTAGTATTTTATCTAAGCATTTTTATTCGGTTTTGTGCTTTTTGAGGTAGTTTTCTCGTATTTGTAGTTTTAAAGTCTATATAGGTCAAATCATCAAAAAGGATTCAAAATGGAGCCAACAAGAAGTTTACCACGTCCAAGACATGTTTCCAAGTCCAAAAGATCAGCAAAGCACCTAAAGCTCAAGAAAGGCGGATTTCTCCAATTGGACAGCACAGATGCATCCGAAGTTTCACCTTCATGGGATGCCTTCTCGTTCATTAAGTGAGATGAAATTTGGTGAAAATATAGAATTTTGAGTCATCTTTCATATGCAATTGGTTTGAAGTCATTTGGAGCAGTGGTCAGGAAGATACACCGATTTTACTGAAGGCGAGTCTGAATTGGGCCTTAGCTCGGCCCAAAAGACCCCCGCGACCCAAAACTCTCTTTTCGGTTTAATGAAACCCTAGGTCGAATTTTAGGCTATTTATACTTGTTTTTAGCCTCACAAAACAGAGAGCCACTCTAGAATAAACACAGCCACGATTTTTTTATAGTTTTTACAAGTTTTTCATTGATTTTGGATTCTAAGAGCTTCAAGGAGAAGATCTCATCTTTGTACTTCGATATAGAGAAGTTTTCTCATCCTTACTCTTTTAATACAAGTATTCTCATCATGATTTCAATTCATACTTGCTGTGTTTTGTGCATCATGAGTGAGTAGTTCTTTTGTTAGGTTGCAGGGGATCCATGGGTGCATAATTCGATATTGATATGATGATTGTTTAAAAGGGATGTTCATATGGTTCTTCATCTTTATTTGTTCTCAATACATGATTATTTTACCGCGCATTTAGTAATCTGATCTTAGGTTAATATACTCTCCAAAAGCTTGTTATATTGCCGGAACTAATATTTGATGAGCTAGGCGTCTTAACCTTCTAAAAGTCGTGTGAAGGAGTCTAGTGAAATTTATCATTACTTGCTCGATTGAATCCATGTTTTCATTCTGCAATAACCTTCCAAAATCTAAGTCTATTGGTTTGTAAAACATAGTGGTCGGAGTCACGACAGTGGAAAGACTATAAATTCATGTTTAGTGTTTGACACACCGGGAATTAACCTTGGCGTGGGGTTTTACCCTTTATATCTAGGCCGCAAGTGCACAGCACACGAAGTAGTATTTAGGGATCGAATCCACAGGGATAGACGTAGTCGATTTCTAACGAGTTCTAACTTATGTCTAGACGTAAAATATATTTTGGGTTTTGTTACCGTCGTATCTATAAAATCTAAACTAAACTAAGGAGGACAGTAGCTAACTAATTATTTTATCGAGGTTGTGAATTAATTAAACGAAGCATTGGGCAATCGGAAATTTTCTAGGGTTTATGGCCGATTTTTACAAGGAAATTTCTAGGATTTCTAAAGCGACTTTTGTCGACTTTGGGTTCTTGAACTTGGAACACGTACGATGCGTGTAGTCTACTCCCGTAATCCTATACACCTACTCACTTCAGTACTCGGACGTTAGCTTTCGTCTCCGCCGGCGCAAGAAGTGAATGATACTCCCAAAGGTTGTTTACGCCCATTCCTCCGTAAGTATACTTTCGAAATATTACGATGGATTTGCTCGTCTACCCTAGGTCAAGCGATTAGATACAGCATTCTCGTGGCTCTAAAACGCCTAATATCAGTTGCTAAGACAGTTAGTCAAGCAACGCATTAACAACAAAGATAGAACGAAGAACCCTAATCGGTATCCTAGACTAAAAACCTAATAAGAATCGAACCATAAATTCCCCATCAAACCCCTTTCACCCAACAAGAGAATTACACAGCCTTAGTTGAAGTAAACATATTCAATAAATTCAAAAGAAAAAAAATGCATAAAAAGGGATGGAGAATGCTTCTCTATCGAAAAACACCGATGAAGAATCCTTCTTCCAATCCTTGAAAAACCAAGAACACATGTTGCTAGGGGTTTGCCTCTGCCAAAAAGCGTGAAAATAATCTAACGTGTCTGTCTAAGAGGCATAAAATAAGTATTTATAGAGGTATTCTACGTTTAGGGTTTGATGTGAAATGATGGTTTTTGCCTCAGTGAAGAAACGAGTCGAATTGGTCGCGACACGCCCTGGCCGCGGGTGTGGGCCTTCTGGGAGTGGCGAAACGCCTCTTGGCCACGGGTTGAAGCTCTCCAGGAGTGACGAGATGGTACTTGGTCGCGGCTCCAGCTCCTCCAGGCGCGGTAGGCTTCTTCTTCGGGGCAGCAAAAGTCCTCCTTTTCAGTGCTTCGAGTATATTTAAGGATCCAACCATCGGATCGTCTCCATTCCAATTGCATTTGAAAGCTGGTTGTCTCCACTTTGTTGTGTCCAAATTTGGGGATGATCAGACGGTGAAAATATCTTAATTAGCTGCAAGACTTCTTGACGGTCCAAGTTTATCCAAAAACGTACTTTTGCTCTGAAATGCACTCTTTTATTCCGAGTTACCTGAAACGTATTTCAAATCTCTAAAATATGAAAATCACTTGAAAACCTTTGAAAACGGAGTTAAAACACCTACAAAATAATATGAAAGTGATCCATAAAAATGGTCAAAACCGGTGTTATCAACTCCCCAAGACTTAGATCTTTGTTTGTCCTCAAACAAAACAGAAATCTAAACTCGGAAAGAGGTTTTCAAAAATATAGGAACTAACAAAATTCTCAGTGACCGTCCTTCTAAACCATAACCAACGTAATGCATTAATCGGGTTTAGTCTTGAAAATTCTCACCAAAGTACTACAACACTAATCCATGGTATCCGTCATGCAAAAGTCTAACAACATAGATCCTAACTTTCAGACAAATAGCTATTAACATTCAATAAAGATTGCGTGATTCTTACCAAAAATATTAGACAAGTCAATCGATGCTAGGCATTTAAGGGCAATTTAGAGGTGAGGCTAGAAGTGTTTTGGGTTACCGTATTTTCTTCGGAGGATGCTAGATATTATGCAAAATAGCAAGAGAGGATGGAGTTGTTGGTACCCACAGTTTTCAGTCACTCCTTGCTCGCATAACTGTTGCTGCAAAACTCCTCCTTCGTCGGGACTCTTCTCCCTTTGACAGAACTTTTATGTCGTTCCCCCGGACTTAGATTTTTCTCTGGGTAATGATTCGAACGACTTCTTACTCCTCACATATTGAAACATAGTTGCCTTGGTAAAAATATAGATTACTCTAAGACTCTTAGGCTTTTATTTCCTTTTTTCGGGGGTTTTTTTTTTTTTTTAGAAAGGGGAAACGCCTTTAAACGGAAGCGCCTCAGAGAGTACGAAAATTACCAGTTACAAACGATTTACAAGGCAACTTTTTAGCTTGATTTGTCGATACCTCCACAACCGAATCCGTCTAGTCTCTCGTCTTTTTGAGTGACTGAAAAACTGTGTCGTTTCTCCCTCTCCGGCGTTTTTGCACATATCTTTTTGCACATATCTGCACATAAGACAACAAGAGAGTTGCATGAGGTTTGAACAAAGATTAAGTTTCGGGTGGGATACCGACTAAAGATGAACCGGCCATCTAGGACAACAAAAAGTGGTAAAAAAAAAAAAAAGATGTCCTAGATGTATGACTCGTTGTCTCGCCTAAAACAATTGATAAGAACATTAAATATAGATTAAGTCCAAGTAAAATGGGCAAGAGTATATTCTGTCAGAAATAATTTATATGGCTCGAAATCCTCTGGGATGTCGCATTGAAAGCACTCTAGCTACCGCCTAGTCTAGTACTGAACCGGCCATCTAGGACAACAAAAAGTGGTAAAACAAAAAAAGATGTCCTAGATGTATGACTCGTTGTCTCACCTAAAACAATTGATAAGAACATTAAATATAGATTAAGTCCAAGTAAAATGAGCTAGTATATCCTGTCAGAAATAATTTATATGGCTCGAAATCCTCTGGGGATGTCGCATTGAAAGCACTCTAGCTATCGCCTAGTCTAGTACTAAACCACAAAAGAGCTAGCACGGGGAAATAGCGTAGAGGCAACACTTGTCTATATCATCAAAGATTTTGTTCTTATGTTCTTGAAAAATACTTAATAAAAATACTACACGAGGTCTTAAAAATTCAACGAGAATTAAAAATATCCAAGGAAAAGAAAAATAGATTAGTAATGGATAAACATCCTCCCCCAGACTTAAATCACATTGTCCTCAGTGTAAAAAAGTTGGTGAAAGGATGGTAAAATCATTAAAATAAAAGATAAGGAGAAAGAGATCGATTAAACCGTGTGGTGAAGTGCATGGCTAGGCGTCGCCTGAGGCATCTGTCTCGGAGTCGGGTGTGTTGCCATCGAACTGGTGGTGCTCTTCGAGGAAACGCATCATACGCATGTATCGTCTCTCTTATCGTGTTATCTTCTTCTCCATGGCTGCGTATTCTGGTCCGTGTCCGTGAGACAAACTCGCGGATGGTGCACGAGCCTGTGATTGTTGAAGTAGTCGAGCACGCTCTGCCTCGGCGTCTCGGTCTTGGCCACTAGGAACTGTCCAATCGTGTACGGTAGGCGTGGGGCTGTAGGTATGTAGTCCATCTAGGTGATGCTCCTTCTCAGAGTCTAGGGACGGAGTTAGAAGGTAAGAAGACAAAGTAGGACTCACCGACATTAGTGCAATATTTGTAACCAAATTTGTCGGGGTCGAGTGAAGCGCGAGAGATCGTACGGTCTCGGGAGAATTGCATCAAGTCAAACCAGCTTCCTTGGAGTGGTACCTCGTTCGAGAAATCGAAGTGCACAGCTTGTAGAATCGCCGTTATGATGCTTCTGAAGGCGGTAGTAGTGTCCTCGGGTTTTTGTGGCGGGTGCGTCGTGTTTCACCTTCACCAAGTTCTTCGCGGAGATACAAGCATAGCGCGGGTCGTCGGTGAAAGGTAATTGAAGGGTGACAAGCTCACCTTTGAGGACACTCTCCACGTTCGCTCTCGAGAATATGGTATGCGCTAAGAGCTTCTGTGTATAGCGGGCAGCGGGATGCGTGAGTAGGGCGGCTTTGGACCGTCTGTTGTCGTAGACGCCTTGTCCCATTATGCTTCATAGATCTTCATCGGGATTCGTGAGTAGGGCGGGATGAATCTCATCGAGATATTGAAGCTTCAAAGTTTCACAAAGTTCTGGGATCGTTAGAGCATAAGAATATCTGCGAATGGTAAAAGTAAGTGTACAGTCGTTCACTCTTGTATTAGAGCGTCTCTTATAGCACATGGTGACGGTCGATAAGAATTCTTTGGTGAGATCTTCTTAGGTTGAGATCCATTAAAGGTCGAAGGTTAAGTGCGTCGAGATACCAAATCACGTCTTCTCTAATCCCGAGCGTGTCGAGAGTCGAGTAATCTATGTGAGGTGTTGATTTGATAACCATCTTGTTGAGCTTCTCAAGGTAATTGATATTCGGGTCCATAGGTTTCCCGACATATCGTACCTTTGGTCTTCGTTCTGGAGGTGGTGTTGGTTCACGTGGAGGGGAAGGAGTTGGGTCACGTCGAGGAATCGGCACACGAGTTCTAGTCGATCGTCGTCGACTTGCAAAGAACTCCCCAATATTTGTGTCGTCTTCCACGCTTGCGGTGTCCGATCCTCCTCGGTTCTCCTCGTGTTGAATTGAAAATGATCTCCGGGAAGTCTTTCCTACGTATCCGCTCTTCTTAGAGCGCATCTTGCATGATCTCGAGTGGTCAATTTGTTCCTACAAAATAGAGAAACAACTCGGCAAAAGTGTGAATATGGTTGAAATTGAACGGTTTCAATGCACGAGGATACTAATCGAGTATCAAGAGACACATTCAATAAACAAACGAGAAACATTGAGTATAATTCAAACAAATCGAGACGATAATTGTAAATTTCGGGTTTGTGACGTATTTGCATAAAAAAATTCGAAGTATAGATTTTAAGTTCATCTTCACTCCAAATTCGTTTTTATTTAAGCTTGAAAATTTCAAGTTACAAAAATCTCAAATCCATAATAATCAAGTGCTCAAACTGAAATTCTATCATTCTAGAAGTTCAATCTAGAGTCCTCCAACAATTTCTAGCAATCCTAGACATGAATCTAGTAAATTTAAGAAAACCTTTAGGGTTTAGCTCAATGAAAAGGTTGAGATTTACGATCATACCTTGGTGGAATT
Source organism: Eutrema yunnanense (assembly GCA_002933935.1). Taxonomy (NCBI): domain Eukaryota; kingdom Viridiplantae; phylum Streptophyta; class Magnoliopsida; order Brassicales; family Brassicaceae; genus Eutrema; species Eutrema yunnanense. The sequence goes on along the minus strand of PKML01053352.1, from coordinate 387,393 downwards.
GATGAGATTAAAGTGGAATTGAAATCTCCTTTGAAAAGGAGTGAGAATGGACCAAAGAATTTTTCTAAAACCTTTTGAATAGAAAAATGTGTTCTTGCTCAAAATATCTAAGTCTTTTGGAAGAGAAGAAGAAAGAGAGCTTGAATCTTGAAATTCTCTTCTTTGTCTTTAAAAAATTGTTTTTATGTAAGAAAAAGTTTTCCGTTTTTCAAAAGATTTTGTGACTTACCTTAGCGGGATACGAGAATTAAACCGGGTTTGGTTCAATTTCATGTCGGGAACATGTTCGGGATTGCAAGATTTAAAGTCGGAAACGGCTCGGGAATGGTCGGGATCGGTTTTGGTTCGTGGGTTTTACCTTTTATATGTAAGCCGCAAATGCACAGCACACGAACTACTATTTAGGGATCGAATCCACAGTGATAGACGTTGTCGATTTCTAACGAGTTCTAACTTATGTCTAGACGTAAAATATATTTTGGGTTTTGTTACGGTCATATCTATGGAATTTAAACTAAACTAAAAAGGGCAGTAGCTAACTAATTATTTTATCGAGGTTGTGAATCAATTAAACGAAGCGTTGGGCAATCGAGAATTTTCTAGGATTTATGGCCGATTTTTACAAGGAAATTTCTAGGATTTCTAAAGCGACTTTTGTCGACTTTGGGTTCTTGAACTTGGAACACGTACGCTGCGTGTAGTCTACTCCCATAATCCTACGCATCTACTCACTTCAATACTCGGACGGTAGATTTTGTCTCCGCACACGCAAGAAGTGAATGATACTCTCAAATGTCGTTTACGCTCACAATTCCTCCGTAAGTATACTTTCAAAAATCTTACGACGGATTTGCTTGTCTACCCTAGGTCAAGCGATTAGATACAACACTCTCGTGGCTCTAAAACACCTAATATCAGTTGCTAAGACGGTTAGTCAAGCAACGCATTAACAACAAGGATAGAACGAATAACCCTAATCGGTATCCTAGACTAAAAACCTAATAAGAATCTAACCATAAATTCCTCGTCAAACCCCTTTCACCCAACAAGAGAATTACTCAGCCATAGCTGAGGTAAACATATTCAATAAATTCAAAAGAAAACAATGCATAAAAAGGGATGGAGAAAACTTCTCTATAGAAGAACACCGATGAAGAATCCTTCTTCCAATCCTTGAAAAAACCAAGAAAACAAGTTGCTAGGGGTTTGCCTCTGCCAAAAAGCGTGAAAATAATCTAACGTGTCTGTCTAAGAAGCATCAAATAAGTATCTATAGAGGTAGTCTACGTTTAGGGTTTGATGAGAAATGATGGTTTTGGCCTCGGTGAAGAAACGAGTCGAATTGGTCGCGACATGCCCTAGTCGCGGGTGCGGGCTTTCTGGGAGTGGCGAAACGCCTCTTGGCCGCGGGTGGAAGCTCTCCAGGAGTGGTGAGATGGTACTTGGCCGCGGCTCCAGCTCCTCCAGGCGCGGTGAGCTTCTTCTTCGAGGCAGCTTCATCTGCATTCAGTGCTTCGGGTATATTTAAGGATCCAACCATCGGATCATATCTAATCCAATTGCATTTGAAAGCTGGTTGTCTCCACTTTATTGTGTCCAAATTTGGGGATGATCAGACGGTGAAAAGGACTCCATTAGCTGCAAGACTTCTTGACGGTCCAAGTTTATCCAGAAACGTACTTTTGCTCCGAAATGCATTATTTTATTCTGAGTTACCTGAAACGTCTTTCAAATCTCTAAAATATAAAAATCACTTGAAAACCTTTGAAAACGAAGTTAAAACACCTGAATGAAAGTGATCCATAAAAATTGTCAAAACCCGTTGTTATCACTTAGTACCCTTTCCCCACATATAGTTTAGAACACTTTGGATAGGACCATAGTCAGGCATTTTTCCCAAGAAAGAACCAACAATATTTTCCTTTTGCAGGTCAGCCCCTCGTTGGAAAGCAGCATCTGGAACGATAACTCTTGGTTTTCCTTCCGGAAAAACTAAGGTTGGAGCCAAACGAGAAAGAGACATGTCCACTACGAGCCTGGCTTTCTGGGCATAAGTTGGAGGCTTGACAGCAGGTTTCACAGAGGATAAGGGGATGGAAGGAATTATGGGTGTAGTAGGACTCTTAGTCGTGTCTATAGCTTTACCTTTCCTTTGAGAGGACCCTTGTGGCAACATATTGTGACTAGCTGAAGCGGTATTAGTACTGAGAGGAGAACTCCCTTTTGGAGGCAGAACATTGAAGTTTTGAGATTTGCATCTAGATCCAGTTTCAACAGTAGCAGTAGCCATCAGATTTTCAGATATGGATCTAGATCCAGTTTGAACAGTAGCAGCAGCCATCAGATTTTCAGGGTAAACCCTTTTTACATCTGAAGTAGTAGAAGTTTCTAGAATAGTAGTAGAAGACACATCAGTAACTGAGATAACTGTAGTAGTCTCCTTCGGAGAAAGAGAAATTCTCACAGAAGCAGGGTGAACAGTAGTATAGGGTGAGGAAGGGAGAGGAGAGAACTGGTGAGGTGAGGAAGGGAGAGGAGAGAACTGGTGAGATGAGGAAGGGAGAGGAGGGAATTGGTGAGGGTCTGGAGGGTCATGTGGCCGGAGGAGGAGTCCATTAGGGGTGGACTGAGCAGGGTTCAGGGCAGAAGCATTACTAATCTCATGGAACCAGCGGTTCACCTCGGGAGCCATTTTATCGTTAATATTGTTGGGTTATTCCTAATTTTTGTTGGATCTGCATTGATAAGATGTTGAATCGAAACTGCTGCCATTGTTGTTTTCGATTTAGTTGCATAGAAAAAAAATAGAGATTGGAGAAAGAAATATGAACAAAATTATTTGGATATTTAGGAAAAAATTGTATCTTCTCTATATTGTAAACCAAAAGGGACAAAGGGTAAAAAGCCACCCAAACTTCAACGGTAAAATTTTCTCTTTGTTAGTTAGCTAATTACATATTCTATTTATATTTTTCAGCTAATTGACTCTATTTTTTTGAACGTTGAGATCTTTATTTTATCATTAAAATTTTGAAACATACAAAACCGTCGTAACATAAGATTTCTCTGGAGACAAAAGCCGACAGTAAAAAAAAATTCTCCGGAGACAAAAGATTTATGAAAGGGAGACATATAAAAAACCAAAATCATACAAAGTAAGCAATTAAAACTAAGTCCATCGATGAAAAAGATAAACCGTTACAGAAAATGTAAAGAATCTAACGAAATTCCTTGCTTAAAAAAAGTTTGTCATATTGAAACCCAATTTTATATCTCATTACAAAGCTCCAAAAATGATCAAACACAAGAGATTACTAAAAAAGCCCAACAGCTAACTACTACTCGGAAAATTAAAACCTTAGAAGAAGTTATTTTTGTAAAAATTCGGTGAAACAACGATAAAGATGGAGACGCTACTCAATTACAAAAACGACAACGAAAGTAGTTATGCCACACCGTCAACAGATCTGAAGATATGTACATTTGGTGCATTCCTTTTCGTAAATCAAACTAGTAATCCAAAATTTTAAAACCTAAGCGATTACTCTCAATCTATGGACCTAGATTCAAAAAGACTAAAAAAGATTGAAAATTATAAGAACAAATACTACAAACCAACAGCATGGATGAACTTCCGCTCCAGCTTTGTCGCGGCGAAATCTACTTCTGATGAAATACATATTCATTTGATAAATTTGCAAACTAACAACCGGACAAAGGCTTCCGGTGTTGAGGATGAAGCGCCGGACACCGGAGCTGAAATCTCCTTTTTCTCTGTGACGGATATATGTGTTTATTAATTAGTCAAAAACTAATCAAAAATCAGCTAATTAACTCTATAATTAACCAGTTATAAGAATATTTAGTATTTATCAAAATTATTAAAAATAAAAAAGAATTTTATTTTAATAATATAATAAAAAATATTATTTTTAATGTGAGTTTTGGTGTTATGGTTGAAAATAAAAAAAAAAAAAAAATATTGCACTATATCATCAAATTTGACGAACATGGCCTTATTCTAACACCAAATTAGTTTTTGTTGCAATTTATTTCAAAACGTTTGCTAATAAACCAGAACCGGAAACAGTTAATAACCGGTTTTATTTGCTAGGTTGGGTAACTTTTTCAGAATAGGCTTCAGTGCTTCACATTACAGGCACGAGCACACACGTGTGGAAGGAGACAAGGACAAGTGAGGTTTATGGGACCCGCATGAACAGCAAGACTACGTGAGTCCAATCCACGAGGCATCGTGGTCTGTAAACGGCACATTTTCTGACATGTGGGATCCACGTTTTAACCCACTATCTCGATCCATTCAAAATTTAGTAATTCAATGGTTATTTTTTGCTAAATTTCTTAGCTCGTCAGGAATATTTGGAAGTAAATTTGTTTTCTCGAAATTTGAAAACGCGTTGTCATATAAATTTTAGTTGCATTTATCCAATTATCATGTTTCATATTTTTTTGAGAAAGTGCAACATATAACCAAAAAAAACATTTAAATTAGTAATCTAACTATTTATTATTTTTAAACTATTTGATAAATTTTAATCTCAAAATACTTCTATACTCTAAACATAAGTAGTTTGATATTATCATTATATTATATTCGTATTTACATCTATTTCTCTTTCCCTCATCTTTTTATTTTCTCATTTCTCTTCGTAATTTTATCTCCGAAAAAAGTTTTACTCCTCCTAACCAGAAAAATGTAATTTACGGCAAATATCTCAAAACTCTTGAAGCGAATCGGTAAGAATCCGACCCAATTACGTTTTCTCTACTTTACAATCGCATTTAACGGGGTTGTCCTATTTTCAGTCTACAACAAATGACGACGGAGGAACTGCCGGATAGAATTTTCACCGCCGGAGAAGAACCGACGGGTGACATGGTCAATTCGTATTACAAAACCAAAACCATCAACGTCCACCTCGCCGCGCAAGAGGAAGACGAGAACGATTTTCTCCGAAAATCACCTTTCGGGAAACTCATTGCCACCGTCAAAAACTCGAATCTGAGTTGACTCAAACATATTGAGTTGACTCACTGAGTTAGGTCCTACTCAGATCTGAACTTTCTATCGAAACTCGATGCCGGCTTGGTTTTACACCGGTCCAGTCACCTCGACCTCGCCGCCGCTGAGCGAAATTCCCTTGCGTGCTTTATTCGCGAAGAAAAGTCAAATCTGGATTTGATTATTTTTATGTTCTCGATGTCGTCTTCGATTGAAGATTCAAGGAGATAAGTTTGTTGTATATTTAAAAACTGAATTAGTTTTTAAATTTATTGGTAGACCGCTTACATATTTAATAACATATTATATTTATTTGTAGCGCACTAAACAAAACAGTAACACTTTTTACCAATCCATATAACTCAATATTGTTATCAATCTAACATGTTCTTTATCGTGCAAAAAATCTATCAAACTCTTATATATATTTGACGAATCAGAGTTTTCTTGCAAGAATTCGCAAAAGTGACTGACTTCCCATGTGGTTGATACCCGAAAAGCACCGGAGTATCCAGAGAGGGGAGTTTATGATTATGTAGATACGTTTTCAGTTTACCAGTTAACAATATTGATAACGATTACTAAGATTCAATACACGGATACCAATAGGTTGGATAGATAACCACAATGTTAACAAAGTAACACGATTGTTACCCGATAACATTATGATTTTTATCGATAACGATATCGATTGTTGACTGCGAACAATGAGGTTACCGATTTCGTATTGGAGTGTAATAGATCAAGTTTTGGTAATTGATCAACAATTAAAGGGATTACATATTTGCTAACAGGTTCATTATACAACTAACAAAAATGTTGGATTGATAACAATAACGTTATCAAAGTAACAAATTATTTACCAGTAATGTGTAACATGTAATATGTGTAATAGCTGATAACAAATTATATATTGTTACACGCTACCAAGGACACATTCATGTTTATGCTATATGTATAAATGCCATCATCATATCTTGAAGATTCACCGGATTTTCTCTGAATTGTCACTTCACCGTCACCATCATCGGAACTATGGGTTTCGTCGGATCTCTGTCGGATTTACTTCCTTCACCCTCAAAGCTTTTTCCGACACAATCACCATCATCGGATTTATGTGTTTCGTCTGATCTTTGTCGGATTTGCTTCTTTTACATTCAAGAACTTAAACACAAACACCACCATCACTGCCATTACTATGGTTTCGTAGATCTGATATGTATGAGGTACTCTTTCTTTGTTGCGAATCTCAAAGTCATCCTTATTTATCTTGCGTAAAGCAAACCCTGTAGAAAGGTCAAAGTTAGATGTAAATTCACAAATTTTATATCGTGTCAACAATAAAGCTAGATATAAATTTACAAATTTACACATGGTACAATAATCGTTAACGCGTTACAAAAATATATAACTCGTTTCTATAATATATGCACCCGATCATAAAACTCTAATAACATATCAGAGCTCCCCCGATGAAAATGGTTTCTCTGGTTGGTCGTTATCAGATCGGAACTCCTCACAGTGATGCCCGTCATTTATTATGTAATTTCGTGCAGATCTATCTTTAATCGAGTCAACACATTTCTCTTTGTGCTAATTATTTCAATATATTATTTATCAGGATACTATTCGTTTATGTTAGTCGGATAATAACAAATGTATATGAATATTTTTAATGATAAAATCTCTAATATTTAAAATATCTGGATAATAAAATATGTACACGAGTAACAAATATTGTGTTATTGTTATTGCTCAAAAAAATAATTCTCCTATGTTAGAATATTTTCTTTATATGGTGGGACCTACAATATTTTCTTAAGATCCTATTAGTTAGCTAAGCTAACCTACGCTTACTTATGTAATGATCACACACATCTATTAAGCTAGTTACAAGTGAACGTGGCAAGTTGCCCAAGGTCAAAATCGACATTTCTTGTAACAATGCGAATAGTAACTTGGTGTTTTTCAACCGCCGTAGTCAGTTTACTAATTTTGATGTCAATTGTGGTTTTCCAACCAATTGACTCTATTTTATTTTAAGCATAGGCATAAAAACAGGAACTGAATTATTCGAACCATAACCGACTCGAAATTATCAATTCAATTCGGTTTCGATTATAGCCAAAATATCCATTGAATCATATTCATTGATGTCCATGGATATCGGGTAATACCCAGAACCGAACCGAAAACATTTAGGTTATCCAAATTATAATTATATACCCAAAAATATTAAATATATATCAGGTTTTTTGTTATATTTTCGGTATTATAAGTATATTTTTTTTAGTTTTTTTTTGTTTACGGGTATATTTTTGGTATTTCGACTATATTTTTCTTAGTTTTTTCTAGATTTTTTTGTATATTTTCGAGTTTACGGGTATGTTTTCGGATTTCCAAGTCTATTTTAGGCATTTTGGGTAATAAATATCCGAAACCGATTAAGATCTGAAAAAGTTCGGGTATTTTCCAGTTCTTAAATCTCAAAACCGAACCGATCCGCAACCGACTGGTACCGAACCGAAACCGAACTGGAACCAAAAATATTTCAGTACCTATATGGAGCCTAAACTTCCCTGCCCGGAATACCTGGAACCGATCGGTTCCTACTAAGAACCGAACCAATTACCCGAATGTCCATGGCTACTTTCTTCTATTCCTAGTAGATCTAAATAACGTTTTCAAATGAAAAACAAATAAAAACTTGTAACAATTTACAACTAATTTTAAAAACTTAGAATTATATTCATGTGAATGTTATAGTTGTTGTAACTGTAATTACAACGGTTAAAAATTGTAAATAAGAATTATCAAAAAAATTTGGCTTCTTTTTCATAACAGAATATTCGAAGGGCTTTTGAGTAATAAACAAAAAGTATATTGCTCACTGCGAGTTGAATGAATCAAAGAAGGATTTAGACACAAAAGTGGGAGCAAATAAGTTTAGTATTTCGTCATCGAGAGTATATACACAAGAAAATTAACAAAGAAATGATAAGTATTGAGTGTGTAGTGTTAATTGCGAGTGGAAGAAGTTGTGGTGCTCCTTGTCCTTGCCCTTACTTTTATAGTCTAAGTCTATGTTTAACGTTGTCATTTACTCCGCTTGATTTGCCATTAATGGTCTTTAATTCGGAGGATACGACCATTACGTTCATGTGTCTTTATTCACTGGTTTGAACGAGTTTTTGGTCGTTGCAGGGTTGACTGACATATTTGTATTTATTCTCTTTTGACCATAATCGACTTCGGTGTGCCTTTCAGCTCGGCTCTTCGCCTCGTTTCTGTCTTTCACTCTCCAGCCTTTTACCACTTGTTTATTGGACTTGGTTTACTAAGCCGAGATTTTCACCTCCATAGTTAGCCCCCTAATTCCTTAAACGTCGATCTTCAATATAGTTTAAGGAATTTTACTCTATGGTTGCCTTTAGTAAGCAAAAATTATGCCTTTGCCGATTCACTTTCTCGCTCGTCTGCTTTTCTCCTTTGATCTTTCTGTTCGCTTGCTTCATCGATGGCTTCCCAAAATTCTTCAGTTCGTCCCTTTAACACTATTGATTCTGAAAATCACACAAAGGATAAAACAATAAACTTAAATCAGAATCTCGTTTTAAACTCGGCGAATACATGTATCGTTTTTAAGATCGGTAAAAAGACTTAGGAAACTAAAGAAATAAAGGTCAGCAATCGTGAGCTCTTTATTTCTTCGGTCTCTCCGATGATTGTGAATCTGTTGAATGTCCTTGAGGCCTTCTTATTTATAAGATTCCAAGTGGGTCGAACCAAGGTAATTTCCTTTTCATAATTCCATAAGAAAAAGAAGATTTCTCGAAATCTCTCCGAGATTGGGGAATATTCCGCAAATCTCTGAGGTCGGTTTCGTCACGATGAGTTGGGCCTTTAACGGGCTTGGAGGCTGGCTCCGCGATAGTGGGCTTTTTTTTCTCTGATTTGAACCGTCGTAAACCGGGATCAATTGGACCAGTCTCGGTTCAAACTGAGCTAAAACGGAGAGTGCTAAACTCACCACTAACAAGCACTTTGGTCGATTCTACCTTCAAATCGAGTGCTGAGGCCCCTGTTGCGTTTTGTCAAAGTTGTAACATTCCTGAAAAGTGGAAATTAGGATTCCTCGTACTGGGAAATCCCTGGAGAATACCCTTCGAGTTTTTTGTTGCGTCTATGAGACATATTTCACCACTTGCTGACTCAGATTTCCTCTCCCAAATATCTTGGTTCGATATCTTGCGGATTTAGGTATTTACTTGTCCTAATTAACACTGAACTCTTTAAGGCAAATACTTTGTTTTCTGGTGATGGCATGAGATTTTGAGCTCCCCTTTTACATGCATGATTTCTATAGGCTGGGTGTTGTGAATAAATCGAACCATCCTGAGATGATTTTCTTTTCTGTTGCTCCTAATCGTCGGGTTATCTCTAGTCTTCCTCCGAAAGACGTTGATTGGGCCCATCCTTATGTTTTCTTTAGAATCATCCCAATTTCAGTCGCTTTTGATGCGTCTATCCTTTCGTCGAGATGGATCCAAAACAAAGGTCTAGCTTTCCTTCTTTCATCCTTTTTATTTTTTTTTATAGATTTTTCAATGACTCCAATATTGATTTGCTCTTCTTTAGCTAACAACAAATTGTTGGATCTGACTGACCGCTTCTGGACTCTACTTGAGTTTCTCGCCGCGAAGCAAAGTCATTGGGGGCATGAAATTCTATACCGCATTGAAGGGATGGGCTTGTACCCTGCTTTGATTGGTAGGCTTCAACTCTCTTGGTTTTTAACTTTCATGCTCGTGCTTATCTGACTCCGCTAATCGCAGATACCACTCCTAAAGAGCAGTGACTTCACCAAAAAAATTGGTTTGCCTCTACAAAAGGTTAGTGTTTCGCTAATCGCAAATACGTCTCTAACCGGATCCATCTAGTCTTCTGTCTTCTAGAGTGATTTAAAACTGTGTCGATCCTCCCTCTCCGGCGTTTTTGCACATATATGCACTTAAGACAACAAGAGAGGCAAGAATGAGGTTTAAAAATGATGGTTAAAGTTAAGGGTAGGGTACCAGCTAGAGATGAATTAGCCATCTAGAACAACCACGAGTGGCAAAAAAGGGAAAAGATGTCCTAGATGTCAGTTTCGTTGTCTCGCCTATAATATTCGATGAGAAAATTAAGTCAACTTAAAGTTCAAGTATAATAGAGCTAGTATATTCCATCCTAAAGAATCTCTACGGTCTAAACTCCTCTGGGAATTTTTCATTAACGGAAACTCTAGCTATCGCCTAGTCTAAAACCAAATTACGAAAAAGAATGTTACTAGGAAATAGCGCAGAAGAACACAAGTCGGTTATCGTCATGGATTTCATCATTCCCTCAAAACGTATTTCTACTTTATTGAAAAGCTTGAAAAAATTAAAAGAAAGCTCAAAAAATGCAAAATGCAAAGACTCATGAAAGAAAAGGTGGTTAGTAAGGGATGAAATCATCCTCCAGACTTAAATCACACTATCTTTAGTGTGAAATAAATCGAGCAAGGACGAGAAATAGAGTATGTAATAATTGAAAAAATGTTAAGCGAAAAAGAAAACTTACTTGGAGGTGGTGGGGGATGGATGTGGGAATGGAATGGTAGTGGATGGGGGATGTATGTGGGAATGGAATGGTAGTGGATGGGGGATGGAAACTGGTTATGTGGTGATGGATAATTGGTGTGGGGATGGTCGGGAACGGATGGGGATCATTTGCGGATCGAAGAAACTCGATTGCAAACGACAGAAGGCTAGCCGCGGGTCGAAGGGACGTGACCACGGCCAAGTGGTGCTTCGCCGCGGGTGTAGATGATGCAGGCGCGGTCGAGGGACGTCTCGCCGCGAGTCGAAGGGACTCAGGCGTGACCATGCTCTTTTGCGGCCAAGGTGATTTTTGTTCGGTTCGTGATGAGTCGAGCAATCTTGAACCGAGATCTTATTTTTTGTCTTTTCGTTTTTTGAATTTTTTTTTTTGGGTTTTTTGAATTTTATGAAAGCCTGAAACTAAGAAAAAGAAAGCGTAAATAGAAAAGGAAAGAAAACCAAAAATAAAATACGTACCGAAAAATGGGTTTGTCTCCCATTGAACGCTTTTGTTTTACGTCGGTTAGCTCGACATTGGTGGCTAGATGAGCTTAGTCGAAGAAGGATCTTGTTCTAAGATAGTAAGCTTAAGGTCGTGAGTTGATAATGGGAGATGCAAAAGAATCATCTCGGTAATAAACATACTCTCAAATGTCCTTGAGAGTATTTGGTCGATCGGTAACTTCCACAAATTAGAGTGTAAATCGTGATTTCGCACCGGAGTTTCAGAATTTTGAAACGAAGAAAACAAAACCAAAAATTAAAAATAAAAAGTTTTCTTAGAGTCGATTTACTAACCTCTAAGATTGTGAAGGTGAAGACGATTAGATTCCCCGGCAACGGCACCTAAAACTTGATGCTGCTAGGGTTTAACATAGCTTCATGTAATAATATTTATAACCCTAGGTGACTGCAAGTGCACATCAGTGCGATGTAGTACTTGAGGTATCGATCCACAGGGAATCCTCACTTACCTACAGAACCTTAGAACCATAATTAGTAAGGAAGTTTAAGACGAAAATAAGGTTTTTGGATAGATTGTCACGATTTCTAGATGAATGCAAAAAGAGAAAATAAGACGCTATTGAAATAATAAAGACTTATGTTGAGTTGACGGGCATATATATTGGATATGATCGATTCAAAACAAGGTAAAAAAGCTCTTAGTAACATTGATTCTAGTAACTCCACGAACTGAACATAATAAACGGCGCAGCCTACTTTCGTACATCTTACGCACCAACAATCTATATACTCGACCAGTAGCTTTCATCTCTGGCCGCGCAAAATATCGTGCTGTTCGCACTGGTTCTTCTTAGTTCACGACACTTCGTAAGTATACTTTCGTATCTTACGACGCGACACGCTTTTATATATGAACGATTCAGATGTTTAGATTCAACACTTTTGGTGGTTCTTAACACCTAAGATCAGATTCTAGGCCATAACACTAGATTTAAACAACGATCTATAGGAAAGAATTCTAGAATTTGGCTAAGTTTAACTCGCGAAGATCATAATCGAACATAGTCGATTCCCTTCGATGGAGCCCTTAAACTCAACGACTAATTACTCAAGCATAATTAAAATCGAAGACATTATTAAATAGAAAGCAAGAGATGGAAGAAGAAGTCTCTCGATTTTAAGAACTAAGTCCGGAGAGAACTTCTCTACCAATCTCAAAAAGAAAAGTAAAGATAAGATAAATGCAAAGACATAAACTAAGATTGCATAATATAAAGAACATAATAGAAAAGAGGGTTCAAGAGAAATTTATATCTCTCTAAACAAAGAACGAAGAACAAAGAACAAATAACAAAGAAAACAAAAACCCTAGAAAATCGTGAAGGTGGCTCCCAAAGGGACACCCAAGAGGGGCACAATGAAGCACACGAAATAAGGTCTATAAAACATGTATTTATAGGTCTTCAACTCTTGCTTTGATCGTCCTTAGGGTTTCCTTGAAGAAAAAACGAAGTGGGCTTTAAGCAGGTTTCAAACGGAGTGTTTTTGGGCTGATCTAGGCTGGTTGCAGGTGCGTGAGCTTGACCTGCCGCCAAAGTTGGTTTCGCCGCGGCTGGAGAGTCTCTTCCCGTGGCCATGAGTGTGTTCGCCGTGGCCACGAGCTCTGGACCCGCGGTGGATGGCCTATGAGGTTGAATCTTCAATTCTTCTCTTGATTCTTTCACGAGACCGCAAAACATGTCTTCAGTCAATTTGATGTATCTTGAGATCTAACCATTGGACATTCTTGAAACCAAGTGGGTATGAAAGGCGGTTCTCCCTTCTATCTTGTGTCCAAATTTAGGCGTGATCAGACGGTGAGAAGGTCTCCATCGGATGTCGAAATTCTGACGGTCCAAAATTGTCCAAAATCTGGGTTTTCTCCAATTTGTGTCGTTTTGCCTAAGGAACCTGAAAATGGGTTTGAAACTATAAATATGCGATAATCATAATAAAATCATGTAAAACCAAGTGAAACACTTATTAAAGTGTTCTAAAATAGATAGTAAAACGGATAAAAATACGGTGTTATAAAAAATCTGTAAAAAAAAAAAAAATAGATATTGATTATTGTGACTTCAAGATGAAGCAGTGGTTTCGATTTTCAGTTCCTTTTTTGCGAGAAGGTAACCAATCTTATATATGTAAATGGATGAGGCTGGTTTGTAAGTGTCCGCGTGTAAGATTTGACGGGCTTTTTTGTGTGTGTACCCAGTTGGAGTATTTCTTTGCTTTGTGTCTACGCTTCTCGAGTGTATTGTTTCTTTGGAGTAGCTGTATTTGGAGTAGTTATTGGTTCTCTTCTCGTTTCGGTCATGCGTTCGTTTTTGTTGGTGTTGCTGTGTTTTTGAGATTAGTTTAGGTCAATTTTTGGTTTTGATTCTTCTCGAGTCTCATATCTTTTAGTATAGTTCTAGCGACTACAAGATCTTTGAAAAAAAATTTAGGTGAGAATCGGTTAAACATTTCGTTTTAGTACCTATGATTCATTAGCAGATTTTGCAAAAATTTAATGTTTTTCGCTTTTTTTTTTATAGGATTTTGTCTTTAAGAAATATAAGTTTTCCTACGACTTTGTTTTTTTTTAGATATGTACTTGTTCCATCGGTTTTGTTTCCTTTTTTTTGGGTGTTTGGTTAAAAAATCTTGATTGCCGCTTGAGATATGAAATTTTTTGGATTTGCTTTAATTTCGTCAGTAGCAGAAAAAGTGTCTATTCTCTTAAAGATCTCACCTTTTTTTTTAGTTGCAATAAAGATAATAGCTGTCAACTCGATACAAATTGCAAAGTGTCTCTTGTGTTTGTATTTCGAGATTGGGTAATTGCATCAAATGACATTAAATAAAAGCAAAATTAAGTTTCTTTTTTGACCACTACTGTTCACAAGAAGAAGAAGGGAAGAAGAAGAAGAAAGAAAAGAAGCCGATGCCGGCGACGGAGGCAAGGACGGCGACGCCGACGAAAAAGAACCTGACGGAGGCGACGCCGGTGACAACAGTGATATGAACAGTATCGCCGGATTATCATATGATAACTGAATTAACACAATAATCTATGATATGATAATTGGTTCAACATGACAATTTCATAAAATGAACATGATAACTGGGGTTAACATGATAATGTTAACAATACTAATTATATGTTAACGATGTTAACAATGATAATTGGGGTAACATGACAATGTTAACGATGATAACTGAGTTAACATGATAATGTTAACGATGTTAACAATGATAAATGGGGTAACATGACAATGTTAACGATGATAACTGAGTTAACATGATAATGTTAACGATGTTAATATTGATAACTGGGTTAACATGACAATGTTAACGATATTAACTGGATTAACATGATAATGTTAACGATGATAACAATATGTTTTCTGTGTATAAATAGTGATCGTTAAATGAACAGTGCAGCCGTTAAATGAACAGTGTCGCCGGATTTTCTGACCAATGATATTTTTGTGATCGTTAAAAAAACAAATGATATTTTGGGTTTTCTCTTTCTCCTCACCTAATTTTCAAATCAAGATCTAATTTTTTAGTTAACCTTTAATATTCACCTAAATCACCATTCAAGATTCATCTCACATCGTCACTCATTTTTTCTCTCTTTAATATTTCTCTGATGAAACTGAATCGTCACTCATTTTTTCTCTCTTTAATATTTCTCTGATGAAAAAGTTTCATCAGCAAAATTATGTTTTTACCAAACATGGTGGGGTCGGCGTGCAATGTAAACTCTATTATTGATTTTACTTATTTATTTGATATTTTACTTCATCCGTAACAAATGAATAATAACTTAACAGAATCTAAAAGCAATTTCATGAATATCACACTAGTATCTAAATTCTACACACCCACTGAATGAAATAATCAAAATTCAACTTTACGTCTAAAATCATTCTCTTGAGCAAGGAGGAATAAACAATAATCGACATCTTAATGATTTGTTTGNTAAACCCAAATTTACTACTTTCTTTTGTATTATTATTATAAATTGTTTGTTATGTTATGTAATGTAATTTTATTTATCTAACAAACTTGAATTAGAATAATATTCTTATTATATTGAATACAATCAACAAACTAAAGTTAGTTGATTAAATCCATAAATTTGACAAATAGAGGGGTATAACTATAAATAATTTATAATAAAATGGAAATAGAATATACTTGGAATATTCTTTTTGGAGTAAAAAATAGAGTGGGGTTGGAGAAGAAACCAACGCTATAATAGAGTTACTCTATTATGGAGTGGAAAATAGAGTAATGGGTTGGAGATGCTCTAAGACTACTAAAAACGGTAAACTAATCTTTTCAAGTGTTGGAGAAAAATCTGTGTCGTGGAGTCTTTGTCTCAGGAGTTATTTATCATAATCAAAAGTGTTGCATGTAGTGGAATTTGATTGACTAATCATCATTTGTAATGGCCTCACATGCTATATTAACGGGTCATGGAAGGAAGGGGATAAATTTTCTGGTTTAGGATGGTTTTGCTTTTAGGAAAGAATGGAATGAAAGATTATGGGGTCACGTAATCTACGAAGAAGCCTATCCCCGCTACACGTGGAATTGGAAGCGCTCATCTGGGCGATGCATTGCATGATTGCAAANAAGAATGTTTTTTTGTTTGAAAATATAAAATATTCTTATATTTCTATGCAATTTTAAAATTTATTGAATAATATGTGACCAAATTATATTATGTAGAATTTTTTTATAATTATTTGAATTATTTTCAATTCATACATTAAATTGATATTTTTTTGAAATTTTTTTTTTATAATTCTTGTGCTTTTGCTAAAACATATTATATTTTGAAACAGTAATTAATAACTTAATTTCCTTTGGATAATAAGACTCAGTCTTGACTCTTACCTATTACCACCACCACTTTACTAGTAGTAGGCTAGTCCCTCACTCCCCACAACACCACTTTCCAATAACCCTAAATATCTCTGGCTCCTTCTTCATCTTCCTCCTCTCTCTCTAGCTCCTGCTCTCTTCTCTCCAGAAGCTGAGTATGGATTTCTTCCTCACATCTTTCATCTTCCTTGTCCTTCTCTCACCCATTTCACTCTCAGGTAATGTTATTTCAGTTTTTCTTGAGAAACA
The DNA here is from genome assembly GCA_002933935.1 of Eutrema yunnanense. NCBI lineage: Eukaryota > Viridiplantae > Streptophyta > Magnoliopsida > Brassicales > Brassicaceae > Eutrema > Eutrema yunnanense. Next base: position 371,112 of record PKML01053352.1, on the reverse strand, counting down.
TTGCATTACATTACACACACATTCTCACTATGTTTTGTCTTTTTGCAGATGCTGGTTCCATCGGAGTAAACTACGGCCGAATCTCCGACGAACTCCCATCCGCATTCAAAGTAGTACAGCTCCTAAAATCCCAAGGAATCGACCGGGTCAAAATCTTCGACGCCGACCCGGCGGTACTCAAAGCCTTATCCGGATCTGGAATCCGGGTCACGGTGGATCTCCCAAACGAAATCCTCTTCTCCGCCGCGAAACGAGCTTCCTTCGCCGCTTCATGGGTCAAACGCAATGTAGCTGCTTATCATCCTTCGACGCAGATCGAATCAATCGCTGTAGGAAACGAAGTCTTCGTCGATTCACACAACACGACAAAGTTCTTAATCCCAGCTATGAGAAACATTCACAAAGCTCTCGTCAGTTACAACCTCCACTCCTCCATTAAAATCTCTTCACCGTTAGCTTTAAGCGCGCTTCAAAACTCTTACCCTTCTTCCTCCGGATCTTTCCGACCAGAGCTCGTCGATGTCGTCATTAAACCGATGCTTGATTTCTTACGCGAAACCGGTTCGAGGCTTATGATCAATGTCTATCCGTTCTTCGCTTACGAAGGAAACTCAGATGTGATCCCTCTCGATTACGCTCTGCTTAGAGAGAATCCAGGAATGGTTGATTCCGGTAACGGATTGAGATACTTCAACCTCTTCGACGCACAGATAGACGCCGTTTTCGCGGCCATGTCGGCGTTAAAATACGACGACATCGAGATCATCGTGACGGAGACCGGCTGGCCTTCGAAAGGAGACGAGAACGAAGTCGGAGCCACCGTGGCAAACGCCGCGTCATACAACGGAAACTTAATCCGCCGGATTTTAACCGGAGGCGGAACACCGTTGCGTCCCAAAGCGGATCTCACAGTTTACCTGTTCGCTCTCTTCAACGAGAACAAGAAATTCGGACCTACGTCGGAGAAAAACTACGGGCTCTTCTTCCCCGACGAGAAGAAAGTCTACGACATTCCTTTCACGCAGGAAGGATTAAAGCATTATCATAACACTCCGGCCATCGGAAATCAGCGAGTCGCTCCTCCTATTAACGGTGGCGGCGTTTCGAAGAGCTCGACGGGGAGCTCGTGGTGTGTGGCTAATGGTGATGCAGGGGAGGATCGTCTACAGGGAGGTCTAGATTACGCTTGTGGTGAAGGAGGTGCTGATTGCCGTCCGATTCAGCCTGGTGCCTCGTGTTATAGCCCAGATACGCTTGAGGCGCATGCTTCGTTTGCTTTCAATAGTTATTACCAGAAGAAAGGTCGTGCCGGAGGTAGCTGTTACTTCGGCGGCGCCGCTTACGTCGTTAGCCAACCACCGAGTGCGTATTTTATCACTTTCCCTCTCTTTTTAGCTTAATAAAGCGCAGGTTAAGATTTGTGCTATCGTGCGCATTTTTTTGACTGGTGTAGAAGAGAAGACAAATGTTCCCATGTGTTTACTAGTGACGTGGCGTATAGTGATTGGTCCATTGCTTGAATAGTGTTTTATGGGTTGGGTTTAAAGAGAATCCTATGATTCTTTTGGGTTTTTTTTTAATAGTTTTTGGGTGTTTTTATAAATCTTAGATTAAAGAAGCTGATTTGGTTTAATTTAATGTGAATATGCAGAGTACGGAAGATGCGAGTTTCCGACAGGATATTAAGGAGGAAGAAGAGAATCCAAGAGTTAGATTTTTATTCAGCTATATTTATATTCGTATCTTGCTTGTATTTTGTTTAGCCGGAAGTTTTTAGTTAATTTTTTGTAACTTCTGACTCTTAAATGTTGTTAATATCAACTGAAAACGATGTTCTTGATATTTGATATTTTAGGTTGTCAAGTTCATTATGTTGGTTAGTTAAATGGGAAAGCGAAGCGGAAAGAGACGTCAAGAAATGCGTGTTTTATTGTCGTTAATATAAATTGTGGACAACGTATTTAGCGGAAGTGTATAACTGGATTCCACAATTCCGATTAACAAAAAAAGAAGTAGGTGTAAGCCAGCTTTTACTTTTTCTTTTTGGGTCAAAATGTTAAGATTTAAAGCCATTTTCTGAGTTTACATTGTTGAAATACAACTTATTACTTACTAACTAATAGCATCTCCAACCCCACTCCATTTTCTACTACAAATTCTATTTTGGAGTAAATTCCTCTTCAACTACACTCCATTTTCCACTCAAAAATGGAGTTTCTCCACATTCTACTCCATATTTGGAGTAACTCCATATTCTACTCTATTATAGAGTTGAACTTTTTTAATTGCAAATTGATCCTTTAAATATTAAATATTTATATTTTATACTTTTTTATTAATTTAGCAATGTATTTATCGTACATATTATCAACTATCAACATATATGCATGCGACACTATACTAATATTTAAATGCATAAACTGTATTTGACTATCATGATTATTTAAACACTAAAATTTTTATTTAAAAAGATTGCAAGGGACGTCCCAAAAAAAAAAAGATTGTAAGGTAAAATAAACTTAAAAATACATAATAAGTGCTGAAATTAAAGATAAGCAACATAAACAAATTTAACACAACAAATACGATAAATTTAATATTCTCCTAAACCGCTTCCTGGTCCACCGAGATCACTAAAAAAATGTCCAAACGAAGTTGATGGAGGAGGAATTTGTTGATTTTGTTGTTGAGCATTCTGGTTTTGTAAAATTTTGGCTTGTTCACTATGAATATATGCACGAATATTTGGATGACATAATGACTACATGTGTGATTTTATATAACATGATAATCGAGGATGAACCTGATCTCGAAGCACCAATTGGAGTTGGAAGAGAAGCTCCACCTCCAGAAGTCCAAATAGTAGATGATGATAATATCTTATTCTAAGAGTTTCTTGGTCGATTTAGAGCAATCAAAGATAAAGAATTTCATTTTTCACTTCAAAATGCACTAATTGATCATTTGTGGGAAACATTTAGTGTCGGTGATGTTTAATGATATTATGTAATTTTTTTTATTTAATAAGTATTAAATTTTATTAAATTCATAATTTATAAAAGTTTTGCAAAAAATAGGTTAATTTGTAACTTTTAGAAGTAAAAGGCATTATTAATAAAATACAAAAAGAATATATTTAGAATATTCGTTTTTGGAGTAAAAAATGGAGTTATACATTGGAGCAAAACACAACTTCATTTTGGAGTTGCTCCATTTTGGAGTAAAAAATGGAAATATACATTGGAGATGGTCTAATACAAGATGTTGCACAGCAACGAAGAGAGCAAATAAACAGCAAGAAACCAGCTTAAGGAGTTAAAAAATTTACATCCGAAATAGAATTTTAGAAGGTACAAAATCCCACAATGTTTTCAGTTTTGTATAGTAAGTGGATAAATTTGTGGATCCCTCTTGGAGAGACCAAATTTGTTGTGTCATGTGATAAGATCTCAGCTGATTTGTAATGTGAAAGTGGGTCATCAAGTCCTTCCATATCTATGAAGCATCATTGAATCGAAGAATGTTACCATACATTCAGTGGCGGAGGCGGTAGATAAGAAGAGGGTCAAATGACCCATGTAAAATTTGTAAAACTAATGTTATTTTTGTTAAATATTTTAAATTGATCTTGGTCCAAAATAATTTTTGATCCCTATTAAAATTATTTTAACTATAACCCAATAATTTATAACCCCTATTAAATTTATTTAGATGATTTTAGTTTTGTAGAGCTGGGATCTATTGATCATCAACTTGACACCTATTTTGATAATGTGCAAAATGATGAAAAGTTTCCTTGCTAATCTAGAATGTCTTGGTGATCTTGTTCATGTATTGATGGAGAAAATGTATCATCGATTCCAAGATATGAGTGAGCGTAGAGTACATCTTTGAGAAAAATATTATAACCCCGGTAAACATTTTTTCTGGCACCGCCACTGCATAGATTTGCTTTGTCACAGAGTTTAAAATCTAGGACTTGACCATAATATGGCATCTAGACCAATTATGATAATACGAATACGACTCAGATGGTTTTGGAAGAGAACCATAAACAAAGACTAGCTTATTCTTAGCATCTAATGTAATCATAATAGCTATGTTCCAGGTGTTATAGTTTGTTCCATCAAGTACCTCGTAGATGATTGATGTTCCCCGATTGTCACCACTGGTTAAGAAAAACGGCGAGTATTGAATTCCATCAAGATCGAAGGTCGCTTGTGATAAACTCGGTGGAATGAAGTCGGGAACAACAAAGGATGGCGTCAGAAAATCGTCATCGGAACAGGAAGATCCGACGCAGCAATCGCCATAATCGTACGATTAGCTGCGGATCTCGCCGAAGTTGTTGAAATCGCTGCCGAACGATCCCCACAAACTGTGCGAAGATAGGATCAACGAAGAGGAACCATTGTAGCAGATATTAGGCGGAATAACACCATATATGGTTCAAATTCGATAGAATGACCAAAAAAGAATCGAAGAAATGCTCAATCGGAGGAATTTTTGATCAAACTAGGCAAACGAAACGAAAGAAAACAAATATCAGAATTGTTGAGATTGATCTCAACGCTCTCTGATACCATGTTAGATGAACAATAAGATCAAAGAAAAAGTCATTGTATTGGGAAAATATATTATGTTATTCATCAAACGTTTAACAAATAGATATGTTACCCTTTACATAGATTGATGATTCTGGTTTACAGATTGTACAAGATCAAACAACACGTTTTAGATAAACCAACTATCTTAATAGATACTAAATTTTAACAATTGATTTTCTCTATAAAATTATAATTATTCAATTTTTTTGGATCGAATCGAAACGGGTAACGAATTAAACCAAATCTAACAAATATTTTGCCTCGTCCTACTAGTCTTCAGAAGAAGCAAAAGCACCAGAGAAGCCAAAACATCCAATTTTTAGAGGAAAACAAAATTAAGGCTCTGAAAATGTTGGTTCTAGTTTTTCCGTTCCTTTAAACTTACTAGTTTAATTCGGTAAACATATTATTATATCATAACTCGATAGCTCTCGACTCTAGGATTTCAGTTCATCCACTGCGATTATAATCTCTATATCTTGCGGTATCAAATTTTCTCTTGTTTATGAGTTTTCTTGGTTTAATCTTCATCAATTTCATCCTTTTGTTCCATATGATTTCTTGAGAGAAAGAATTGTGGAGATCTCTCAATCAACTGAGTTTGTCCTCCGTTCGTCTTCCCCTTCAAATCTCCTCTGAAGGCTGTAAGAAGCATTAATCTGTTAATCGAATCAGTTCAGTGGGGACAAATTGCTGGAATGACCATAATGGTCTTAATTTTTTTTGTTCTAACCTTTCTTATTCCCAATAACTTTATGATAATATATTAGTCCTCTTTTGCCATTTACTTTAATTAATTATATTTTAAATCAAAATAAAATTCAAATGAAATAAAAGAAAACTTAAAAAAAACCCACCAATCAGAAGAGGAAAGATCGAATTTCTCTCTCTTCTTCATCATCCTCCTCCTCGTCATGTTACGTTTCATCCTCCCGTCGATTTGTTGCTTCTTTTCAGACGTCGTCGGATCCGCCGTCGCTGTCAAGGTTTAGGTGTTTTTTGCTCTTTTTCTTTCTCTCTTTCGTCCAAAGTCGGACCTCAAGATTCGCATCTCAAGCTTTGTTATTCAATTTGGTGATTTTAATTTGGGGCTTTTACTAGATTTGCATTAAATCTTGAATAATTCAAAAGTATACGTACATAGTAAACTTGTTTTCGTAATCTAAGATGAGTTTTCTTTGATAATGTATGGATTTGTAGAGATTGAATCGCTCTGAATCGGGTTTGAAATGGATACAACTGGTAAAACTAGTATACTAATGTTGTTATTTTATTTTATTTTTCAGAGCACAATGAATAGTAGTCAGTTCACAGTCATAGATTTTGATTATGGGGGATGTTACTCAGGGAACAGCGCAAACATACAATGGATTCCAAGAAAAGATCCCAATTATACTTTATTGATGAAGGAATCATTAGAGGAGTTAACTTATGTTGGGTTGGTTAGTAGAATATGTATGAAGATTAGAGTAGAGTAGATGAATGTACGACAAATCTGAAGTTAACTTACATTCCATTTAAAGCATATCATAAGGCAAGTATAATCTTGGATGACGAAGATGTTATAGCATATGTAATGAGATAAAAAGATGAGTGTGCTAGTGTTTTGCATGTGGAGCTCATCGATGGTTTTTCGCAAAACCAGAATTTTGTTTAACGTTCAAGAGATGATCGAGGAAGTGGAGTTGATGTAAGGAATGAGGAGATTGCGAGTGATGCTAGAGGTAATGATGGTATGATGTTTTCTCTTAACACAAAATCTGAATCACAGGAACAGTATGCGTTGCCATTGGACAATATTCCTCATAATGCAGATTGTGAAAATGACCAATATGAAGAAGTTGTTTACGTAGATAGCTATGATAGGTGTGACGATGTTGAAATTACACCTAATGCACAAGAAAATGAGGATGTAAATATTGAATGGGATGATGGTATTGATATGACTTTATGTCAGGAGTTTGAGAGTACGCGAGTGTGCAAGATTTAATTAAGAGAGATTGATATATCGTGGTTTTTACTTTTTTTAGGCCATGATATAAGTCCGTTTTATAGAGTCTTTCTACTATTTCGTAGTGTTTTAGAGTCTTTTACAGGTTTTAGCACGTTTGGAGCATAATTGGAGATATTGGAGCTTTCTGGAGCAAAGCTGAAGTTCGTGTTGTTGAGTACCCGATTTCACGTCAAGCATCGATCGATACCTCCTTGGTATCGATCGACACTCATCGTAGCAGACACGACCCGCGACTTTAATGAAGAGTTGAAGAATTATAACTTGGTCCAGAAGTCTTTGATATTTACAAGAAGCCCCAAAACGTAATTTAGGTTATTTATAGGGATTTTACAGCCACTTGGTTGGCTACGCTTTATTTTATTCTGGATTTGTGAGAGAGCTTTTGAAGGGAGACAAGTCTGAAACTCTGTTCGCCGAGAGAAGATTTCGAACCCTTTTGTTACTCTTTCTTATTTTCTATTGAGTGTTTATTCAAACATGTTTATTGATTCAATTTCCACGTCTGAGTAGATATCTTGTTAGGTTTAGGGATTCTCATAAGAGATTTCTTTGAATGCTAGGTTGATTAGTTATTTAGGGTTCACAATCTGAATTAGTTCTTCGCCTTAGGTTGTTCTCAAAGCTAATTCTGGATTGATCACCTAGAACTTAGATCTTAGGATAATTGATTAGGCACGACAGTGCGATTAATTACCTGATAGAACTTAGGGTGAGCAAATTGATTATTCGTAAAGAAATTTGGTTTAATTGATTTGTGAACATATCAAACTTGAAATTAAGGCTGATTTATTCTTAGGAATTTGCAAAGAAATTTTGGATTCTGAAGTTTAGATTTAGATAGTTTTCGCAATGACAGTTGGTTAATTATACTTTAGTGATTTGAGTTCGAGAACCGTGCGCAACCTGAACCCTGATTATTTAGTTTATTTTGCATTTATTGATTTCTTGAGAAATATCCATGAACCTATCTCTTTTCCATCGATTTACAACTCGTTTATTGCTTACTGCTTTTTGTTAAATATGAATTGCTTAGCTTGATTCGATACTATATAATCTATTGTGTGATTTCTCTGAGTTCTCGTGCTCGACCCCTGATATACTACAGCAACTGCTTTAGTACTTTTTAGGGTATTAATTTGAGCATATCAAATTTGGCGCCGTTGCCGGGGACTCAATTTCGCCATTAGATTTTAGCTGTCGAGTTTCGACTAAGCTTGTCGGTATCGATCGATACTACCTAGTGTCGGTCGATACGCGTCGTTTCTTTTTGTTGATATCGATCGACACCATCCAATGTCGGTCGATACTCATCGTGTTTTTAGTTACTTACGTGCTTGACTCTTGTTTTCAGGTGTATGCCTAATCGTGAAACCAGAAGGAGCAAGAGCACTCAGCTAGTTGAACTTTCATTGGAGCAACTAGCACTTTTGGAACGCACAAACAGAAAGGCAAAGAAAACGTCAGGGATGAACAACCCAGTGGTATTAAGTGCTGATGAAGCTGGAGTCTTGAGAAACCAAGAGGGTCAAGTGTGCAATGAGAGAGGGCAACGACTTGATGAAGCTGGAAACGTCATTGTCCCTCCTGCTGTTGTTGGTCAGATTGTCGCACCAGGTGCGCAAGCCAACGTTGGGAATGCTGGGGTTGATCGAGGTAGAACACTTGGTGAGCACAACAGACCTGATCAGTTCAATGCCAATCGAGCTGCGATTCGCATCCCAACTTTTCAGAGGAATGACTTTGAGCTGAAACCTGCGTAATACGCTCTTGTAAGTCAGAATCCTTTCCATGGACTATCTCATGAGCATCCCATGGATCATATCGAAAGGTTCGAGGATTTGGTCACTGGTATGAAGTACAATGGAGTGCCCAATGAGTTCATTTTCTGCAAACTTTTCCCATACTCTCTTGGTGGGGATGCTGCTTATTGGCTGAAGCAGTTGGCTCCTGATTCGCTAACTACATGGGATGAGACGAAGAATGCATTCCTGAACAATTTCTATGATGATGCGAGATCCGAGGAGCTCAGGAACAAGATCTCCCAATTTGCTCAGGGTCCGACAGAGGCATTCAAAGCTGCTTGGATTCGTTTCAAGTCTTATCAGAGAGATTGTCCACACCATGGGTTCGCTCAGGTTCAGCTGCTGGGCACCTTCTACAGAGGGGTTGATTGGAGGTACCAGATGGGTATGGATGCTGCGAGTAATGGGAACTTCAACACCAGGTATCCAGATGATGCGGTTGTGCTGATTGAGAACTTCAACACTAGCAATAGCACCAAGAATGCTGATTTCGAGCGAAAGAAGCTAGCTGGAGGAGTTGATAGATCACATATTGCTGAAGTTCAAGCCAAGCTGGATTTCCTGATTGGGAAGTCAAAGAAAGCTGTACACTTTGCTGATGAAGTCGTGAATGTGGAAGAAGAAGAAGTGGAGGATGTTAACTACGTTGGTGATTCTGGTTTTCAGGGTCAGCGATTTGGGAACAACAACAACCGAAACTTCAACAACAACAATCAGCAAGGTGGGTACAAGTTTGAGGGGAACCAATCTGGTTTTGGAGCAAAACAATTTACTCAGAAACCACTACAGAGCAGCGACTTCACTCGAAATTATGGGAACTCCTCGTACCAACCCATCTCCCCAAAAACCATAGAGAGTAAGATGGAATCCATGATGGAACAAATTCTTCAAGGACATCAGAAGTTGCAGGAGGATTTCAATGGGAAGTTTGACTCACTGTACATTGATCTGAATGGGAAAATCGAAGCTATCAGTCTTTCCCAAAGGAAGCTGGAAACTCAGGTTGCTCAGACAGCAACAGCTGTAAAGAGGCAAGAAGGTTTTCTTCCAGGGAAAACTGAGAATCCAAGGGCACACTTCAATACCATCACCTTGAGGAGTGGAAAAGAGGTGCTTACAGGAGTGAAGAACAGCCCAATTGCAGAGAATCTCGTCGATCTTGCTGAAGATGACGATTGGGATTCTGAAAATCCCCGAATGTCGATCGATACCAGCCAGTGTCGATCGACACTAGTCCAGACATATGCACGAGTGGATCCAAAATCCCGTGTATCGATCGATACTCATCCAATATCGATCGATGCTGAGAAACAAATCGAGAAGGAGCCCGAGATTGTCAAGGAGAGGGTGTATAAACCCAAGATGCCTTATCCTATTCCTCCTAAGATGACAAAGAAGGAATGGGAGGACGCCAGATGCAAGGCTATGCTGGATAAGTTGGTTGTGGAGCTTCCTTTTGTTGATGCTATTAAGACTTCTCCAGCTTTCAGGAGATATGTGAAGAAGATGGTTTCTAGCAATGTGAACCTTGAGGAAGGTGTCATGATGATCACAGCTGGATGCAGTGCGATTCTACTCAACAAGATTCCCAAGAAGCTACCAGACCCAGGAAGTTTTGTTTTGGATTGCACTATCTTCACAGAGAGATTTGAGCGTGCTCTCTGCGATATTGGGTCGAGTGTGAACCTTATGCCACACTCAGTTGCTGCACGAATGAGGATGACAGATTTCCAATCTACAAAGATTTCGCTGGTACTTGCTGATCGCTCAGTGCAACTTCTAGAGGGACTACTCGAAGATGTCCCAATCAAGATTGGGAATTACTTGATCCCAACAGATTTCATCGTCCTGAAGTACGATGCTGAGCCTAAGGATCCTCTTATCCTGGGCAAACCATTCCTTGCAACTGCTGGAGCCTTGATTGACTACAATAATTGACAGATAGCTCTCAACATCGGTGATTTGGTGATGTCCTTTAACATGGAGAAGATGATGAAAAGGCCAACCATCGATGGGCAGACATTCTATGTGGACACCTTCAGTGACATAGCTGAGGAGTACTTCCTAGAGATGCACCCTGAGGATCCACTAGAGAGAGCATTGGTCTGTTCGGCCACTTCGGAGGTCCGTTCGTGTGACGATACTGCTGAATACTCGAAGATTCTTGATTCAACATCAACGGTATCGATCGACACCTCTCTGGTATCGGTCGATACCCTGCGGCCAGAAGGAGAATTGGTCGACAGTTCTAAGCAAGCTGCTGAGCTTGGAGATTGGAGTGCAGAGAATGCTCCTAAGGTGGAACTGAAGCCATTTCCAGCAAATCTGAGGTATAGCTTTCTTGGTCCTAATTCCACATACCCTGTAATCGTTAATGCTTCCTTGAACAACACAGAGAATGCCTTACTGCTGAGCAAGCTGCGCAAGTATCGCAAAGCTCTTGGCTACTCTCTTGCTGATATTTCAGGTATAGCACTAGACTTGTGCATGCATCGGATTCACCTGGAGGATGAGTCAAAGTCTTCGATTGAGTGTCAGAGGAGGCTGAATCCGAACATGAAGGAAGTGGTCAGAAAGGAAGTGATGAAGCTGTTGGAAGCAGGGATTATTTATGCCATCTCAGATATTTCTTGGGTTAGTCCAGTTCACGTTGTGCCTAAGAAAGGAGGTATCACTGTGGTAAAGAACAAAAAGGATGAGTTGATCTCTACAAGGACAATCACTGGTCACATGATGTGTATTGACTACAGGAAGCTGAATGCGGCTACAAGGAAAGATCACTTCCCATTGCCATTCATTGACCAGATGCTGGAGAGGTTAGCGAGTCACCCATACTACTGTTTTCTCGATGGGTACTCAGGTTTTTTTTCATATTCTTATACATCCAGATGACCAGGGAAAGACGACTTTTACATGCCCCTATGGCACATTCGCCTACAGAAGAATGCCATTTGGATTATGTAACGCTCCAGCGACCTTTCAGCGATGCATGATGTCGATTTTCACAGACATGACTGAGGAGTTTATGGAGGTGTTCATGGATGAATTTTCTGTGTATGGATCGTCATTCAAGGATTGTCTGGATAACTTGTGCAAGGTACTTCAAAGATGCGAGGAGAAGCACTTGGCTCTTAATTGGGAGAAGTGCCACTTCATGGTACAAGATGGCATTGTTCTTGGGCACAAGGTTTCTAAGGCAGGGATCGAAGTTGATAAAGCTAAGATTCAAGTCATGACGAGCCTGCAACCTCCACGATCTGTTTCTGAGACACGAAGCTTCTTTGGTCATGCTGGGTTTTACAAGAGGTTCATCAAGGATTTCTCTAAGCTTGCACGTCCACTCACAGCCCTGTTATGTAAGGAAGTGAAGTTTGATTTCACATCTGATTGCCTTGCAGCCTTCGAGGAGATTAAGAAGGCATTGGTGAGTGCTCCTATTGTCCAACCACCTGATTGGAGTTTACCTTTTGAGGTTATGTGCGATGCAAGTGATTTTTCTGTTGGAGCTGTGTTGGGTCAGAGGAAAGACAAGAAGCTCCATGCTATTTATTACGCCAGCAGAACGTTGGATGATGCTCATCGCAATTACAGCACTTGCTGTCGTTTTCTCTTTTGAGAAATTTCGGTCCTACTTGATTGGGAGCAAGGTTATTGTTCACACAGACCATGCTGCTCTCAAATACCTGTTGAAGAACAAGGACCTCAAGCCTCGTCCGATGGGTTCTTTTGCTCCAAGGGTTCGACATCGAGATCAAGGACAAGAGAGGAGTTGAGAATGGCGTTGCTGACCACTTATCGCGATTAAAGGTCGATGAAGTCGTACATATTGATGATTGCTTGCCAGAGGAGGGTATTTACTTCATTGAAGCTCAACTTCAAGACATTTGTCCCGAAAATCTATAATTTTCACGAGTGCAGACTTTCGGTATCTATCGATACTGACCTAGTATCGGTCGATACCTTGCGCGATTTGGACCTGTTTTGCCTGCATAGCATTTCGACTCTTATGATGTTTATATAGCTGCTGTCTCTAGTCATGCACGACCATGGTACGCTGACATTGCAAACTACCTTGCTGCAGAGACTGAGCCAAAGCATCCCACCAAGTATGCGAGGAAGAAGTTTATGCGCGAGATGAGGAGGTTCTTCTGGGATGAGCCTTATCTATACAAGCACTGCTCATATGGTATCTACAGAAGATGCGTTGCAGAGTCTGAGGTGCCAGCAATTCTTTTTCATTGCCATGGGTCTGAGTATGCTGGTCACTTTGTTACTTTCAAGACGGTGTCCAAGGTTCTTCAAGCAGGCTTCTGGTGGCCTACTATGTTCAGAGACGCGCATGCTTATATCTCACAGTGTGAGGAGAGGGAAGATCAGCAAGAGACATGAGATGCCACATAATTTCATCCTTGAGGTTGAAGTTTTCGATTGCTGGGGCATTGACTTTATGGATCCCTTTCCCTCGTCACACAATAACAGATACATCCTGGTTGCTGTGGACTATGTGTCCAAATGGGTGGAAGCGATCGCTAGTTCAAACAATGACTCTGCGGTGGTTCTTAAGCTGTTTAAAACCATCATTTTCCCACGATTTGGAGTGCCTCGTATTGTTATAAGTGATGGGGGCAGCCACTTTATTAACAAGGTTTTTGAGAAGTTGCTGTAGAAGCATGGTGTCAACCATTGTGTGGCTACTCCATATCACCCTCAGACCAGTGGGCAAGTCAAGATCTCCAACAGACAAATCAAGGAAATTTTGGAGAAGACAGTGGGTGCTTCTAGGAAGGATTGGTCTAAGAAGCTGGATGACGTGCTATGGGTTTATAGGACTGGTTTCAAGACACCGCTGGAAAATACACCATTTCACTTGCTATATGGGAAAGCATGTCACCTTCCAGTGGAGATCGAGCACAAGGCAGCGTGGGCGACGAAGTTGCTGAACTTTGACATCAAGCCTGCTGCAGAGAGGAGACTGATTCAGCTGAACGAGTTGGATGAGATTAGGCACCACGCATACGAGAACTCGAAGTTGTACAAGGAGAGAACTAAAGCCTATCATGATAAGAAGATCATCTCCAGACATTTCGAGCCGAACGACCAGGTACTTCTGTATAACTCTCGTTTGCAATTGTTTCCTGGTAAATTACGTTCTCGTTGGTCAGGTCCCTTCACAATCAAGGAGGCCAGACCACATGGTGCTGTCGTGCTGATTAGTCCTACATGCGATGAGTTCACTGTCAATGGACAGAGGGTGAAACACTATTGGGCGAAAGCCGAGATTCCAACAGGGCAGATAATGCCTCTGGATGATGCACCCACAGCCTGAATGTCGTTACAGTCAAGCAAATGACGTTAAACGAACGCTTGGTGGGAGGCAACCCACTGGTGAGTATGCTTTTGAGTCTTTTTCTTTTTCATTTTTCGTTTTGTGTTTGTGTCAGGATAAACAAGGAGCAAAACTCGAAATCGCCTTAGTGTCGATCGATACTCCATTGGTATTGGTCGACACCAATCGCGAATGAGATGGTTCATTATGTCGACTTAAGCCTGGTATCGATCGATACCAGGCCGTGTGTCGGTCGACACCAGATGTTCCAGCATGGTAACTTCTTGTTTCTCTTCGTTCTATTATGTTCTTTTGTTTTTTTTTACCTACTCTAGGCTAGATAACACTGGGGACAGTGTTGTTCAAGTCTGGGGGAGGTGTCTGCTGACATTGTGTTTGTTTTTCTTAGAGTTAGTTATTTTATCAAGTCAAAAACGTTTTATTGAGTCAAAATTTGTTGGAGATGATGATCATGTGCTTGAATTGTTGTTTTGATTTTGTTTTTGAGTGACCAGTGTTGCAGGATCAGCTCTAGATCGACTAATGAAAAATCCAAGGACTGACCAGTTGACTAGAAAACATCCATGTCTCCAGCAGAGTTCTTCTGAAGCCTGAGCCAAATTTTTGCACTTCATCGATGTGGTTAGTGTTTACAGAGCTTGATTCATCATTCATATCTGACAAAGGAACCCATATGTTTAAAGTAATGGTATCTCTCTCCCCTGTTATAAGTTGATAAATAAGAGCATAAAAGATGAAATGATTTTCTTCTGAGTAGAGGGCTAGGAAAATTTCCAGCGATCCCATTATTTTACTTAAGAGGGAATGATCACACAAAGGTTGAAAGCTAGGTTAGGAAATTTCCCGTGATACCACTATTCGCCTAAACCTTTGATAAATAGAGAGGGAAGAACCGGGGATTCGGTGGCAAACACCATCAATACTCGCGTTTCGGACTTTGATGTGTATATACAAATCTAAAAAAAGAGAGAACATAATAAGTGATATATCATGGTTTTTACCTCATTTAAGCCATGATATAAGTCTTTTTTATAGAGTCTTTTTAGTATTTTGGAGTCTTTTAGAGTCCTTTACAGGCTTTAGCACAATTGGAGTATTATTGGAGATACTGGAGCATTCTGGAGCGAAACTGAAGTCTGATGACTAAGTGCCCGATCTGAGCGGCAAGCATCGATCGATACCCCCTGGTATCGATCGACACTTATCGAGAATTCGTGGGCCGCGACTTTTTCCAAGACTTAAAGAATTGCAAAAGTGCCCAGAAGACTCTGATATTTAAAGAATTCGTGTTTTAGCTTATAAATTAGGTTTTCAGCCATCTGTTTAGGCTATGCTTTATTTGTTTTGGTTTTAAGAGAGAACTTGGTGAGAAGAAAGACAAGTCTGAATTTTCCTTCGTCCGAGATTCAGATCTCAACACATCTTGTTACTCTTTCTTATTATCTATTTGAGTATTTATTCAGTCATGTTTATTGATTCAAATTCCATGTCTGAGTAGATCACCTGTTAGGTTTGGGGTTTTCTCATAGGGATTTCTTTGAATGCTAGGCTGATTATCTGTTTAGGATTCATTATCTGAATTAGTTCTTCACCTTAGGTTGTTCTCAAAGCTAATTCTAGATTGATCACCTAGAACTTAGATCTTAGGATAATTGATTAGGCACGAGAGTGCGATTAATTACCTGATAGAACCTAAGTGAGCAAATTGATTATTCGCAAAGAGATTTGGTTTAATTGATTTGTGAACTTATCAAACCTGATCTTTAAAGCTGATTTAGACTTTAGGATTCGCAAAGAGATTTGGAATTCCTAGGATTTAGATTTAGATAGTTTTCGCAACGAGAGTTGGTTAATTATATTGTAGTGATTTGAGTTCAAGAACAATGCTTAATCTGAATCATGTTAGTTAATTAGGCTGCATTCATTGATTTCCTGAGAAATACTCTGAACCTATCTGCCTCCAACTGAATTTACAATACTTTTACTTGCAATCTTGTTTTCAATTACATCTTCTGATTTAGCTTGTTTCGGACCTATATAATCTATTGTGTGACAACTGAGTTCTTGTGTTCGACCCCTGATTTACTGCAGCAACTGCTTTAGTACTATTTAGGGTATTAAATTGAGCATATCAATTTTGGCGCCGTTGCCGGGGACTCAATTCGCCATTAGATTTTAGCTAAGAAATTCGTCTAAATCGCCCGAGTATCGATCGATACCCGTCGTCAATTTCAGTTACTTACGCTCTTTACTTTTGATTTCAGGTGCATGCCTAATCGAGAAACCAGAAGCAAAAAGAGTACTCCGCTAGTTGATCTATCACTGGAACAACTAGCACAAGTGGAACGCACAAACAGGAAGGCAAATAAATCAACAAAGATGAACAACAATCAAGTGGGGTTAGTTCGTGATGCAGCTGGTGCCTACAGAGACCAAGAGGGTCGGTTGTGCAACGAGCATGGACAACGTCTGGATGGAGAGGGGATCATCATTCCACCTGCTCCTGTTGTCGCTGAGTATGCCGCTGGGAACGCGAGAAATGCTGTGGTTAATCGTGCAAGAACGATTGGTGAGTACAACAGGCCGGATCAGTTCTTCGCCAATCGATCAACGATTCGTCCTCCTGCGTTTGAGAGGAACGACTTTGAGCTGAAACCTGCTTACTACACTCTAGTGGGACAACATCTTTTTCATGGTCTTCCTCATGAACATCCGATGGACCATGTGGAGATATTCGAGGACTTGGTCACTAGCATCAAGAGTAATGGAGTGTCCTACGATTATCTCTTCTGCAAGCT